>VWZN01014357.1:477673-492544 GCA_013396955.1 Regulus satrapa
AAAAAGGAGAAAAAGTATTTTTATTAAAGCAGTTAGAAGTTTCTTTGACAGATAAGGAGTTATAACAGATTTAAGTATTCTGGTTCTATGGTTTTAATGAAATCCTCAAAGAGTAACTGCCTGAATCTCAAATCAGACTGGGATTTTCCATGAGCATTCCCTTGCCTGTGTAACTTCAGTGACTAACTGTTCTCCCAGTGAGGAATAAATCCTTAACCCCCATAATAAAATCATATTACCAAGAGGCATTTCTCCAGAAGCAACTCCTCATCCTTCACATCCTTTGTCTGTCAGGCCCCCGAGTACCCAAGCAGGAAAAGAGTTCCCAAATTACAACGTGCATGGCTCTGGGGAAAAAAAAAAAACCCTCTCCCAACAGAGGCACTGGTGTGATAAGCAAAGAATTCCAACTGCCCAGTATTTCACACGAGGAGGTTCTGAGATGCAGCAAAATATTTGCTCTCTGGAATGCCGAGAGGAAGACGAAAGCTTCTTCTCAGCATTCCCAAGGGTCCCATTCAAAGATTTCCTCTGACATTACCAAAAATGCAGCTCAACTCCAAGTCACGTGTGTACTGTTTGACCAATACCTTGCTTAAGGAATGGCATGAGAAATACTCTGCAGCCACTGGAGACTTGCTCAAAAACTATTATTAAGCCACAGTTCAATTTTACAAGAAGTCTAACCCTTGCTACTTATATAAAAGGAACCATGAGATCTGCAGCAATTTATTTTTAAAGAATCAGTTTCCTGCATTCTTCTGAACTGTTCTAGCTACTGTTAAAAATCAGCTACTAAATCTAGAACAGATATTTAATAGCTCAGATTTTGGTGTTGGAAGTCGAACACATTTATCGTTACAAGCAGAGCTGTTGTCTCCAGACTGCTCATGAGAACACAAGCAATATACAAGATGAAGCTGTAATGTGAAGTCTCATCTGAGTCTCACACTCTGCTTCAGAAGACTTAGTGTAGTCAGACTAATCTGATTTGTACAAGAATAATCCCCCTGACACGTTCAGATGTTGTAAGCACAAATCTAAGATTTTCCTGTCATAAAAATATGCACCAGTTATGCTTCAGACAGCAAGTCCCTGCTACTTACTTCTTAAAAATTACCCGATGAGATTTAAAAATAAACTCATATGAACACTTGAGAAAGACTTCTAATGTGATTTTCACAGCTTTAAAAAGATTATGAATCAAGGGCTGCTTTAGTACTACTCATGCCTTCCGGTGCTGTCTCACAAGGTAACAACCATAATATCTGCTGTTTATGTAAAATGACCCACCATTTAGCAAAAACTTAAATAAAGGGATGACTGAAGAAAAAAATAATTAAATATTGCACAAATAATTTAACTGCAGACAGAACAGGACACTTAAAGCATTGATTCTTCTGTCAACATATGGACTCTATTATATAGTCACATTTTCTATAATACAGGGGTTTTTTACAGGACATTTAAATTCAGCATTTACATAAACAGTTATCTTTACAGTCTGTCACCATATAACGCTAAGAGTTCCATGAGGAATTAATTTTGTCTTTGTTTTAAAAGTTCATCTATCTGAGTCTTGTACATGTTTTTCACATCTTCCAGATCCAATCGGAGTTCCTCAGCCTCCTCTGCCTTCTCCCCATACATCTGGAGAATGGTGTTGTACCTCTGATCCAAATCCTGCAAGGACACACTTGGTTATCTCTCTTTTTTTTTTGTTAACTCACTGCTTTTCCAGCTTCAAACAAGCTGGTGCTGGGACAGTTTTTACACTACCAGGAGAAACAAGTGCAGCATTACCTTATGAAAGTGTAACTACAGTGAAACACACAGGAAACTCTTCAAAAGTACTTTGTGCTTTGAATACAGCTAGATTTATATTCTAGATGTTAAAGGAAGGCATTCCAAAGATCCTACAAAGAATTAGTGCTGGCTTCAGAATATACACTTGATGTTCAGCTGCTATAAGGATTTAAATCTGTTAGAAAACTGCACTTTTTTATTACATGAATGACCAATTTGTGAAAAGTTTCATGAGAAAATGGAACATTCTGTATTCAAAAATTATTCCAAAATGTTTTCAAATATTTCCATTTCAATTCAATAAAATTCAATTATTTGTTCTTTTTCCTGTATCTCTACTGGACACATATTCAGCTTCTGCATCAACCTCATAAACCCATGCTATTCATCAAAACACTCCCTGTGCTAAAAAAATCCAGTTCCAGACAAGAGCCTGACTAACAGAAACAGAAATGGACTCTCCCTGATTTAGCACACAGTCTTATGTACAGCATGTTTCCAACAACTGTGTTTTGAAGTGACTGCCTAACCACAAAGTGGGCATTTTTAGACTCTATTATATTTTAAAAAAGCCCCCAAAACAGGCTCTTCAGTCATTTACACTTAGAGACAGATCTGAATATTCCTAAACTGATAGGACTATTCCTACAGAAATGCAATTATCTACGTTTTACAATAGATTTACAACAGAAATGCACTTACCTTTAGCTGTGTGCGTAATTTGGGTATTTCCTTCACTTTTTCTTCAAGTTCATCATTTTGATTTGTTAATTTAACCAGCTCTTCTGCCATTATCGATCGAGTTTTCTCCAGGTTTCCAATTTCCAGCTAAGGTAAACACACATATAACAAGTAGGAGAAGGAAAGAATTTACTGTATTTATAAAATACTGTATCAAAATACACAGTATTTAAAGATTATTCTTAAGCCAGACTGTGAAACAGCACATCTCAGATCCACTCTCACTTTCTCCTCAAATCTCAGTGGCTGGCATTTTTTAATTTTCCAGACAGACAGGTTTTCTGGATAGGTCCTTGCCAAAACAAAAAGGAACCAACAAATCCTTCTTGTGCTCATCCTTACACAGCTATTCTGGTTCACAGAATTCTCGTAACACTGAGCAAGCTTTCTGAAAAGATACCTGTAGATGTGAAATCTCTCCTTCTCTTAGTTTTAGCTGTGACTGAAGGTTTTCAATTATACTTGACCCTGATCCCATCCTTATTGCATCATAGAGATTGCTCCCACTGGTAGCTATTGGTCCAAACGAGTGATCATGAGGATCATCCTACAAACAGAAGGTTAGAGAAGCTGAAAACTAGACAAAAACATTCTCATTCTGGAATCTTCCCTTTCCTAAAAATGCCATCATTTCAGATTTAAAATTACACTCTGCTAGGCAAACATTTCAGTGCTTAAATCTTGTTTTCATAACAAAAGCTTGAGGTGAATAGATACAATTTGGGATAGCTCCCTACTGGCAAATTCTCCTGACACTTACACAGGTGCCATTTAATGTTGACAGCACAAACTGGACTGACAGGGAAGGAGCAGCAGCAGGAGACAGCAGAGTCAGTGATGTTGCCTAGTGAGCAGGGCTATGCCCTAAACCAGGAGTGCAAGCAAAAATAAACTAATTGTATGTTTTACAATCACAGACATCTTGCAGGAAGATCTGAGGTGTTTCTGCACAGGATGTTACTTTGTCTAAGGCAAATAAGCTCTTGAAGAGTCATTTTCTGTGTTACCAGAAGTTCTTGAGGAGGAAAGTAAGCAGTGTGCCAAGAAGAAGAAAGCCCTCAGAGGTGATCTATCCTACCTGTGAGAGGAAAGAGGTCTGAAGACCTGCCATGTCCACCCCGCTTATGGAACTGGAGCGGGACATTGTTGGTGTACTTGATACAGTTTCAACCGTAAATGACTTTCGGTCCTTAAAAACAAAGAAAGACATCCAAGATCACCAGTTAGAAAAAGAAAAAACGTTTACAACAGGATAAAAGAGATTCTATGTATAGCCTCCCTTTTTCCTCCAACAACTATAGAACACTATGTGATAGATTTTTTACCTGCCCCATACCTACAACAAATGAAAGTTCAACAACAAAGAATTTCTGTGCTGTAACACAGCCTATCTTCAAGATTTCAGATCTTTCAGGAAATTAAGACAGAAGCTCCAAATTACCTCAACAAAGGGTTCTCTTTTAAGTAGCCAAGAAAGACTCAGAGGCAGTTTTGTAGGTCCAAATGTATCACAGAAAGAATATCTCACACCCAGAAGAGCATCTCTTCTTAGAACAAATGTTAAGGCCTTTTTCTTCTTTTTAAATAAAGTGTATGAATAAAATTCCAGGATTTTTCACATGCTAATAATTTATTGATACCTCTTCAAAACTGAGTGGCCCCTTTTTCCAGGCAGCATCCACAAGCATGCTAACCTCAGAAGGGGAAAGCACTTTGATTTTAGGACTACAGACAGTAAGAAACAAACAACAGAAATAGTTTTACTTGAATACTAACTGCTAATTAATGGTAATGAATTTAATGCCTGCTGAGGATTCCTCTGTGACTTGTGACTCCAGCTGGAAAGCAGGAGGAACATTACACAGTCATGTGACACAAAACAGGAATTCAGTGGAAGTAATGCTGCTAGTCTAAGCAAAGAAAACAAGTGGCTTCAGAAGAAAAAGGATCCAAGAGCACTCAAAGAACACAGATGATTAAGACAATAATCCATATTCTATCTCTTCTCAGGTTAAATAGACTATTACTCAAAACTTATTTCAACAAGTCTAACACAGCACCTATTTCACTGGAAATATACTGCAAAAGGTATATAAAATAGTTTCAGGTATGGATATCTACTAAAATAAAGACAGTATCAGTAAGAAATGTTAGGTTTTGGCACCTTCTCCTTTGCTGCTTCTTGCACAAGAATAGCCTTCTTTCTCTCCTGTTCAACCTTCATCTTCTCCATTTCTAACTGAGTAGCCAGCAGTGCCTGCAAAGATAAATACAAGCTGGTAATCTCCTGCTAGTTCAGATTTCAAACATAACAGAGATGAAAGCAGAACTAGGCAATACCTTCTCTTTCTTTGCATCTTCCAAGGTTTTTGCATACTCATCTTTCAGCCCTTCTAGTTCAACCTCATACCTACATGGAGGAAAGAAAGGTAAAGTCACTAAAGAAGTATTTTCCGTTCTACTCTCTGAAGTTTCAGATACTTTTAAAACAAACACTGCTGCAAGGCTACAAAATGTTATGAATGTAACACTTTGCAATGTTTAGCATGAAACAAAGTGCCCTTAACAACATCTTTGTAACATTCTGGCAACGTGTTGCAGCCGTATCAACGCTCCATTTCACTGCAGTTCTAAAGAAATGCTGTTAACCAAACTCACCTGCTGTTCTCATTTTCCATTTTCTTCAATTTGTTTCTCTCCACTTCTAGCTGAGCCTGAAGACGGGTGTTTTCTTGCCTTAGAAGACTATTTTGAGATTCAGAAGAAGACATCTGAACTTTATTAGCAAGAAGTTCTTCTGTAGCAGCCCGTTCTCTCTCAGCAGCTGCTGCTAGAAGAGTTTGAGACTCACCTAATAGGAAGAAAAAACACAGAATTTAACCTTTTTTGATCAAACATCTAGAATATGAGCCATTTACTTATACATCAAAATTGAATTAGAGATTTTTTTTTTTACATGCAACTAATCTTTCTTTAAAAATATCTTGTTCTCTTTTGTAAAGGAAATTAAATATTTGCCACAGAGCATCACAGCAATGCAGAATGAAGAGATTTCAAACTCTTCCAGAATGCATTATACAACTACAGAAAGGAAATCATTTCTTTGGGTCCACCTTTGGGTTCTTTAATGTATTTTTCATTTAAAACAATAGGTTACTATTGTATCAAACAATAGACGTATCATCACCTATGCAGTTAGGGAAGTGGTTCCAATCTTTACGATTTGGAATGACCCAAATGAGCCCATTTCTCACCCAGCCTGTCAGAAAGGTTCTTTTCCAGTTTCTCCCATGCAGAGGTCTGTGCTCCCAGCGTGGCCTGCAGGTTCTCTATCTGCCGCAGAAGGGGCCGTGTAGCAGAGGTAACACTTTGGCTCAGTTCTTGGTTCCTGCTCTCTGCTTCTTGGAGTCTCTGAAATCACAAATTAAATATAATTAAAATCATATGATGGATTGAAAGATTCATACTGACTTCATCTAAATAAATAGCAGCTGCTTTACATTCTAAAATTACGGCTTTACAATCTAACATTCACGTGGTTCAAACTCATGGTAAAGTGTGAAATTCCAAGAGAGAAGTTAAACATTTTTAGATACATGACAGAGCAAGGGCACAGAAATTCCAGAGCTCTGGATATAATTTGAAATATTTTGGCAACAATCTATATTCTGGCCCTTAAGAACAATAAAAATATTCCTAAGAGGCAGAAAAGGAGTCATTCAGAAGTGTATTTGCCAGCAATTTTAGACAACTATCACAAAACTAATGTCTGTATTTTGTCTCGTATTTAAAAAGGACAGCATTCTATTTAAGAGGCATCATAAAAAATTACGACATTTTTTCCACTATGTGATTTTAAAAAACATTTCCATTAGTATTTTTATTGCTCCTCTGTAAAGGACAACCACAGCAGGTAACCACGAAAATAAAGCCTCCCTTTCATGCTGTTCATGTCATGATAGCATTTTATTTTTGGGTTTTTAGAAGATCTCCTTGCAGATGCAACTTAGCATCATCTGATTGTTACAGTACCTGTTGTAGTTCACCAATTTCCTGCCGTAAATAATCTTCTTTTCTTGCTGCCTGCTGCTCTGCACGTTGCAGTGCCAGCCTCAGGTCTGCCACCTAAATAAACAAGAAACTGTTATTAAACTCTAGCCAAAAGTTATATCATCACCTATTCCTTGCCACAGTCCCACACCATTCTCAAACAGTGTTGGACAGGATATGTTTGTTTACAAGAAAAGGCTTCATTTTTGTATGCACGCAAACAGCTACACTGATTTATCTCTAAAAATTCCAAGAGGTAGGAGCACTACAAATTTAACGTGGAGCCCATCAAAGTAATTTCACGTAGACAAGTAAAATTATAAGTACTTTTAAGTAAAATTAGTATTTTAAAGGTTGGCACAACCACCCCTTAACATGGAACAAGTTCCATGGGGAAGAAATCCTCTTGGTATTTGCTAAGCACACACAAACCAGTTCCACCCGGTTCATGATGTCAGGTGTACACAGCACCTCAGTGCAGTCACTTGTTGAATTACAGAGTTTATTGACTGCGTTTCAGACCCACCTGAATTGCCAAAGCTTCCTGCTGCTGCCGAGCCTCCTCCTGGGCCTTTTCCAGTGCTAAGCCAAGCTCTTCCTTTGCCTTCATTTCCCGACTCAGGGCTGCTTCCTGAGCCTCACTGTCCTTTGTAGCATTCGCTTTATGAAGATCTGCAAGTTCCCTGGGGAGAAAAAAAACCAAATAAACAAACAAACCTCAGTACATTTAAATGCCAACTTGGCAAATAACTTCCAATATTTCACAAGCATTGCACAAGAAAGGGCCACACAATCTGAAGGTGTGATTGCTTTGCTTACTTGTATGCACTGTCGAGTGCTGCCTGCACACTCCTGTTCTTTTCTTCAAGCTCCTCCACTTCTGCCTGAAGTTTAGCAAGGTCCTTTTCCTGTCTCTCCACAACACTGTTCAGCTGTTTAATGCTGTCTCGATGCTGCTTCTCAAGGTCTTCCTTGCCATCAAGCACCTGTCAGTGCAAACAAGAAACATGGAACAAACCCCAGGACGTGGGGCTGACAGCACTGTCTGAGGACAGCGACAACAGCGGGAACCAATTTGGGATCAAGTGACTAAACCCATCTAATGCTTGGCCAAAACAGAAAGGTTTTCTTTCCTGCTTTCTCCAGAGGAGGGAGCAGCTCTTCACCACAGTTACACACAACGCCACATCCCGAGTCTGAAATGTGTAAGGTCTTGACTCAATCACTAACGGCCCAGATTTTGGTGGTACAGGTTTCCCAGCTCACAGGGTAACAGCAGTGCAGGTGCAAATAAGCAGCTGAAAAGATTCCGCACTGCAGTTTTACAAGGAATACACACAAAAACCACAACTCAGTGCTCCAATAATGTGGAATGGGGAGACCCTGGCACAGGCTGCCCACAGAAGCTGTGACTGCCCCGTCCCTGGAAGTGTCCCAGGCCAGGCTGGACACTGGGGCTTAGAGCAGCCTGGGACAGTGGAAGGTGTCCCTGCCATGGCAGGCAGGATGGGATTTAGGGTTCCTTCCAAGCCAAACCATCCTGGGATTCTATGAAATAGAAGTCTCCAGAAAATAAAAAAAAAGTCTATTTATCAAGAATCTTCCCTAAAAGCAATTTTGCTAATATAAAAAGCTTTAAAAAACCACCAACAATAAATATCTCACCTGTTTCAAATGCTGCAACTCCTCTTCCAATTCCTTAATCTTTTTGTTCTGTTTTGTGTTAATATTTTCTCTCTCTTTCTCTTTGGCTCTTAATTTCTTAATAATGTTGGAATTGTGCAGCTGCTGTTTGGAAAGCTTTTCTCCTGTGAAGAAATTGAACATGAAGCTAGTGCATATTAATGATATTCTACAGATTCTCTCTATTCACACTAGAGCACTTTTTCCCCCACACAAGGGTTTGTATGCAAAGCCAGTATATTTCAAACTATTCTACACATTTTTACTACCAAAAAAAAAAAAAATTAATCCTCACCTTCTTCCATTAAGCCCTTGATTTGCTCTTCTTTTTCTTTCAGCAATTCAGCAGTTTCATTGGTATTAAGTCTAGTAGCCAATTCCTCTTTAACAGTCTTTACTTCCTAAATAATAGGATAAAATACTTAGGATTGTTTATTAAAATACATGTAGGGAAAAACATAAGAGTGAGTTACACTGATCACCTTTTTCTTCTGCCCTTCCTCTCAAAAGCCTTTGCTTGGAAAACAATTTAGGGTGGAAGGGAACTCTGGAGATTATCTGATCAAAACAGATTGCTCAGAGCCTTATTGCATCAAGTTTTAAAAACATCCAAGGATTGAGGCTCTAAATCCTCTGTACAATTTGTTCCAACTTCACCATCCATTTCATTTTCTTGAAACTTTTGCAACAGGGAAAAACCAACCTGTCCTATTCACATGTAGATACTGAATAATTTTTCTAGTTCAACTCACTGCTGTGTCAACACAGTGACAAACAGCTGAAAAATAATTGTTAATAACTGGAGTTAGAGTTGAGTTTCCTTTTCTGCATTAAGCTAGAGAAATGAAATGCTGTGACGCCAGGTCAAGAACATTTAAACCCCATAAACTTTGCTGCTGTAGATTTCTTTGCTCGTTCCAAATCTGTCATCAGCCCTTAATTTTCCTACCAGTTAATCCTCTAAAGAAGCCATTCCCATTCTTCACCCCTTCCTCACATTCCCAGGCCATTCTCCCTCACCAATGCAAATACATATTTGGTACAAGGTGAATGAGAGCACACATGAAATCTCTTTTTTTCCCAAACCAACTTAAATGAGTTTCCCAAGCTGGTTCAGATGCAAGGACACAGATGTGAACTCCAAGGGGCCTGGATGGCTGCAAACAGCTCATGCTGGTTACTAACAGCCTCATCCTTTTCCCTGGGTTAATGTTTGTTTTCCTCAAGAAACTCAATTGTGTCACAAACTAATAAACATTAATTTCATGAAAAAAGCCAAATTACCTTTCTAGCTGCATCTCTCTCTTTGCAGGCTAGTTGGAGCTTCTTCTCAGCATCTGCAATTCGCTGAGCAAACTCCTCTTTAAGAGATGAAAGGCTGCTGCTCTCTTCTTTCATTCTAAACATTTCACTGCGTTTAAAATGAACACTTCAGAATAGTTGCACAATTGTGTGACACTCCAAACAGTTTGCAACAGGTTGTCCTAAATGCTTTTTTAAAGTATTTTGGTTGTATTACACACGATAAGCAAGTCAAAAACCTCACATCTGTATTAGAAGTCCTAACCAAAGATCTTTATTAATTTAGTAGTTTACCCATGAAAACAACTAAATGCTCGATTTACCTTATATGTTTTGTTCCTTGATAAAGTCCTTTTTAATTAACCATAAACTGTATCATATAAAGGCTAAATAATTTAATTTATATTTTAAGTTAGGATAAATTTAGCCATTTAACAACAGCATCACATACCTGTAAGTTTTATAAGTCAGTATTTGATCAATGAGTTGGTAAATACAACTTTCCATTTTTTCCCCTTTTAACTGTAACCACATTAAATAATAATTTCAGGTTTTTCCCTACAACCAGCCCTTCTTCCATACTTTAATTTTTAATCTACATTTTAGTCAACAAATTACTTAGTAAATCAGGTTCACCCCTCATTATCAGGAAAGTCAGTCTCTCTTAGTAGCTGAATCCAGTCTTACAAGAAAGATCTTTATTAATAACCAAGGTTGACCCTCCACTTGCCATTCCTACTGCTTGCTTACTGAAAAATCTTTCCCCAGCCCCTTCCCAAAAGAGATTCTGGCCCCATTCAATAATAAGTCTTTTAAAAAATCCCATCACAACATATGCAATCATTATTTCCACCTTTCCCAAACAGTGCACATCCTCTGTAACCTTTGCTCTAGTCCTCAAGCTCCCTGGTTTATCTATTGTCTAGGATTTTATTACAGCAAGCTCACAGGTACAGCACTGGGTGTATTTTCATACTCACTCTTTGAGGTTATCATAAGCTTCTTCCAAGCGAGCCCTTTCTTTGCTAGTACTTAGTAACTGTATCTCCCTCTTCTCCAGCTTCTCAGTTAATGAATCAATCACCTGGACAAGGTTTTATAGATAAGCATCAGATGAACGGGACAGTGAAAACACAAGAACTCCCTTTCCCCCACCCCATTCCCTCCCAAGATTATTTAAAATTGAACTGGTCAGTGCTTCCAGGAATTTGAGGCATGTGAGGATTAATAGATTATGCCACACACCTGAACATAAAGACACCTGTTTTCTAGTACTGTTCCACTGCAGGATAATCAGCACATGTGGCTCAAATAAGTTCCTCAACAAAATCATCAACAGTGATATTTCATTATCTACTAAGTTTTTAACCAGAGCTGATAGTCTATGAAACTATGGCTGACGTTAAGCATTAATGTTCTTTACAGAATAATTTCTGTGGGAAGGTCTCTCCGGTGAAACATTAGCACAGAGCAGCAGAACAGCCTTGGATGAGTGAAGAGAACTTTCACTCAGGGTCAAAAGCTCCTAGCTCGCATCCTCAAAATCATTACTTGATACCAGACTTTGGAAAGCTGAATATAGATAAATAACAACCATACAAGAAAATATACAAATATACACACCAAAGAATTAAAGTAACACGTTTGACCTAATAGGCTTCCTGTTTGCCACCCCTACTCACCATTCACAACAACCATCACCAGGTGGATCAGGTGAAACCCACAACTGTCTGACAGAAATTCCCCCAGTACTGTTCCACTGCAGGATATCAATTCCTTCTTTCTACAGGGTCAGATAGCTCAGCAATGATTTGATCAAATGACTGATCAGCATTTAAATAAGCTGATAAAAGAGATACAGGACGATGTAAGAAAATGTCAGGAGTCTCATTTGCAATTAAAATACCTGTTTGCAATACATGCTTTACTTACCTTTTTAAGCTCTTGCTTTTCAGTGTCCTCTTCTTCCAATTGTTCCCCAGCATCCTGCTGGGGCTTGGCCTCCTCCTTCCCAACCTGTTCTTCAACAGTCTGCACGGCAGCAACCAGAACCACATCTGGCTGCTCAGAATTAACAGGGGTTGCACTTCTCCCACTCTCTTCCATCTCAGCTTCCTCGGCGTGCAACACAGGAGCATCATTCAAGTTTTCAGGTTTATTTTTCAGGGCGTCAACCGTTTCTGCCTTTGGCACGGAAGGGCTGACGGCGACAGAGGCAGAAGCAGAAGCCCTGCCCGACAACTCATCATCTGAATTGATCTCACTGACACTCCTGCTGTCCAAGGACTGCACGCTGAATGAATCGATTCTTTCAAAGGCGTCCGAGGAGCTGCAGCTCTCCGTCATTTTCTGGAAGTCATCTAAGCGATTATAATCCGCACAGGCGGACGTGGACAGCAGCTGGAACGACGTCTGCATGAGGTGAAGGCTGGATTTGGAATCTGCAGCTTCTTGTCTGGAACTCACGGAGCTCTCACTTATCACGCTTTCGTGGTCCAGAACTTCAATATCACTTGTTGTGGAAGTGCCCGAGGAGAAGGTGCTGATGGGAGGCGAGGGGGTATTGCTTTGTCTGTCCTCAGTCTTTCTCTCCTTCCCTTCCAGGTCTTTGGTGCCTGCTCCAAGGGGCTGAGAAGAGCCCTCGGGTGCACCTGCTGCTCCGTCCCCTCCTACGCTGCATTTTTCAGTAGGAGAATCTTCAGGTTCTTCAAAATTTAGAGCAGACACCTTTTTGTCAGTAACTTCACTTGCGCTTGCTTCATGCTGGGCATCAGATTCGAGCACAGCATTCTCTTCTGATTTCTCCTTGGGAATATCAAGGCTTTTCAAGTCCAGGACAGCCAGAGAGGAATCCTTCACCTCTGCCTCTGCTGCCACGGGCCCTTCCAGCTGACTGGAGTGCTGAGACTCCTGTAAAGTGCTTTTCACCTCCTCTTTGGGTCGCTGTGATTTGGCTGGAGGTTTGGACACCACTGGGTTTTTCTGTATACTCTGAACATCTGTTGGGGAGAGAAAGGCACTGAAGAAGTTTTCAGATTCATCCACTACCGTCCTCCTCACAGGCTTTGTGATGGCTGTGGGTGATATTGGCTGATTCTGGGGTTCTGTATTTGAGCTCAAGCCCCAGGAAGATGTGTCCCATCCTCCACTTATGAGAGAATTTGTTCCTAAAAAACAAAAATAAAGGGAGATAAGCAAAAAAAACCCCCACTCTGAAGGCTACAAGCAAATGCAAATGTGGCCTCCTGCTTCCCTACAGTGAAAGGAGTCCAGGCAAAACAACCTGAAAAGCTGATTAAAAAAGGAGGAACAAGCACAAGGTTTTAGAAGTTATCTGTAAGCAGCACATAAACATTTCACACGCCATTACAGAAAACAGAGGGGAAAAGCTTTAAGTATTTGCAGAATTTCCTGTAAGAAGGGTTCTTGCCCATCAGTTTCTGAGGACTTCATTTTTCCTCAGACACCAAGCATCAGCATGGAGCTGACAATAAAAATCAGCAGCAGTCCAGCTGAGAATTTCCTTCTTCTGTGGAAAAATACTGAATTGTTCAGTTCTGAAGCTGCCCTAAAAAAACATCAACAATTCCAATTATTGTATTCCTTGCAGGCTTTCCAGGACTTGTCAACAGCAAGAACAAAAATTTCAGCATCAAATTTCAGTAGCAATATCCATTTTTGTACCTACAAACATAATCTGGGTAACATAACTATTTCAGGCAACTTAAAAACAAACTCACTCTGTATAGCAGCATCTATTAAAAATGCTGATTTACAATATTTAAAGCTGGCTTCCACTTTCAAAACGGTTGAAAGCTGTTGGCCTCAAATCTCAAATTCAGATAATTACTGTTTTCATTGCCCAAAATACTACAAACACGTGATTTATTACTACAAGCATCTGACTTACTGCTACCTTGTCCATGATTCAACAGCTTCAGAAAAAGCTCTGAGCTAACTAACATTCAGAACATATTTTGACATCTCTTAATAACAAGTATGTTTTCCCTGAAAACCAGATGCAGGCCTATCTTTGCTGTTCCTCTTATAATTATAAACCTAACATAAATAGTAAGATATAAATCAAATTTTAAAAGCGAGTGGACAAGTCTAAAGCTTCAGGAATTAAGCATGACAGAGTTTTCTATAAACAATTCCTGTATTTTAAGGTGACACCAGACTACTTACATGACTGCCAAGTCCTCAAAGGGACAGAGACATCCCAAACTGACCTGTGCTGTGCAACCAACCTGGAAAAGATTTTTGGTTGCTACAGCTTTCAGTTTCCAGAAATCTCACTCTGCTGTGGCTTCACCTGGAAATAACCTCCTCCTCCAAATATACATAGTTCTTCTAGATACAGGTGAAGCAATGACACTGATTCCAGATGACTTAGTTTCCCATCCTTTATTATTATTATTATCTTTAAGATATTATTTTGGGGAAGTTTCGAATGAGAGGGCTCCTCTTTGCTCTTTCCCTTTCAAACAGCTGCTTAGGGCTGACCATTCATTCCTTCAGGCTCTCCATTGACACACGCACAGGGGAGACACTTCCTCACAGCCATGACAACTTTTCCACCAGCACACTCCTTTCTACAGATGTTGGAGAATTATGAACTGGAAGCCACAAAAAGTGGAAACTTCATTTGGTTTACATGGATCGGACTTTCAGCTTCTACTCTGCCCTTCCTCTTGCAAAGAGCAAATCCATGCACGCCTCTGTAAAGACCATGATTTCTCCTTTTATATTACTGAGGAGTTTCTACCTGTAATTAGCCCCTCAGCAAAAGAAATACAAATCAATAACGCCTCGAGAGGCAGGGATATGAAGCTCAGCGCTACCCATGCGACAAAAGCAGGACGCTGGTGACACCAGCCAGGCTCTGAGCGGAGCCTGCCCCGGCTTCGTGCCGGTGTCACCCCACCCGGGGGGCGAGCAGGGAGCAGAACGTGGATTATATAAACCGGGGGGGCTCCGAATTATATCACCGGGGCCTTTGGGCGGGGTGCCGGTTAAACCTCCCCAGGGTAAGGGGGACACAGCGGAGGAGGCGGGCGAAGCGAAGGGCCGCGGGGCTCGGCACGGCCCGCCCTTACCGTCACCGTAGTCGGGGATGACGGCGTCGGGCCAGGGGCTCTCCTCGGCCTGGATGTCCAGCACCCGATCGATGGATTTCTGCGCCTGCGACAGCGCCTGCTTGGCGAAGCTGGACAGCTGCGAGGCGTTGAACCAGCTCATCGTCGGCGGCTCCGCAGCGCCCGTTCCCCGCAGCTGCCGGCGGGGGCC
>VWZN01014357.1:493061-505602 GCA_013396955.1 Regulus satrapa
GCCTGGATGTCCAGCACCCGATCGATGGATTTCTGCGCCTGCGACAGCGCCTGCTTGGCGAAGCTGGACAGCTGCGAGGCGTTGAACCAGCTCATCGTCGGCGGCTCCGCAGCGCCCGTTCCCCGCAGCTGCCGGCGGGGGCCNGCCCCGTTGACCTGGGCTGGAGCAGCCACAGCATCTTGGGCAGCCCGTGGCAGCCCCTCAGCACCCTCACAGGAAAGGATTTCTTCCGACTATCTAGCCTAAAATTTCTCCTTTTCCAGTTTGCACCCACTACTCCTCGTCCTTTTAAACTCTGCAGTTCATGGTTAAAAAAATTGTAAACTTCAAACGCAGCTAATACATCAGACTAGAATTCAGGTTGAGGCAGCCAGCACTGCTTAAGTTTCTGATTAAAGTAGCCAAATGACACCCCAGATTTTTTAATGGTGGTTATAAATCCTCTTGAATACCCACAGAAAAGCCGCAAACTGAGGTGTCTTTATAATCTTTTTATTAATAAATACCTTAACAGCACCAATGATATTTGAACATAATCTTGCAATGCTGTGCAGGGCGGCTGCTCAGGGACAGTGAGGAAACAAATACATCTGTATTTTCATGTACAGTTGATAATTTTCTCCTTTTGTGCTCCTTGTAAACAAAGCCATCTCTTCCATATTTAATGCTTTCCATAAAATTCATCAAATGAGTAAGAGGGAAATGCTCATTTAAATCTACTGCCTCCTTTGGTTTAAGGTGACTCAGGTAAGTCTCAGGAGTGCTATAACTTAAAACCAGTTCATTGTAGTTCCTTTTAAAAACACTTTTTTGCATATATGTGTGTGCACACATGTTAAAAATAAGACCATTGGCTACCTTAAAGTTCCATGTGTTTGAAAGTACATTAGCATGAACATTTTGACAACAAAACCAGGGAAAAGTGTGTTTCTATACATCAGAAGTCTGTACATGAGTAAGCATTTATACAAATATAATCCACCAAATATTGGCTTCTACGTACAATTCTGAAATATGGTGATTCATTTAGATTTCCTAGCCTTCAACCATGCTGGCACTAACAGGAACATTTCAGGCTGCTTTAACACCCACAGAGTATGTTTGTTTTATAAGGTGGGCACAGATTTCTCTTGCTGTATTTGCACTTTACTTATGAATAATTTAAGTGGTAAAGTGAAGCTTGAACAACATAGTCTGTGGTGTAGTAACATCAGCCACTGCAAGTTCCTGGCCATCCACAAGCCCCAGTTCTGAAACAGAAAGAAAAGCTTAATTAATTTAATTAAACCCGTGTGCTTTGCCTTTTCAAGAAGCCCCAAAAAATTAGAAATGCTATTCCCACAAGCTGTAAATATGATGAAATAAAGCTGCAAACAGCTCACTGGCTAAATTAATATTAATCTAATTTAACTTTGTTGAGAAATATATATAAAAAACACCACTGAAGTGTGTTTAACTTACAACAGTTATTTGGTTGCTTTGTTGCAATGTTCTGCATCTGCCTGCACTTCACCTTTAAACAACTGAGAAATGTGAAACTAAAATTGAATGCATATTGAATGTAAAAGGACAATGAAGCACATTCTACTGCATAGTGCAAGATAAGGCAAAATATCCACAGAGGGGTGAAACTGACTTTCTCTAAATGGAAAATCTACACCTGGCAGCTCAGCTCCATGATACCTTTTAGTGTCTTGGAAAGATTTGGCCTTGTTCGTTCTTCAATTGAAGCTACTGTCTGCAAATTTAAAAAAAAGAAGTAATTTTTTTTCCAAAATCAATACATTCAAGTAAATTCAGAAGATTAAAGTCAATTATGTATGTTCAGATTACCTGTAAATAAAGTGTTTTATTTCCCCCATACATAGTTGCTGTGATTGCAGGAGATTTCATCTGCCTGTATATAAAACATTTAAAAACAAACAAAACACAAACCAGGCAATCAGGTTAAAAATAAATTTAGAAATTACCTTTTCAAAGCACTAAACTAACAAATTATCAAATTAGAACGGTTGCAACTTACAACGAAGCATTATTTGTCAAGTAATCCAGGATCTCCTGCAGTTTAGCTGATGGGGAAATCTCTATGTTTTGGGGAAGCTGGCTGCAGGCTGGACAGTTCTCCTACCACAAAACAACACAAGAACACGCATTATGTCAAAGATGATTTTAGAAATGCTGCTAGTAAGGTCTCAAAAGCGTTTGTGTCGTGGTCTTTGAAGTTTTAGATTTAGAAATATTAGTAGTTGGAATGATAAAACCATCTCCTTCTGAAGTCTTTCACTGATTGACTCCCAACAGCACTTAAGTATTTATGAATGACAAATTCCATCTGACATAAAATCCAATATTACGAACTTTCAGATATATTTTTGCCATTATCTCATTTTGAAAAGATGTGCCCATGAGTCATTTTAGGTTTGAGGATCTTATTTTGTTTGTAGTTCTACTCTGCAGAAGTAGCAGACCAGTAACGCTGTAGTTCCCACTTTTACAACTTCAGAAATATATTATTCAGTGCCAGGGGCCAACTGATTCAATATTGAGGTTCAGAAATACACACAAAGTGCCTCAACACAAATCCTTAAACCCTTTAAAAGCCTTTAAGGGCACTGACCTTTCTTTCAGCTTCAAAACTGTATGTATATAATCCATCCACATCATTGAACACCAAGTAGTTGTTAAGAGGAACATATGCACTGCAATGACAAATATGTCAGTGTTGATACATGGCATTCTGCTGGAAATCATGTCTGTTATTAATAAGAAATTAAAATACCTTGTGGCTATTTTGAAAACTTCCGTGGCACAAACAGCTGAAATGAGAAAAAAAAAAAATCTCTTCACTTAGCTCTACCAGCTAAGAGTTCTACCAAAGTGACAAAAAACAATCAAGTAAAACAATCTCTAAAGAGAAAAATAAAAATCTGAAGACAGCTGGTAGTTCTGTGCACTGGCACTAATTTGAGACTATGTCAAGCCTATGTACTGTGTTTTTCCATTTTTTCTCCCCAGTCTTAAATGCTTTTGCTCTCTCTCAGAGTCATAACGTTTATCCAGTCACATACAGTTTCTCTATGGAAAACCAAAAAGAGACTGTGAGAATAAATCAGACATATTTTCCTCTCCAAATTCTTAATTCCAAAACTCCCAGGCCAGTAAAGCAGAAGTGAAATGAGTTCTTTCAGCATACCTGCAATTACTGCATTTGTAGAAGCTACTGCTGGAATAATTCGTTTAACCACCCCTGTAAAAACAAAACATACAGATCTGGGTTTTCCAAGAAACAACTGAGAGACTGCTTTTAGACAGAATAATTTTGAAGGGTGGGTCCTAAGGTACTTTCAAGTTTCTGGGAATTTCTGTAACAAACAGGAATGCTGCTACAGTACTTGGGCACTTTTTTATTTTAGGAATGGATCAAGCACATTGAAAAAAAGCAGGTATCAAACAAAGAGAGCTATCGAAGAAACTCTGAAAGCAAGTTTACTGTATTTAGCACTGGAAATTAAAACTGTTCTATTCCTGTTTAACTGGAGAAATGCACAAAGGAAAGATCGTTGAGTTTCCTATTTGGTTAGTGTTTAAAATGCTGATTAAATGAGTGTCAGCATACTGCACTTGCATGTGAACAGTAGCAGGGACAGCAGAGAGGAACAGATGCCACAGACTTAACCAGCCTGAACGGGCACAAAATGTTGCTATTGCTAAAAAAGACAATCAAGTCCTTTTGTTTCACTCTTTGACCCAGCAAGAGTGATCACCGTGTAATGTAAACTGTGGAGCTGCTCCAAGTTAAAAATAAAATGGCAAGAAGAATGTTCAGTTTTATCCCAGCTAAGTTCCTCTGATTCATGATGAATGCCCAAACATCTGATTCGTCATAAAAATATTTGTGCTGGCACAGGAAACAAGCTGCTTGCTTGCCTTTGAAGGGTGAGGAGAACTATCTCAGCACAGCTGCCAGCTTAGTCAGAACAAATGCGAAGAATGCCAGTCCAGCCTAGGTGCAAATGCCACAAGTTGGTGAAATGCAACCCCCTTACCTTGGGTGAGTCTGTAGGTAACACCTTTAATGTTAAATTGTGATGCTCTTTCTAAAGATTTCTGGTAAATCCACTGTATATGTTCAGGGTCATCTCCATCCAGTGCAATACCTTCTACAGTAAAGAATTTACAGATAAATTGCAATTATAAAAGTTCTTCAGAAACATAGTGTTATTTTTGTCTAAAACAATCCTTATTTTAATTTACAATTAATATCCTATGAAGCTATTGAAACTTGACATTTTAAATAACCAAAGTATTATTTTTACAAACATCTTCAGTTTTAACACATCCTATACACAAACTATCATCATCACTGCACAATTTATAGAGCTTTCACAGGTTACGTTTTAATTCAGGAAAGACACTGTGCAGTGTGATAAACAGGAGCAAATCTGGAACCGGGGAGTGAGCTCAAGAAGAGAAAATCCATCTCTAGCTCAGAGGAGGCTGAGATTCAAAATGACAATGAACCACACGAGGTTAAGAGGCACGATTGTTTTACTAAAAGCATACACCCAACTCAAGTGAGCTAAAAGGAGAAATGTTCATTTTGCACCAGTACAATACATGAATTACCTCCAAAAGGCTGTTCCTTTGGCCACTGCAATATCCTGACATACTCAATGCAATGCTCTGGCAGCCTGGGCATGGATGCAATGGTGCACATGGGAAAATTGACCTGGTTGGGCAGGGGAGGAAACCAGGAGAAACCATGATACGTTAGGTGTGGTACTAAAAAAAGAAACCAGCAAAGCAGAGGAATATGAAAAAACCAGCAATTTCACTGCCTGAATTACCTGTGGTGGGTAAAGAGCAAGTGTGCATTCAACACATGCTGTCATACCAGGGATAATCACACGAACGTTTCCTTTGAAACCTTCTGTCCCTCCATCTATTAGAGGTATGATGGAACTCGGATCCAGGACACCATCTTCATAATGCAGAAATGACATCTAACAAATGAAACAGGCAGGGGCCTGTTGGGTTGGTTTGCTTTGGGCTTTTAAACAAGTCGCAGGAAGAAAAAAAATCCTCAAATGTTATTCTTCAAGGTACACCCAACTACTGAGTGCTTTATTTTAAGGGAATATGAAGCACTACTTATTTGTCAGTGCACAAGACTTTATCAACCACCTTCACCCTCTACCTTCTCCCCTGATAATTGCTATTATTTGCTCTATATATTCTTAGAGTTCATCAGAACAAATGGTTGGTTGGTTCATTGAAGGTTTGATTCTTGATTTCTTGTTTTGCTTTGGTAATTTCTTTTTAAATTTTTTTTTTTAAGTACAGGTAGATACTCCAGATCATTGTTTTATAAACAAATTCCCAATGATAAAAACTACCAGGTTTTTGGTCACTGAATTCTGTAACAGTGCAGTGTCAAATAATGACATTTACAAGTTGCAGCATGATAAATACTGTTTGGGTAATGAAGAAAAAAATCACAACGAGAGCACCCAGAGCAGCTCTGGAGCTTCCTTTTGTGATTTTCAAAAGCTGCCTGCAAAAGGCCACAAGCAATGTAACCTAACTTTGAAATTATCCCTGCAGGGCACTGCACAAATGTGGGCTAACACTTCTCGAGAAAAAGGCAGGTAAGAAAGCCTGCATTTCATCCTGCTCACAGGAAGAAAACAGAAACAGGTACAAAAAGCTGAGTTTCAACAGTCCTTATTCATTTCCACAACACGTTCTACACAAGTATGTTTACTTTTAGTCATCTAAACTCAAGCAATAACCAGGCATTAAGTAGATTGAAAACTTTACCAGCATGCCATTTATCCATCTTCTTGCAATTATAGAATCCAGCCCACAAACAATAATATGAAACTCTAGGGAGAAGAAAAGATGATTCAAAATCTATAGTAATGCAGATTTCCTAAGACAAGCAGAGTATTCTGCCCAAAACAGGGGCAGTGACTGTAGCTTAGCTGTAGCTAGATTACCTGTACCACACATGTGCTTAAATTTTGTCTACGTGTTAATTCCAGTATACTGTGGAAAATGAAAATAATTAGCAAGCAAGCTACCAGGAAAAGCAGTGAGCAGATCTGCAAGGGTGCCCTAAAGCACCACTGAGTGTTTGTCAAACAAATTCCACTTACGTCGATAAAAACTTTCATCCATGTCTTGAATCTTTTTAAAATATCTGAATGCAAGCCCAGTAAAGGAAAATATTTGTAGTTAATGTCACTGTTTTCTATTTGCTAACCTCAAGCCAAAATATTATCTAATTTATTACTGTAATTGTATACAACACCTTCTAAAAATCGATGTGATGTGAGATTCAAATCCCCACAGCTGAAGCTGTATCATCTCATGAAACTTAGTAAAGGGCAGAATGGAATCGTCATAAATTGCAAAGTTCAGCAGGTGAAATATTTAGGCAGTTCACGGAAAGGACTCTGTGCTCTCACAAAGTCCTTTATCAGAAAGTGCCTATGCTATGTTTATAAACTAATGCCTCCTATGAGCACTTACTCAAAACTCTCTTGTGAATAATTCCAGTATAAATCTCAGTGAAAATTACAGTATTGCACCTGAATAAAAAGGCTCGGTGGAAAAATACTAAATAATTTCTGAGCCTTTCCCATGCAGATTCCCTGCATGCTAACAGCAGAGAAAGAATTCTCAACTCACCAGCTGGATGAATGTGTTCTTTATTGTATAAGAAACAGGATGGCAGCAAAATACTTTAGATACTCTTACCACCTACAGAGTTTTCGAGGACGCTGGAGCCTTCAGGGCTTCTCAGTGAAAGGATACGGTACAACAGCACAGTTGGGAACACGACTGTTCAGGAATTCTGCTGCTACTTCTGCTTTTGGTCGCCCCACATCCTTCGGTCTGGGAAAAAACCCAAGCAATTCCAAACGCTTTATTTTAGCAGATTGGGTCTTTCCAATTTCTACGCATTGCAATACCAAATTAAGTGGCTAATTGTTACTTTAGGAATATTTATTTAATTGGATAATATTAAGGTATCCAATCCAAATCATTCCATGAACCCTATAAAGCATCAGATATGAGACCCTCAGAATAAGCTACAGTTATCAGCACCAAAAAAATCCAGTGATTTTTCACTGTACTTGGATGAAAGAGGTACCAGAAAATCTGAGATCTCAGTCTGTGTGCATTTATTCCTAGGTGTCACCTTTTCCATTAGTCATTAGCTGTACTGGAATGGCAAGGAACACAGGTTGATTTTCTTCATGCCACAGATCGCAAACTAAGAAGAAATCACGTGCAACATTTACTTAATTCTGAGTACTATTGAGACATGAAGGTCGAGTAATCTTTAATGACCTCTTGTCCAACCAAAATAATGAATATATTAACATGTTTTAAAAAAACCCCAGAAGGTAAACTGTGAAAATATAAAATATCACTCACCGAAACAAAAACTGTCGATTAAGGTTAGAAACATCTATAGTATCCATGTCAATAACATGGATCTGTCTGAAGCCAGACAGTGCCTGGGAAAAGAGAAGCTCAGCTTCATTTATCAGGAAATTAAATGCTCCCAAAGCTCCACAATTCACTGCACGTGCCAGAACAGCAACCTTTGGAGGAACAGATGTGTCTGCTCCTCACTGCCTGTGCAGACAGGTACGTGGTCATTCTTTGTTCAGAGGGGTTCTGTTGGTGCTAATGCTGCTATTCAGACAGGTGGAATTAATAACATTCCAACAGTGAAAGACAATGCCCTCCTGAAGGCCAGACTGCCTGGGCCCACCCAACGCTGGCACAGGGAAACCAGCTGTAGGCTGATCTCTGAGGGGAACCTGCACATTCCTTCATGGCTGGAGTGAACCAAAAGGGTCCACTGGGGGAAAAAAGCACAGAATTTAAACAAATGCCATACTCCAGGCTTGGCAGGGATAGGAAAAAGAAAGTTTAATTCCTTTAAAATGCTTTTTTGAAATTGCTGTTAAGGTTTGGGACGCCGACCATTTTTTAGAGTTGTCATAAATGAGTCTGGCATATTGACCCAGATAGCAGAGCTGAAAACAGGGCAGCGTTCCTCATGGCATTCACTGCTGAAGCAGATGGCAAACACAAAAACCACCTCCCTAGCTAAGAACACACTGAACCTGTGACAGAAGCTCTGCCTCATGCAGACCATCACTACATGTGGCAAATAACGTTACAGTAAAATTGCCTTAAAACTGGACTGTGGTCCGATCTGTTAAAGCAGTAACAGCAGTCACACAAAGAAATTTCTTTTTAGAGAAAATAAATGAGTTGTGATGTTCTAAAGTGACTCTAAAAAACTTGAGTCATACAGAAAATAGGTTTTTTGTCCTTTAAGACTCCATCTTTTTATCTATAAAGACTGTGAAACTTTTCCCTTCACATTTTCTGAACAGAAAATTATTATTATTATTATTATTATTATTATTATTATTATTATTATTATTATTATGCATAATAAGGGATACACAGAAATCCTTGTCCCTAAAGAGAAACATGGGGAAGTAGAGTAATAGTCCAAACTACCAAGCTCAGATGGGATCATAGCAGTGATACACTGAGATAAATATGTGTGCTTGTGAGGATAAAAACCACAATAAAAGGGTAATTAAACTCTGGCATTCCAAACAATACTTCCTTGTAGCATTAAGAGCAAGATTTGTCCTTAGTTGGCTTCATTTCCCTAGATCTGGCAATTAGGGAAAATCCCCAATATCACACTGGATCTAAGGCAGCACATGGAATTTGGCTACTCTTCATTTGGCTGCTGTACCTCAAGACAAGCTTTGAGACAGGTGAATAAATAACATGCAACATATGAAAATATCACCTTTCAAGTGCAATCTTCATTGTTAGTGTCTGTATCAATGTGTATTTGACCCATGTTGATTAGAACTTACAATTCTAGTAGCTATATACAACCAAAACTGCAAAATTAACCAATTTATAAAGACAGTTTTGTCAAGGAAAAAAAAAAGAAACAAAGAAGATTCTAAGAAGAAAATGGTTAAAACAGAGTAATTACCAGGTTTTTCAGGAGTTCACATCCTAATCCTCCTGCTCCAATAACTAGTACTTTACATGTGCTTAACAAAAACTCAAGGGCCTGCAGAAAACATAAACCAAAAGATTAGTACAATTAGTCCTTTGTTTCATAACCCTTACAAACATGTTACCACGAATTTTCAGTGCCTAGTGAATTACAGATGAAGCAACTTTGCCTTTGCAGGAGCAATTACATATTGGACTTTAATCAGTTGTTAACGTCATGCAGTTCCTATATCCCCCCTTAGAGAGAATCAAGACCTTTGCTGATACCAGTATATTGCTTTTATATTACTTTTGACCATGAAAAAAACAAGGCCCATTCTTATTATTATTTGGTTTAAGGTGATAATTTTTTCCTTCTTCAAATATTTCACTGATATATAATACAAAATGGATCTAGACAGACAACGTTGCTGGACAGAAAGAATTGAAAATGCTTTCTGTGAACTGTTCTACTTGACCCCAGTCTCCAACAAGTAAAGAATGGTAACAGGAAAATACTTTCAACCATAAGCTCTGAAACAAAATGTACAACAAAAGAAGAAAAGCGGAAGAAATATTTAAAACAGTCAACTCTACTACACATCTTTTCCAGTTCTCCAAGTACTCATATTAATACTAATTTCTTCTTTAGGTACAATAAATTCCTCACTGTATCAAATGACTTAAAAATGGAGGCATAAATGCTGCCATTATTCATGTGAAACTCAAAACCAGCATAATTCATACGTTGCTATATATTTATATATGACAGCAAGTTTGAAGTTGACAGTGTACAACTTAAAAACACAAACTTATAAAAAAGAATATTCTCCTAGGACCAACTGATTAAAACACAAGCTTTTTCATGCAGCTTTAGTACTCACACATTGCTGGTGGTCAATTAATGCACCTGTTGACATTAATTTGCAACACACTCTACAGATATTGGATTGAAATTAAGTCTTTCTCACTTGAGTGCCTGGCTCGAAATCAGGATGTGTGAATGGTCCAGATCGCTCGAGGAACTTCTTAACATGGTTCCAGCGACCTTCCCAGTCTCCAGAGTCCCCACACCCACCATCAACAGCCATTCTGCACAGAACACAGTAAATTCAGCTGCAAAATCAGACAGCAAAAGCCACACCTCCAACTTTCTATATACAAAGAGCACCCCAAATTATCGGCCATTCGTACAAATGCATCTGCATGTTCTTTGTTGGCTCCAAGTTATGCACGTGAGCATTTGCACGAGTGGGTTGTTTGAGTGGGTTTTTTTGTGACTAGAAAGCAAAAATAGAAATATGCACAGAGGGGAAAAAAACAACGCGGGCATTTCAATAAACCCACTGATGTAACTGTTACTAGTAAAAGTTGACCTGCAGCTTAAAAAGGGTTTAGTCTTATAATTTTTATTTCCTTCCAATTTTAAGAGGACACAGAAAAAGAACTTGTTCCTGTAGATTTTGAGGGTGACGGTTTTTTATCAGCCAAGTCTTGTATCTTTTTTGACAGACTTATCAGTTTGTAACTGCAATTGTGAGGCTCTGAAGAAACGACATTAACGTGCCCCAACATCATCCTCTGAATCTTCAGGGTAGTTTATTTAAACAAATATTTTTAAAGGACATGAATCTTGAATGTTCTTCACCCTCAAGTGGTACCATGGAATAAGAGCTGCCCCATAATTCAGGCAGTGCAGTAACAGTCTCATTTGAAATAAAGGAATGCTTGCAGTTACCTCCCTTTAAATTCTCACGGCAGAATTTTACATCAAATACTCCACTACCCTTTTTTTTTTCTTTTGCAGGTAACTTTTAATAGTACATAAACGTAGATTTGAATTTTTAAGAGATTTACTGGCATAGTTCAAAATCAGCTCTCAAGTAATTTTCTACTATAAGATCAACACCTACTTCCCTATTAAATAAATAGGAGTTCCACTCAATAAATATGATTATGTTCTACGTTAAGATAAAACCAAGCTCATAATAAAAGCGCTCTGCCAATCCTGAGTAGCAAAGGATGTGCCACCAATAAAGTGTTATCTGTTTTCTCCTATGAAGCACTATGAAAAGCATTTGTCTAATAAGTCTTGGGTAATGTTTAGAATTGAATAGAACTTCCTCGTAACTCATAGCAAAATCAAAGGTAAATGTGGTGAGCAGAGCGAGCTCCTTTATCTTCACAGAATTCAGAACCTGGCAGACACTGTACGCTGACAGTAACTGAACTCACGGGAAACTGATTTTGCAAAGGATTTTCAGGAACAGGGAAAAACTCCTCTACAGTGCAGGAACAGATAAATCGTAATTCACCGGTGATGGCCCTGCCCATGGCAGCGGGTTGGAAGGAGATGATCTTTAAGGTCCCTTCCAACCCAAACCATTCCAGGATTCTGTGATAATTTGATCACAGACTGAACTCTCCTCATTAACTGTTGAGGGAAGTTTCTTTCTACACGAGCAGCTAAATAAAACCTACAAAAACGATTTGAACTCAGTAAGAGTCTTTCGACCTCAGATGCACTTTCATCTCTGCTCCAGTTCTCACAATAATGTGAAAATATGCTTATTTCACATAATGGGAAATGGTGTCAATAAACAGGACACCCCCTCTGCAGAGCCCCTCATCTGCTGGACACCAGACTTCAGGAGGTGCATTAAGCACTGACTCAGGCAAATAAAATGGGGCAACAGACATCACAAAAACTGCTTCTATGGGTATTATAGTTTTTAGCATTTCTGGAAACGAGTGTAGAAGCTGTGTTTGGCGTCATTAAGAACAATTACTTTTATCCTTTTATATAGTCCCTCTAAACAGCAGCACTCCTTTTCTGCTTACATGTGTATTTCTGTATAGATGTGTCCTAAGTGATAAAAATGGTAAGATCTAGTTTCACTTCCACAATTATTCAGTTTGCTTTTTAGAAGGTTGGACATTGTGGAGATCTGAAAAACATCCATAATTCAACCTGAGATTTTACGTCTTATTTCAGAGACAGCTCTTCCGAGCATTTTTGGGGTTTTTTTTTGGTGCTGTTACAGCATCACCAGACACAAGAGCTCAACAACATCCTTATTTACTCCATCGAGTTATTTCCATTTGAAATTTCGTTTGAAGCATCAGAGCGCCACAGTCCTTACAGTGCTTTGAGGCCAGACTTTTCCCTGCCACCTTGCACATCTCCGGAGCTCTTTTGGGGGCTCTGGCATGCACAGCCCGTCCCGTCCCACAGCACGCCCAGGGATGGCTGTGACCCTCATCCCCACACACATGCACTGCCCCGGCCGCCCTGGGGGAGAGGGACACGAGCAAATGGAATGCAGCACTTAAGGGATGGAAGCAGATGATAAAGATTTCTCAACGCTCCTTTTTCGCGGCCTTTAAGGCAGGTGCGGATAGATTTTAAAGAGTTTTGATGTGCGCGGAGAGACAACTCTTCCGCAGTGTGATTTTTTAAATTTCTTTTTTTTTTTTTTAATTT
>VWZN01014357.1:506249-521764 GCA_013396955.1 Regulus satrapa
ATGCATCCATTTCTTCCTAACATTTTATCTAAACCTACTGTCCATCAGTTTGAAGCCATTCCCCTTCGTCCTGTCACTCCAAGCCCTTGTAAACAGTAACCATCTTTCTTGCAGCCTCCCTTCAGGTACTGGAAGGCCACACTTAGGTCACCCCAGAGCCTCCTTTAAAAGCTACAGCAGAACCATCCCGATTCTCTCAGCCTTTCCTCATAGCAGAGCTGTTCCATCCCT
This sequence comes from Regulus satrapa, assembly GCA_013396955.1. Taxonomy (NCBI): domain Eukaryota; kingdom Metazoa; phylum Chordata; class Aves; order Passeriformes; family Regulidae; genus Regulus; species Regulus satrapa. Next base: position 506,481 of record VWZN01014357.1, read on the forward strand.
TGAATCATCTTGGTGGCCTCCTCCGCACTCAGAACTGCTGGGAGCCATGGAGTGCATCCTCAGGGACCAAGCGTGCGGAGATCACAGTACCTTAAAGCCTTCAGGAAGGCTGGGACCCAACTGTGATCATGCTCAGGCCGGTGGCTGCCTGCCACAATGGCTTTTGTTTTATCAGCACTCCCTGAGCAGGTCCTGCCCAGCAGCGAGCCCGGGGTGCTGTGTGAGGCACAGGCTCAAGCCATGGTGGCTGAAGTGCGAAAGCCTAAAGACACAAGTGTTCCAACATCGCGTGCTGGGGTCAAAACACCACAGCTGCTGGCACCAACCTTTCCCTCCAAAGGCACGGTCACTCTGTTGCCCAATCTAGGAGCTCTCTAAACAGTCTGGTTTAGAAAGAAGACACTGTTTAATCTGAGCAGGCGGAAGCTTCCACAAATCAAGCACCCCAAGAAGTAAAAAGTTCTATTTTATACTTAAATGTACATAAACCCGCCCATATTCTACATATCTCCGCCCTCCTAATGCATATTTATTTAGGTGATGTAACCTTACGCAATGTCCCAAACCCCAAGTTCTTTTTTTCATTAGACAAATTCTATTGTACAAATTATCAGACGACATCAGTTGCTTTGCAAAAGGTGAGAAAATTCAGCCTGATGACAGAAAATCCAGCTTGAAGACATCAACCCACGAGCGGAGCCCCTCTGCCATGGGACACCCGGCAGTGCCTCCTCGGCTGGGGCTGACCCTTCTCGTGGTGCCCTCCCCACTCATCCCTTGCCTCACAGATTAACGCCAAGCGCCTCCGCCACGTGAACGCCCAACGCGCACGCCACCACTCGCTGAAGGAACAATGAACGCACAGCGATTATTGACAGCAGCCCCTGTCAGCTGCCAGCCCTGGGCGGTGACACACGCCCGTCGCTTGAGCTGCTGCTCGCTCGTTCGCTCGCGGCTTCAGCAGCGCGGAGCGGCGGGGCCGGAGCGGAGCGGGGCCGCCGCCGGTGCCGCTGTCGGTGCCGGTGCCGCTGTCGCNGGCCTGGGACGATTTCTTCCCCGGCTCGGACCGCTTCGCCCTGCCCGACCTCAAGGACATCTCGAAATGGAACAACCGCGTGGTCAGCAACCTGCTCTACTACCAGACCAACTACCTGATGGTGGCCGCCGCGCTCGTCTCCATCGTGGGGTCAGTGCGCGGCCTCGCAGGGCAGGGCCGGGCCGGGCCGGGCTGGGGTGTCCCGGTCCCGGGCGGGGGCTCCGCCACCTCCTGCCACGGGAAAGGGCCCGGGCGGCATGTGAGAGTACAGGGGCGGGGGAGCTGCCTTTTCCCTTTCTCCTTTCCCTTCTTTTCTCTTTACCCTCTTCCACTCCCTTTTCCCCTTTTCTCTTCCCGCCCCTCCTTACATCTCTGGTGTCGTTCAGAAACGCAGAGGCCTGGTTTCCATCTCCCCTGGGCCGGGGGGGCGCGGTGGCAGCGCGGTTTGCGGAGTGTCGGAGCGGTGGGAGCGCTCGGAGCGCTGCTCCCTGGCTGCCATCTCCCTCTCCCGCGGGCCGTGCCCCGGGCGGAGGCTGCGGACCCCGCGCCCGCAGAAGGCAGCAGCGATGCTCGGGCTCTGGGATGTCGCTGCTCGCAGAAAACCCGGCCGCATCCTGCGCAGCGGTCTGTGCTTCCTCCTGAACCTGCCCGGCGGGGCTGCTCAGGCTGAGACACGCTCAGCCTTGAATTTTTTAAAAAAACGCAAAAATTAATTCTGCTCTCTGTTACTGTTCTGAAGTAATGTTTAGGGCAAGCCGTTCTTATTTCTGAACTAGCTCATAGTGAAAAGCTTCGCTATAAAATAAAGAGTCCCTTCATTTCGTTTTGGTGGGCAGGATTCAGACCTTCGAGGTAGGACCATCTGCTGGTACAGTGTTGTGTCATATCCAGCATTCCTGAAGGGAATCAGGAAATAACCTTATAGTCACCTTCTGAATCATAGGCGATGTGATTATTTCAGATACTGCTCTAGAATCTTTGGTCAGAAAGCTTTTAAGCAAGACATGCAGCAGAAATGATGATTAAGCTTCTAATATGGAAACTGAAATACTCCACTCTTCTCAACAAGCAATGCACAAATACTTAAATTGGAGAACTGCCCAGCCACCAGACCAGAGTGGCTTTGGCTGAAGTACATCTTATCTCCTATGTTGCAGAGGCTTAAAGTGATTTCCCTAAATCAATTTTTTTTTTCTTTGGGGGTGGGGGTGGGGGTAAGCATTCTGCATCCTGTTAGGGCTTCTGAAGCTGTTGACCCAGCATCTAAGTTGATCAAGATTCTCTGGCTCACAGGGGACTTTGGGCTGTGCTCTGTGGAAGGATAGGCTCAGAATCCTGCGTTTTCTGGTTGATGCATATGATGGTCTGAGGTTCAGTACAGTGGCACCGGCCTTGTTCTTGTGTATTTTGGTGGGGATATGTAGCAGTGATCTTTACAGACTGCTAGGCTGGCAAAGTGAGACTTCCATGGCCTTGCTGTTCTCCTGCCACTTCGTTCTAGCCATTTGTGTTCCTCACCTTTGCTTAGCAGCTCGATGCTGTAGCCAGCTGTCCATGAACAGGTAAATCAGTGTCCCTGGAAAGCAGGGGGACAGCTCTTCTGCCCAAGAAGATGGGAAAATAATGTAAATAATTTTGCTATCTCCAGTCGTAAAACAGGGATGGCAGCAGCTCTAAGTCACCCTCCTAAATTCCTCCTTTTGAACTCTGAATTGCTTTTCTTCTGATCAAGGGAGGTTTGTCACCCACTTATTTCCTACTAACGTGCTGAGGTGGGAGGTGGAGGAGGAAGAGAGCCACAGAAGATGGAAACTAATATCAGAACTGCAAATATAATATCTTAACATTGAGTGATAACCCTCTGTGTTGAAAATCTATGGATGAGCAAGATCTGAAGTGGGGTATTTATTGCAAATATTTTTTTTATTGCATGTCTTAGAGTCTTCGGTTTGTGACGAAGCTGATTCTTTTAACACAGAAGTAAAATCAGATGGGAGAAGAATTCTAAAGGAAATGGGATAATACCTCAATAGAGCAAAAGTATCAATTTCTTTTAATAAAAATATTTTTCATTTGGCCAGACTGTGGCCAAGAAAGGTAAAGAAAGTTCTCCAGATAAATTTAAACTGATGACTAAGTTGTCTTTCACTTCATTTTGTAATTGACTGGAACCCTTGATAAATGATGAATCATGGCTTTTTAGGAACTCCAGGGCTGTGTCCAGGCCTAAGGGCAGAATTATTGGAACCACTAATGGAGTGATCTTCCTGTTACCAGCACTAAACTCAGCCCATGCCCAACTCTACCTGCTCATAAACCATCTCATTATATAGACAGACTTGAAATGCAAAGATAATATTTTCAGCTGTTGCACTACTGTGGTTGTGCTGGGCTGACACAGAAATTGTAGCCCAGAGCTTTCTTGATACTGGAAATACAGTGCTTTTTGCCACAGCTTTATCTTACTGCCCCGCCTACAACAAAGCTGACCTCTCCAGTCTTTTACCTTCTCTCCACAAAGTGTGGAACAACTTTACCATGAGCATAGTGGAACTGTAATGATCTTTACTGCATTGTGTCCTTGCCTTTCTCCCTCCATTTGCCTTCTCCTGTAGCTACTGTTACTTGGAAATGAAGTTCTGTGCTTTGCAGTAATGCAGATTTTACTTTCAGCCTACAGGACTGGGTAGAAAATAATAAATCAGTGAACAAGAAACTAAAACTTGTGAATTACTGCCACTCCACAAATACAGGCTGGTGGTAGCAGCCGCACTCCCTCCCTGCAAAGTCCTTTAAGAAGGACTCTGGACTTGTCTGCTTTTTGGTTTTTTCCCCCTACAACTCTGTTGCAGTATATTCCTGATAAAAACCAAGATCTTGACAAAATTCTGCCCTTTCTCCCACTTGCAGAGGAACTGGACTCTCTGTTCTTACTCTGAGCCAGGGCCCTGTCATTGTGAGTCCTGTATGAATTTTTATTAAAATCAGGGCCTTCAGTGCCTCCCACATCTTGCAACTTCCCTCAAACAGTCAATTTGGTTAGTAAGTGAAATTTGTCTGTTCTTCCACCTACTCCAACAAGGCCTCTCTATCATGTAGTTGAAACTTAACTACTTTAAATTAATGTAATTTCATCTAGGCTTTTGTTGCCATGTTCTTGCTAAAAATTAGCTTCTGAATCTGACAGTTTCAAAAAAGCTTGCTGAATTTCAGAATGCTCATCAGAGTGCTCATTCTGTCTTGGAATAATGTTCTCCTTGCAGCCTGAGGCTTGATGTCTCTTTCCTTTGCCACTTCTTCAAATCATATACTGTCCATCTGTAATACAACCCTAGCAGTCAACATCTGTCTTTTTTTTTTTCCTTCTTTCTTCCCCAGATCACTACCTTAGCTCATGTACTTGTAGGCATTCCCTTTGCCGAAACAAAGGCTCCAGGGCAGCAAAATGTTTAGTTTCTCTCATGCTTGATGAAAGATTAAGAATGAGCGAGCAAAACACATAATTTTAAAACATGTTGCATAATAATGTCGATGCATAACTTCATAAAGGTCTGGCAGTTCTGCAGGCAGGAATCTGTCTCTTGTTCTCATGCAAGTGAGCAAAAGTAGGTACAGAAGCATTGCTAAATCCATGCATGCTGAGGACTATCCCTCGAGACAATGTGCTATTTATAGTTTTATGTGCTACCTGTAGTTACAGCTGTATAACCTCACTGAAGCTCAAAGCACGGGGAGAGAGGAGGCAGGACTTCATCTTTCAAGTTATTTAAATGAATACAAATGAGCACATTTAATGCTCTAACCTGCCCACTGCTTAGGCCGTGGTGGAGCAAAAGGCCTTCTAAGAAGGAATTCTCAGGCTTATTTCAGCCTAACAGAGCTGCTCTAAATAAAAAAAAAAATGCTTTGAATGACTCCAGTCTCCTACTCAGCGTCTTTGTTCAGACTTGCCTGGTCATATGCAAAAGAAACAGATGTGACAGCAACTGCTGAATACTCACCCCAAGACAGTCTTCTAAAATGGAGATGATATGAGGATGGAGCTATCTTGCTTTTGCTTTTTATGTGGCCTATCCTATTTCTGGGCTTGTGCTGCCAGAGGCTACTTGCCTTACACAAAGAATGTGCCTTGCCAAGCTCCTTTTTCCCTACAGCTGTACATCCTCCCCCTCTCCTGCTGTGAGGCTGTGCACAAGCATGCAGGTATGAAACAGCCTGACAAGAAGAGGTGCTGTGATAACTCGCTGAAAACAGAGCTTTTTGTGTTTTCCTGCTCCTGTGTGAGAATTCTGACCTGTTTTGTGATGCATGTAGGGCAGAGAATAGAAATGTGAATCTCGTTTAAAAAAGAAGTATTTCCTCTTAATCTGTTTCTGCTGGTCAGCGGTAGCTGCCACTACTTCCCACACAACTGCACCCCCAACATCCCTGCCCTCCAGAGGCTGCTTCTAGCAATACAAAGTGTCCCCTGGCCCACTTGACACAGAACAACACCTGTGTCCAGGATGTTTGTTTCCTTGTATCTGTTTTCCCTGTCTCTACTTTGTATCTAGGTGGATGCTGAAGGAAGCCTAATATCTGCAGGGCAGCAGGAAGCTAAATCTGGGTGATGGCTTTTCCCTGTCACCTTGTCCCAGCTGTATTGGACGTCACAGTATCCCACCAGGGTTGTAGAAAACAGAAGACCAAGGAGATCATCCAGCTGGGGTGCTCCAGGCAGTTGGCACCCTCAAATACTGTTAGTCCTGCCACAGTCACTGCTTTCAGGCTCAGAGAAGTTAGAGGGTTTTTTATCCAACCCTAATAGAGCTTTTCTTCCCCTAAGTCCTCTGAGCAGTATGAACTCAAGTCACCGTACCCTTGCCATGCTGATAGTTCTGTGCGTTACATTTTTAGGTATTTGAGGTCTCATAAATCCCTGCTAAAGGGAATTATATTTAGAAAGTATCTTGTAACATACTTAATGGCTGGCCACTTACCTTTTCTCTGCATCTCTGAAAGACTTTCAGCCTCATTGCCTGAGCACAAATTTGTCCCGTTGTGTTCTGACCTCTGTATAAATAAGGCCAGTATCAGTGTTGGTGGTTCAACAGTAAGGTGACTTCTAGAGCTCTTACACAGCTCTCTTTTTCCCCAGTCTCTGTTGTTCTAAAATTACATATCCCTGTTTTTTCCTTTTTCGTTTTTAGCTATTGTGTTATTGCGAGCAGTGTGCCAACAGATCTGAGTGAAACTGGATAATGGAGTTCTGCCTTCCTGAAACTGCCATTGTTGTAGAAGAATTTTCTATATAGGAATTTCTAGGATAATTTTAGATAGGGCTGTAAATTATGCTGTGGGCGAGTCAAGCAGTAAAGGGGGGCTTTGGCATATGACACCCTATCCAGCACTGTAGTCACCAGTAGGGAAGTCTGTGGACACATAGCTGATCCTTTGAATACTGGTTTTCAGTGGCAACTGCGATCCCCATCTGTGTTCGTGTGGCTCTGAATGCCTTCACTTGATACTTGTGTTCACTGTTCCTTTGTACACGTTGGAATGCAGCCCACTCCAGCAAACATGTGATTCAAATCACTTTCCTCAGAAAAGAGGGATCTTCTGAATGCGTTCTCCCCTCACCCCTCTTCGTATCCCCTTACAGTCAGTCAGTTATACAGAACCTGTGTAATACCAGAAAGAAATGTAGAGCAGAGAGGTCTTTGGTTTCTTCCTTATGAATATGGAGGGATGGTTCTCCACACAAGTTTCTGGAGTTGTAATAAGAGTAACGGGAAGCGGAGGGATGATAAGGCTTTGAGAGTATTTTCCAGGCACATGGAAAGTGTGGAGTGCAGCTCTGCCTAGATCTTTGTTGCTTCCCAGATTATCATGTCCATGGATTTTTAGCAACAAAAAAAAGATTGCTGTGAGTTGTGTCAGTTTGGCCATTTCTGCTCCACGACGGCTGAGGTGTGGAGGTGAATCCTACTTTAAGAATCTCCTGTGTCCAGTAGTACATATATAACCCAGGCACCAGTGTGGTCCAGTCATGAGTCGCCTTCCTCCTGCTCAAAAGGGAGCACAGATGAAACTGATTTCTTTCCAGAGCAATGCTGCTCACTTTTTCCAGCCTGGAAACTTAAGATTGACAATTCAGAGCTAAATATAATCTGGCTGGCTACGAGGAGTGACTCAAATGCAGCAAGCAAGCCTGGCCTGTCACCACTTCCAAAAAGCCCGATTGCCTTTTCAGCATGAGTAGCAGAAGCAGGTGGGGAACTACTCTGAATTTTAATCATTTTCTGTGCAGTTGTCCCATCTCCTATTGGCACAATGGACTTGAAAAAGCAAGAGCCAGTCCTTGCTCTGAAATAATTCCTGGGAGTTCTTCCTGCTCTGGGAAAACGCTCCCTAGCGCTGCAGGTAGAGTGCTGGCAGTACCAGTCCAGCAGCAGATTTCTTCCGCCTGGCCCGGATATGAAGCCCAGACCACAAACCATAACATCCTCCTTGGCAGTGGGGAGGAGTGGTGAGTCACTGGGCATGGCAGCTTTCGGGCAGCGGGATGAGCTGCAAAGTCTGCAGGAGCAAACCTCGAGCATGTCTGGCTCTATCGGGGCAGTGCCGTGCTGCTGCCATAGCTGGAATAGCCCAGAGGCCTCAGCTGCTGTGTAATCAGATCAGTGCGTGCAAAAGCCAGAAAATCAGAATGCACATGAATTCACATAACTTAATACGATTTAAGTGAAATACCATAGAGCTTGGTCTCTGGGTGAGTACAGAAGCAAGCTCAGCAAAGTCATTGCTGAACACTTGATTCTGAACAAGCTCTGAATACCCGGGAAAGTGGTTTGAGCAGGTGACGTTCTTGCCTTCGTCCAAAAAAGGGACTTGCTGTTTATAGTCCAAAGCTGATCCACTCAATGGCTTGGTTTGCTTGGACACTGATAACAGTAACAGAACACAAAGCTCAGCAGTGGCTCTTCTTCCTGCAAGGCCTTTATCACATACTCCGGTTCCTTCTGACTCTCAGGCAGGCTTGCTTGGGACCGGGATTCCATCTGTTGTGCTGACAGTGGCGAGCTCCTTTTGCATGTTCATACAGTTGTTTTGTTTGAATGTAAACCCGTGAGAAGGTTTGTTCAGAAATGAGAAGTATGAAGTAACTTCCTTTACTCGGTGTTCTACCTCTCCCATTTTGCAAACCTAGACAAGATAGCACGAAGAAGAACTAGTTCATCTGAAGGCTTAGCTTGAGCCTGGTTTTGGTCAAGTGCAGGGAAAAGATCAGTCAATGTTGTCTCCATCTGCTGTTTGGATATGTTGATTCTGTGTCTGATATCAAATGAGTTCATTGCAGAGGTAGGAGAGGCCCTGGTGGGAAGTGCTTCTATGATGATGTGCTGCAGGAACTCATCATCCTGAGTTAAGCTCAGGAGGAGAACATAAAGATTGTCCAAATTCTTCCCTAAGGGTTTCTTCTTCAGTTGTACTTTTTACTTTATTGAGCTCCTGTTAAACACCTTGGGGAAGGTCTTGACAGCAGCTGCCTAAGTGCCTTTTCAATGCCTTACCTCCCTAGTAGCATTACTGCTGAGCTGGCTGATCCTATATGGACACAAGTCACGAAGGTTCTGAAACTGACCTCTTGTTGTTCCTCTTCTCTCCAGGTTTCTGAGTCCCCTGAACATGCTCATTGGTGGCACTGTGGTGGTGCTGGTTTTCCTGGGGTTTGTGTGGATGTCACACAACAAGGATATACTCCGCAAGCTGAAGAAGCAGTACCCAACCACGTTTGTCTTGGCCATCATGCTGTCTAGCTACTTCTTGATCTCCTACCTGGGAGATGTCATGGTGTTCATGTTTGGGATCACGCTTCCTCTCCTCCGTAAGTACTTGTTCTCTTTTCTTCTCTTGGCAGGTAGAGCTGTGTGACTTGAGCTTTCTCAACCAACTCTGCAGAGTCTAAGTCACCTGTTACCTTTGCTATCTGTGTTTAAATGGTCCCAAAACAGGGAAGGGGGCACAAAGGAGCACAAGCCATCTTTAATGTTATTATTAAATGGGGACCTGTGGTTACTTAAGCAGTCATTGATAAATCATCTTCCAGTGATGTCACGGTGCTGGGATGTTGCTGAAGTGCTGCAAGAACTGTGCATTCCTTGAGCATTACCAATTAATGAGTGTGTTTCTGCCGTGCAGTGATGTTTGTCCATGCTTCCCTGAGGCTCCGGAACATACAGAACAAGCTGCAGAACAAGATGGAGGGGATTGGCTTGAAGAAGACCCCGATGGGCTTCATACTGGATGCTCTAGAACAGCAAGAGGATAGTATCAACAAACTGGCTGACTACATATCTAAAGTGAAGGAGTAAGCACCTGCAACGTGGCATTTCTGCCTGTTGCAGGAGCGTAGTTGCTATTTACTATTGTTCAAGCTTGCTTTCAGTTTATGTACAAAACAGGAAATGCATGTGGTACAGGTTAATAGTTGCAGGATACAGGTATTCCAAGGTCTTCAGGGCTTCTCTAAGAACATAAGAACAGCAACTTTTTTTTCTATTGTATAGCAAGATGTTCTGGTGTTTACACAAATACATACTAACTTAACCATGTTTGCTTGTCTCTTCTTCTGGGGGTAGAGGAGGAAGAGGTGGAAACCTATGGAATGCAAACTGTCTTGTAGCAAATTGGTCTATTAAAGCAAGATTCCTTTCCTCTCAGTTCTAAAATATTTAGCCAGGTTATGCTGGGTAGCACCTTTCAGCCTGGTGATGCTCAGATGAGCTGGAATGTATCACAAACAGGTATCTCTTGCATCCTCCCAATCCCTCCCTTGAGTGCTCTGTATTACAGAGACCTCGTTATCAGCTTAACTGGCATGTGGTGAAACTGTGCAGTGCTTGTACCCAGTCTGGGTTCCTGCCCTCACCTCAGAGCCCTCCTCTAGCAGCCCTGAAACAGCCTGAATAGCTGTAAGCATGAAGAGTATACATGCCTGCCAGTCCCAGTAACATTTCCCTTCAGGCTCTCCAAAATCCTCATCCATAGAACTGCTCCGCAGGAGAGCCAAACTTCCTTGTGCACCAGCTAAACTCTGGCCAAGCATGGGAGAAAAAGATGAGCTGGGTTTCTACCCCATAGATGTTTTTAAATACTGCTGCTTTAGGGCTTACCTGCTTTAGTCTGCGCAGGCTGTTTGTAGATGGAGGTGTATGTCTGTTCTTGAGCGTGGGTCATCTTTTTCTTTCTTCTCACCCAGAATGCAAAGATACAGGTCAAACATGCATCTGTTGACTCTGTACTTCCAACACTCCTCAAAGGAATAAACTGGATTTCAGGTTTACAAGTAAAAGCAATAAATGTCAAGATAAAATTTTTGAAAACCCATTCCAAATTCATGAAGATATTTGCCTGTTAAAACTCCTGATGTTGAAAGCAGTGTGGGGGATTCTTTTATATATATACAACTGCCAGCTCTGATGGAATCATCTTGATAACAGGAGCTTACCAACAACAGGGGGGGAAAGTTGTCCAGGTGATACTCCATTTCAAATATTCTTACATTTCTCTTTTCTAACCAAGTAATTAATTAAAGAAAAAAAAAATAAAAGCAAGGATCCTTGAAGTTGAAGCTTTTATGTAACTTGCCATGCTGTTTTCATAGTGAACTGTGTAGAACTCTGAACATGTCATTCCATTTAAGTGTTAAGGTGATCAGTATTTATCAAAAATGTGTGTATATTCCAGCTGAAGAGTCAATGGCCTGTTCCTCACTTGTAGCGCATGGTCTTTGTTTTTCGAAAACTGTTTCCACACCTAAAGAACATAGTAGCCTATGACTCCATCATTACAGTAGCATTTTAAAACCTGCACAGTTATGAAGAAAAATAAATTCTAATGGTTGGAAACTTGAGCTTGTGCCTGTGTCTGTGTCTGTGGCGGTGAGAGATCTGCTGTCACCCTGCGGCTCGTGCCACAAGCCTGTGCTGGGGATTAAGCTGCTGGCTCTGGCTGCTCTGTGTCAGTGTCAGCTCTGTTGAGGCCCGAGTGACCTCTGAGCTGAAATGTTCCAGCCTTGCCGTTGCATCCTTAAAAAGGCTGCTCTACAGAGGTGGAATACTTATGGTATTTCTTCGTGCAGTTTTGGTCTCTTATATAAATCAACTCTACTTAACTGGGATTTCACATTTCTGTTAATTACCTGAGAGGGATTTCTGCTTCTAGGATTACTGGGAGCTGTGCCTTGAGCAGTACTAGTACCAGCTCTACTGCAGTCAAACTGATGGTGTGATCTCTGTGTCTGCCTCCCTCCTCCTGTGATCACTGAGAGGCTGCTCGGTGGGAGAACACGGATCAGAGCAGAGTTTCACAGGTCATGCTCCATCCACCCTGGAAATTCGTGTTTGGCAGCTTCTGGGTGTAGCAGTAATTGGTGCCTGGCAGCTTGAATTGGAGATTGTAAAATACTACGTTATATATTCCTTTGTGCTTCCCTGTCCCAACTGCTGCAGTCTGAGCTGCACCAGCCTGGCCTTGAAGCCAGTCTGGAGAGCAGCGTGCTCCAAGAGCTCTCCTGGGGAGTTACTTGGTGCATTTGTCACTTGCTGCTGTGCTCTGTGCCAGGGATTGGTTGGAAGTACCAAGCTTCTTCCTTTCCTACTCTTCTCCTTTACAAAAAGAGAGGGAGGCAATGAAATTATTTTTGTTTTTTGTGTCACTTCCTGATTATGTGATACTTTAAAGCTACTTGCTCTCTCTTGGGCGATACAGAAACCAGCTTTCACAAGTCTGGGCCATTACATTTGCCAACAGAAGCAGAGCTGAGAAGGAGCTTTACAAGTTTGGAAGGTGGAGACTCCAAAGAGACCAGATGATAGGTACCAAAAGGACAAGAACAAATGAAAATTTGAACAAGTGATAGTAGAGACTACCTTGGATTCAAGAGGTCCTGGACACTGCTGATACTACGGGACTATTAAAATAAACACAGGAAGGGGGAGCAGGGTGGGACTGGGATTTAGCTGCCAGGGGAAGGTTGCTAAGTGTCACCACTCAGAGATTAACTCACCTGAAGGAAATCCTGCCAGGAGCTACAAAGCTGTGCCTTTGGGTCAAGCAGCCACAGGAAGGTGCATTTTAGCACAGGGAAAGTCTTTGTTCTTTCCCTGTGGCTTATAGCTTTAAAAAACTAAGAATAAAGCCCCTAAAATAATTGGTCTCTTGTGGATGTATTTCACAAGAGTGTGACTTACCTGTAGCTGCTTTACAAGAATGACAGCAGAACTTAAAGTGATTATAAAGAGGGAGGAGAAAAAAAAATTAAAATATTAAGAAGAAACTAAGTTGTGTATAGGTTATACCCCTTCAAATCCAGCCCTGCCAGGATGTGACATGCTATTCACACATCATGCTAGGAAGAATTAGGAATTTCATAAACTCCTGGAAAGGAGGCAAGGCTCATCCTCCTGGCACAAAAACAGCGTGGAGGGAAACCTAAAATGGCATTTCAGTGCTCCCCAAGGTGGCTGTAATTAAGGATTGCAGTAAGACAGAGGTGAATCACAGGGAATGAACATCACATTTCTCAAAGCAGAGCATGGCATCATCTTTTAAATGCTGCTCAGATACAATACCCACTAGGCATTGCTCTGAAATAGAGGGAGCTTGGAAGGTGTTCGTTGTACCAGAGCACTCGTTCTTCCTGTGAGAGCTTTGTTAGCAATGGAAGTGCTGCACACATCTTACAGAGAGAACTTTATTTAATTTCTGTTTCCTTAGCCTAAAAAAATGAAGCTTTATACATGGAAACCAAATACATTTCTCATGGACAAGAGAGTAATAAAGTAGCACATGTGTGAAAAGAAAGATAAGATAAAGCACAGCGTGTTCCTACAGAATCCGGCAGCAGAAGGACAACGTGGAAGCAAAATAGTTTGCTGACAAACTAGAAAGACAAGGTTATTGATGCCTCTGAGAAAATACTCCCACAACAAACTGAAGCCTCAAATCCACTTGGCAGACAGATGGCAGCGGGATTGTTTGATACCTGATGGAAACACTTAGCAATGACTTTTCCCATGCCAGCCATTTTCACCACATTTATACAAGTGTGTATCAAAAGCTTTGTTCCCAAAGAATTGAATACACCACCTGGGTTCTGCAGAAAACATCTGCTGAAACAGTTGTAAGCAAAACTTGAATAGTCCTTATTCCAAGTTGTTGTCTTCAGGTCAGTCTGGTCTCTCACTCCAGCTGCTTTGGCAACGGCACCTGGACAAGGACATGAAGTATTAGGAGGAGGAAATTTCTCAGTCTTATTTACCAGGCCAGTTTAGTCTACTAAAATCCCTCAGAAACAAAAAAATAAAACAGCTGGGAACTCCAAGGAGCTCTAGTTGGGAGCTCTCTTTTGTTTGGAATGCTCCACTTAATGTTTGCAATGCTTAAGGTCCAGGAAATCAATTTGAAGGCCACCAAAGAGAGAACAAACACCTGGCTCAGCTGAAGCAGTAAAACTCCATTTTAGAAATGAAGCTGAGGGAATTGAGGAAAAAGAAGCTACCAAGATCATGGAGGATGGGGAGAATAACACCCTAATGCCCCAAATCCAAGCCAAGTGATCTGATGGCAGAGGCCAAAATAGAACCAACCCAAAAATCCCCAAAGGATCCACCAAAACAAACCACCCCAAGTCCCCACTACATGTGTCCATCGTTTCATCTTCCCATGGGCTGGGATAGCAATTGTTATCTGGCATATTTAGGATGCATCACTAATTGATCCCTCTACCTTTAACCCCACAGCTCTCATGGATAAAATCCTCCTGATCATTTTGGGAGAATGCCTGGGCTTCAGTGTCAACCCCAGCACCCAACAGCACCCAGGTTGCTCAGCCATTTCTGTGCAAAATAAGGGCTGTGCCTGGCAGAAAATGAGTTGCCAGTGTCCTCCACCTTCCTGAGAGCTGTGAGGCAGCAGGGCCCACAGCCATGAAGGGACCAACCCACTGTTACAAACACAATTTGTGACCTTTCCACAAGCAGGTCTTGTTGTTCTCAAAATGCAAATCCTAGACTGGCCTAGAAAGGCCAGAAATGCCCCGAAGAGAGGCCCTGGCTGCAGCCAAGTTGGACTGGCCAGCAGAAACTCAGAACCCCAAAACTTGCCTAGGGGACAGAATGTTCAGGGTAATCCTGGACCAGAATCTGAGGTCACTGCAGAACCTGCACCTGCCAAAGTATCAGGACAAACTGGTCTGTCTGGAATTACTGAGGAAGTAATTATTTCTTTGTAGATATAAATGAAAGCAAAACTAGGCCCACTATATTAAAATGTCAATATTGAAAGAAAAAATAATTACAAAATACTACTTGACTATTTTTAATTACAAGGGATTTTCTGTCCTCTTCCTCGAGCCTTGGCAACACAAACAGGCATAAGATACAAACAAACTATGTATCAGCCAGCTTTTAGGATTTCTTGAATCAATGCAAGGAAATGTAACAGATCAGGAATACAAGAGGTTAAATCTGGTGGCCAGAATTTTGAGAAGTGGCAGAATTTGGTACCCAAGTCAGAGTATACCCAAGAGGCGATTTTCAGTTTTGGACTGGCATTCTCAAAGTCAGGATGAGATTGAGCTCACTGGAGTTGACCACTGAGACAATTTTCAGTGACAAAGTTTTACTTGAAAACAAATATAAAATCCCCTACAGTACCACTACTTTCTTCCCACAACCTTGTTCCATCTTCACTGGTGATGGGTCTAATTTCTTTTTTTTTTCCTGAATTTTGCAATTGATCTACAAACAAAAGAATGAGCAGCAAAAGGTCACTAAAATAATACACTCCCTGTTACTGGGCGAGGCAGGCAGGAGCAGGGCTGTAGATTGTGAGTCCAGGCTGGATTTCAGCGTGTGCCGAGTGCTCTCCTGTGTAAAGTGAGAGCTAAGGAAAAACACAGCTACTGAAGAGAGAAACATGGGGCTTTATGGGGGATTAATGTCCAAAATAATACCCGTTGTACTCCTGAAACAACCACCTTTCAATAGCACGTGCCTGCCATCACTTATTCTGAGTACAGTAAGGTTGAGGTTCTGTGGGTTTGTTCACCTCCTGAGTGAATTTCCTTTCTTTTACCTTGTGGATGCAAACAGGGGTGCACAAGGCTGCAGCCTTGGCGCTTGCAGTGAGTCTCCTGCTCAAGCCATACCTCAGTGCTGCCGGAAAAAAAAAACACCTGCATGCCAGGAGTGGCAGCCTAACA
>VWZN01014357.1:522721-536450 GCA_013396955.1 Regulus satrapa
GGTCACTAAAATAATACACTCCCTGTTACTGGGCGAGGCAGGCAGGAGCAGGGCTGTAGATTGTGAGTCCAGGCTGGATTTCAGCGTGTGCCGAGTGCTCTCCTGTGTGAAGTGAGAGCTAAGGAAAAACACAGCTACTGAAGAGAGAAACATGGGGCTTTATGGGGGATTAATGTCCAAAATAATACCCGTTGTACTCCTGAAACAACCACCTTTCAATAGCACGTGCCTGCCATCACTTATTCTGAGTACAGTAAGGTTGAGGTTCTGTGGGTTTGTTCACCTCCTGAGTGAATTTCCTTTCTTTTACCTTGTGGATGCAAACAGGGGTGCACAAGGCTGCAGCCTTGGCGCTTGCAGTGAGTCTCCTGCTCAAGCCATACCTCAGTGCTGCCAGAAAAAAACCACCTGCGTGCCAGGAGTGGCAGCCTAACACAAGAGGGTGGCAATGCCACGTGCAGGTGCACTTGCCAGCCCTGCCAATGCTCCACGTTTCCAACCAGAGCAGAGCAGGTGAGTGGCATTCCCTCCCCTCAGAGCCACTGCTCCGCACTTACCGGCTTGAGATAAGCGACGTTGCTCTGGCGGATGTCATTGAGGAGCTGATCTCTGGGGGTTATTTCCACCAGGGGAGGGGGTCTTCTCCTGGGAATTGGTTTCAGTGTTTTGATGACGTCTTTGAGGTTGGTTTTCTCAGTGGGCTCCACGTACTCTGGCATGGGGGGTTTGCGCTGAGTCTTCTTNCTGCTCGGGTGCTGGTGGCCTCGTGTTCTCCTGCCTTTTGCTCAATGACACAGCTGTGGGGACAGGGGGTTTGGGGGCTTGTGGGGGCTCCTGCATCCTCAGCTGGGGCAGAGGTACCCCCAGCATTTCCCACATCCCGGGAGGCAGCCCAAGTCCATTTTCCAGCATCGCTATCAACTCTTTCTGCTCTTTCATTTGCTGCTGCCTTTGCCCCTCTTGCCTCTTTTGCCTCTGCTTGTCCAGGTTCCTGCTGAGCAGGTTGGTCACCACCATCCTGGGCCCCGGCAGCTCGAAGTGATATCCCATTTTAAGGAGGGTGGTGTTGGCTTTCAGCAGCCTGGCAATCTCCATCTCTGCCTGGTGGCCCAGCAGGCCCCTCTGGTTGTGGAAGCGGAGCTCCGTCAGCGTCTCGTTGTACTGCAGGCAGCGCATGATGGCCACGATGCCCTTGCCAGAGATGAAGTTGGAATCGATGTTCAAGGTGGTGATGCTCCTGTTCTCCCTCAGCATGTTGGCCAGAGCGAAAGCCACGTTGTCGTCAGCCCCCACGTTGGCCAAGCTGAACGTTTTAATGTTCTTATTCTTTTTCATGGCGTTGACAAAATCTATCAGCATTTCCTTGGGGACGTTTTCTATGTTGTTCAGGTTGAGCTCCTTCATGTCTGGGTTGTTTTTACGGACTTTCTCCAAACTCTCTTCTAAATTGGTTTGATTTCCTGAAGGCCTGGCACTTAGCTTCATGAAGCTGGTATCCAGTGCTAACTTCTGGGGGATGTTCAATTTTGATATTTTCTTTTCATTTTCCTTAGGCTTTTCTTTGATTTCTCCTGGTTCTGTACCTGGCTTCTGGCTTATCTGGTTGCTGTGACTGTTCTCATTTGTGTAATTCTCCTTTGTTTCCAATTCAGTCTCACTTTCTTCTTCCTCCTCCTCTTCCTCATCTTCCTCTTCTTCCTCTGCTTCTTCTTTCTCATCCTCCTCCACCACTCTCTCCTTATCACTTCCATCTTGCTTTGTCTCCCCAGGCTGTGATCTTGACTCGGACACGTGCTCATTTTGGTAATGTCTCTCTTTTCCCTCTGTTCCTGGCATCCTCCTGCCAGCCTCGCCGCTGCTGCTGGCCTCTCCTTCCATCTCCTCCACAGCACTTCTCTGAGGAAGAAAAAACCTCACTGAAATAGTTGCAAAATATATCTTTGTTACAATAACTTCCTGCTCAAATAAACACATAGCAGCTGGATTTACATCCCCCTGTACCCATACAATAGAAAATAATCCTTAAAAGTGTCACTGACGCAAATTCAGGCTGTACCAGCTTGCTTGGGAACATGGGGACAATTTGTTCCTAAAGATGCTGCAAACCAGTTTATCATATTTGCCTACTAAATTAAGTCCTGACAATTAAAGCCTGAACATATTTAATGATATGTTAAGATGGTCTTTGAACCCTTCTAGGGATTAAGAGTTTCTGATCCAAAGTCTCTCTCTGGATTTAGTGTAATCTTTACAATTTCTTTGACAAGAGAGTAAGTTTCCTTTGTATGCTACAAAGCACTGGACATCAGTGTGAGCCTCTGATGGTTTGCTCAGCCCAGGGAGGAGCAAAGAGGGCACATAGTGACCACCATGGAATCATCCAGACAACAAGGCAGTCTGCTCTGACAGTCCCAGAGCATCCCACCTAAGGCAGCACCTCACTGGAGATAAAGTAATAGCTCAGTTTGGAGTCCAGAGATAAGAAGCCAGCCCCTGCACAAAGCCCTGCAGGGCAGTGAGGCATCTACCATCCAAATAAATTAGCTGCAAATGTCTACCTAGCTGAGATTTTTTTTTTTATTTGTCAAGCATCTCATTGCCAGAAGTTTCTCCATCACAGAGAAATGCCAATAAAGCACTAATAAAATCAAGCTATTTCCCTGAGATTTGCACTACTCCAGCAGGACAGTGTCATGGCTTGTTCTGCACCCAAAGTCAGACAAAATGGTCCCAGCCACTTCTGCCCTTGGGGCTGTGGCTCCCCTTTGCTGCGGTGGTCACTGGGTTTGGTATGGGGATTGCTTGAAAGCTGGGAACGCAGCAGCCAGCTCCACGCCCAGATTTCAGATTTTACCTCGGAAGTGTTTGAAATATTGTTTCTTTGAGCGTAAGAGTGTTGCAGGAGGAGAAAAGTCTCACAGATCTCCCCTGGTCTCCAAAGGCAGCCGGTGAAACCTGCCCTGAGGAAGTCTGGGATGTGCCACGCTGGTGTGTGTTAGCAAACCACTGATATTTAAAACAAACAAAAAGATAGCTTATAGCTTATATATATTCAAGTATGGATGTGCTTCATCTGTCCAAGTTTCAAGTCTATTAACCTATTTTTAAATGTAGTCCTCATCCTGAAAGACATCTAAGTGTGACCTTAACTTTATTTCAAAGTCATGGGGATAGTCAAATAAATTTAAGCACTGTATTAAATAGGGTCAAACTTGTTCACAGAGTTTGTATGCTTCGTTGTTAGTGAATGTTTCACCCTGCTAAAATACAGTGGTTTTGGATTTTTCTCCAGTATGTCATTAAATTCTGTCAGTTAATAATTTAATTCGTATGATTAACACAGTCTTCCATGGAAAAGCAACTTCCATATGCAAACTCAAACAAATTAGAGTTACATCCTCCAAAACTGATCTTGTGACAGTTTCTCAGTGATTTGCTTTTCTCAAATTAGAATTAAGATTTTTTTTCCCCCCCCCTATTAAAAAGCTTAAGTAAATATTTGGGAAAAGCAATTTAAAAATTACTAACCCTGATATCAGTCCAAGCTGGATTCTATCACTGATGAGGCTTTTAGGATTAATCTACATTTGTTTGTACTCTACCTTACATAAGGGACAGAAGCAGAGGCAGGTTAAGGTATTAAAGCTATAAAACACATCCCATTGCTGATGCATAATAAATATTTGTGAGTTTTTGCTTGTTACCTCAGAGGGCAAGAGGGTGACAGGAACTCTCTCATCCTCGAGCATGCGTCTGGATGCCTTCTGCCAGTACAGGTAGTCAACCAGGGACCTGTGGTCGAAGCTCCCCGTGGGGGGTTTCTCTGTCTGATCCCTCTGTATCATCCCAGTTGGGAGTTCAGGGTCTGGGGCCATGACTTCCATCTCACTCTGCAGCTCCTTCAGCTCCTCGGGGGACAGGTTAGCCAGGATTTCATCCTCATCAATGTCCTCGGGACACACGTCTTCATCGGAGTTTTGGCCAAGTTCAGACATGTTCATTCTTCCCTCCTTCCTCTTAATACTTTTTAAACCTAAAGAGAAAGATAACTTTCAAAGGATTTTCTTTTCCTCCCCCTCACTAGCAGTAGTTGATCCGGTTAAATCGACAAGTTCATGTTTTGGTCAAGAGCTGTGGCAGCTCCCGGGCTCAGTGCGGGACGCAGCCCGTGCAGCTAAGTCTATATTAAGCTGCTCTTGGCTGGATAAAGAGAATTTATGGCGATGCTCCATTTTCAGCAACCTGTCAGCTGTGCAAACCCTTCTGACATTTCAGTGCAGCTGGTGTGTCCCCCACGGAGGGAGGCAGAAGACAGACATGTTCCAGAGGATTCCCGGGACACCGCAGGGCTCAGGGCTTCGCCCACGCTGCAATCGCCGGGGCAGGATGAAGGGACATTAGTGGCACCTGTGAGGTGTGCAGATGAAACCCGGCCTCTGGGAAGAACCAGAAAGGTCTCTGCGTCCATAACATCTCCAATCTGCCTCGAGAGGACCAAGGACCACAGGCCCTTCTCTGCCTTAGCCGGGTCTAAGCCCTGACTGACCATCACGGGGGGCTTTGGTGAGAGTGCAGCCACCCTCAGCTGGTGACCTCTCTCAAGCCTCACATCCCACTCAGGGGAAAGTTCTCCAAGATGGAAAAAGGCAGGTAGGGCTGGTACAATATGAACCTTGTGCCTGGGGACAGAGGTCCATGCAAGGACAGGCACCAGCCCTTTGAAGGAGCCCGAGTGCTCCTGGGGAAGCATTTCCCATGGCACAGCCCTGCTCCCATCCAGGGGCAACGCCAGGGCCTGCTTCTTCACTGGCCTGTCCTTATCATGAACATTATTTGTACCATCAACTCTTCTTGGCTGACAGTTCATCTCTGGCTCATTCTTCTCCTACTTTTTACCTTTTTTTTTTTNCTGTCTGTTTCATCTAAGTTCCTCCTTCTTCCTTCAGACATTTTTCACAGTTTGGGCCATTTGCTGGATTAGGAACATTTCCTCTTGTAATTTCAAGTTTTCTTTTCAAGGGGTGTCAAATCAAATCCTCACCTTGCAAATGCAAATGCAGCTTCCATAGGAGCAGAACCATGGGGGAGAGGATATGAAACCATGCCCCACCAATTTTTAAGCCATATTTCTCATCACAGCCTCAACCACTCTCTGCTGGAGTCTGCCAGCAGCAAAATAGGCTCTGCATGATGATGGTGTCTCTTTGCTGTGTTTTGTAACACGAAACATGGAGTTCTAAGCCCTGTTAACCCCTGTTAAAAATCCATTATCCAAAGGTCCTAATTTGATTCGTGCTGTTACACAGCAGGGAAGAGGGCAAAAATTTAAGAACATAATAAGTGATAAGGATAATAAAAACCCAGGCCAAGAATGCAATGGCTCCATTTTCCCCTTTGGTATTTTGGGGACATCCTTATCCTTGTTTTATATTATGCAGTGGCAAGCACAACAGCAGACCCACACATCAATCTATCTGCTCCAGCAGCTCTAACCCCCAGCGACTGCTGCCCATAATAGAGCCCATAAATGGTTTCCTGATGTTATCAAATAAATCAAAGCTCTTCAGTAGCCAGTATGCTACTCTCCCAAACGATGCCATCTGGGCCACAGAAGCTGTCTATTCAGTGCTTACTTCTCACTTGCTAATTTCTTGACTGTAAATAAAGCCCCATGCCACCTTCTTGGGTTTCCATGATCTTCAACCAGGCCACCTTGGGCCATGGTCCTGTCAGATCATCTAAGTTAAGCAGGGTCAAACCCATGAAGTCCTCTTGAGAAGGAAAACAGGGGTACTGAGAACACGATCAGGTATTTGAAAACCACTTTTTCTCTTAAGCAGAAATATATCACTTGTCAATACCACGATTAGGAAACACTATACTGGGAATGATGCCTTCCCCACCAGATGCAGAGCAAGGGGCTGCCTGGTGACACCTCTGCTGGTGCTAATCTCACAGATTTCCAAGGTGGGTATCATATTATGCCTACTTTAGGCCTCTCTTCCATAAATTATGTTACCAGGATGTACTTCCTTTCCTGAAACACTGCTTAGTGTTTTGCTGTTCTGGTAACAGCACATTAGAGCAACAAACAACACCCTCGAAGTGAGGACACGCTCACAGTGGGTCTAAAACACTTATTCAAGTCTAAAATTCCCATTTTATTCCCAAGAACATTCGTTGGCATTCCCCTCAGAGTTTTCCAAAATAATCCCACATTTCTCAACCTTCACTAAGACAGGAAAGCCACTTCCACTGGTGACACTTGCTATTTCCACACCGATTGGACACTTGTTCAGGAATCCCCAGGCTAACGAGCTGCTGCATGAGGTGCCCTGTTACCAGAGGGCAGAGCAGTGCTGTGCCAGAGCTGCACTCAAAGCCCCAGCACACGACAAGAGGTACCTGCAGCAATCACAGAGCAATTCCTACAGGTAGCAGCAGCCCAAAATTCCCTTGGGAATGAACCATTCTGACTCACTGCCCGCTGATTGTAAGGCAGGTACTCACAGAGGGATGGACTGGGGAATGAAACCCACCAGCCCCTCCCCGCAGGATTGCTTCACTTCATTGATTTTTGTCTCATTTATACATTCCCTTCAAAAATCCCAGCCTATCCCTCTTAAAAGACAAAAGGCTGACAAATTCTTGAACATCAGGAAGGCCTGATCCCTGTGCCATCACTTGACACAAGGCAGCCCACGAACCCTCGTTTCAAGTGCCTAAATCTGTTCTATTTTTAAGATAATTGATGGGACACATGTTGTGGCCAAATATTGAATGGCAATTTCTAGAATGCTGGCATTAATTTCTTTTTGTTTTGGTTTTTTGGGGGGTTTTTTGTTGTTGTTTTGGTTTTTTTGTGTTTTGGTTGGNTTTTTTTTTTTTTTTTTTTTTGCTAAATCCCCCCACATTCATTGCCCTCTATTACCAATCCATGGCATTTCCAAGAGCAACTGGAACAAGTCAGGGAATGTGCCCATGTAACATAACCTTGCATTACTTTTAAGAAACTCGTAGGCTGATGGGAGAGTCTAAAATTGACAATCAGTAGCATACACCAAGCATGTCCAGCAATGCAGTGTAACCCAATACAGGGATTATAAAGGGTCAGATGATGGGATCTTAACAATAACAACCACCAAGGAACGGGAGCAGTCGTAGAGAGACACCCTGTGGGAAAAACACCAAGGAGAAAAATTTAAAAAATCACTCATCACATCTCCAAATTCTTCCAGATATAAATATATCAGATTAAGTTTGTTGCTTAAATAGAGTAAGGACATCTGACTTTGGAAGTATTTGCCCAAGTCTCTTGACAGGGAGCTGCAAAGTCAAAGCCAGTGAGAAGCAGCAGGCACAGCAGTGGCTGCAGGATGGAGCAGCAGGATTGGGGACACGAGCCCTCCGCTGCTGCCCCAGCTCAACCAACCACATCTCACTGTGTTGAGAGCTCTCACCATCTCTCCCATCATCACTGTGTTGATGTCTTGTCATTCCCTCTGCCTCTAGAGAAGCAAGCACTCTAGAATGCATCTCCTGTTTCAGTGGGATGCTTCTAATTTGCCCCCCCTCCCCCAGAAAAATAATTGGTGTTTTATTTATTTTTTTAATTTCCAGTTTTAGAGAAGTCTGAGAGCAGCTGCAGTATCTGTGCAGCAGGAAACCACCTCTGGAATCATGCACCTTCTTGATTACAGGGAAAAGAAAATGTTAACAAGTGTATGGAGAAAAGGGGAGCATACAGAAGATTTTGGTCATGACAGAAATCAAGGACAGAGCATTTCAGCCTGGGGCAGGGCACTGACCACGCACAGTGGCCTCTCCAAAGCAATCCTGTAGGGGAATGCATTTGCAAGTCAGATGTGTATGCCTTGGTCAGTATCAAAAAGGGTTAAATAACCAGCAGATGGATTTCTAAATAATTTCAACTGGTTTAAACCATTAAAAAATATCAAAATCCCCATGACTTTGGGGTAGGAGACAGCCCCACATATGAATGTTGGCACTGAGATTTTGCTGGTAGGGGTCTGAGGTGCTCCTGGCTGATCCAGGACAAACCTTTGCCCCATGCAGAGCCAAAACCTGTTCCAAATCTGAGCCTCAAAGACTGATTTTCTGTGCTTGCTTCCCACTGAACAACACTACACCTCCCCAGCCATCTCCCAGCTCTTCCTTTTTTTTTTTTTTTTTTACTGACCACATTCTATCGTGGCTGGAGCAGCACCCCCAGCACAGCCAGGGGGGCTGCTCTGCACCATGTTCAATTACACAGAGCAATTCTGGGGCTACAGGAGGGAGTTTCTTCTCCCAGACATCATTTATAGCACAAGATGGGCAAAACACTGAAACACTGCACTAGTTTCTGTTAATTTGATTATTTTCCTTTCCCAGCTTGTTATTTATGCAGCCTTGGTAAAACCCTTCTAAACTCCTGAATGTTTTCATCCCTGCGTGGTGGTTTGTTACCTCTTCTTCCCAAAGCACGGTGCTAACAGCTGCCAAAAGGAGTAGAAAGCGAGCCTGTGGTGAATAAAAACAGGTCTGTGAGAGACCTTGAGTCATTTTGTTATTTGATGGGGAGCAGGCAATTCATGATGTTTGTTATCTGACCGTGACTTCAGGGACTGAGCTACGGCTCTGCCTGGGACTTCTCACCAATGAGCAAACCCAAAAGTGCCCTGAGGTGCCTCAGTGTGGCTTCACCTGCTTTGGGACAGAGCTGAGGCTGGTTCTGGTCATCAGAATGGGACACTAACCCCTGCACCAGGGACTGTCTGGGGACAGAGACCCTGGGGCAGCACTGGCTCCTGCCTGATGGCACAGCTCACCCAAACACCCTGCTGAACCTCACACGACCCATGGGCATGACACAGGGCATTTACTTAAATGTTTGTTTCTACTAACAGAGGGCTTCTTATTCCAAATTTGTGTGTAAAACTGGCTCAGAGATCCAATACTTGCATCAGAAACACAAGCTCAGACCTTGAGAGAAGACATTAATCTCCCTGAAAATTGTGTAAGAGCCCATCTGTGACAGCATTTGCAATTCAGCACTTATTTACTGCTAACTCTACCTTTATTCTCACAATTTATCTGCACTCTGGACTTGCAGGGCAGAATCCTAAGAGCTTGCTAAAGCCAGTAGCTAGAATTAAATGTTAAAATGCACCCCCTCTTTTTAAGCCAAATCTATAGTTCCACTCCCAATGTTGCCTGGCAGCACCATTAAACCAGAATTGCAGTAACACAATGTCAAGGATTCTTCAAGAAGCAGCATCATAACCTTTGCAAGGTGCAATCACCCCCACATTTATACGAAACACTGAATTCAGCACAAGCAGATCAGACGAGAAATAGAGTCAGTCCTAGGAAATAATGTCCCCCTTGACATTGAAAATGAGTGTATCTCTCTTTTACAGCATCCAAACCTACCATTTACAGCCCCCAGGCAGTGATGCTGCAAAGCCCACATGGTCCCCTCGTTCTGTACACGAGGGGGCACGTCCTCCCCTAACCTCAGGCTGGCAACAGGTGGAAGGATTTCTTCTAGAGTTACTCCAGCTGAGCCCTGGCTGGCTGCAAACTCCTCTCCATCTGCACTCTTTGATGGCACTCTAATGATTAAATAGAAATTGAGACTCGCTCCTGCTGTGCTGGAATGGGGCAGGAGACGTCCAGGGAGGCAGAGCACATCCCTCTGCAGTCAAGGACTCGCTGAAGGATTTATGGCGATTCCCTTCATCATAAGGGACAGACAGGGATAACAAAGCTGGATGGATGGCAAGGAGCTGCTGCTTGTTAAAAGTCTTGCTTCTCTGTCATTAATGTCCTGACCTTTTTGTCATGTGTCCTCCTGGGCTACCAACATCAATCACAACTTGCACTGCCCCTTCTTCCAAGGAGGAAATTTCACCTCAGGCTTCATTTGCTCCATCAGAGCTCAGGATAAAAAAGCCTTGATAACAAATCCTGCCCTGGGAGAGGTTACACTGAGAGATTTCACTACTTGTGTGAGGCCCTGCTGTAGCTGAGACTCTCAGTTTTACACCTTACAAATTTATTAAATATGACAGAAAAGTACAAAGGAGATAGGAGAATACTGTGGAATGCAGAAATCTTCCTGAGAGTAGTGTGAATATATCCAGTTAGTGCAGGCAAGCACAGGGAGCTTCTCTCCAGGCTCAGGAGCAGCTCTCCTGCAACAATTCCAAAGCCCAGAAGATGGAGCAAGCCTTCAGTCTTTACAGGATTTCCTACACACATTTTTGGACTGGCTGGGTCACAGTGGAGGCTTCTCACCCACCCAAGGAGCTGCAAACATTGCTGCTGCATTTTTCACACTTCAGCTGAGCAAGTCCAGGACCATAAATGAGAAGTCAGCAGAAACCTCCAAGAGTCACATACTGAATCACTTGGCCAAAAAATTTCACATAAGTATAGTCAGGTGAATTTTAAAGATTAGTGATCTTCAAAGACTTCCCTGTGCTGAGGAAGGGGCTCCTGGCCTGAGCCTCATCCCTCCTGATCCCTGTGCTAGTGGAATGTCCAACACCAGCCACCCATGGGGCTCGTGGCAACTCCCAACAGTGTTTATCTTCCTGTATCTCAGAGTATTTCTGTTCAAAACAGCAGAGAAGAAGCAGACAGAAACCAAAAATATCAGGCATGGCTTATTTTAGCACAGTACCCAAATTCCTTTTTAAGGCAAAGACTGGGTCTTCTTCTTAACTGAAAACACTCAAACACTACACTGCATAAAGATTTAAGTGAGGTTTTATTTTGCCTCCACATTCCCATCACCATCCTCCCATCACCTTCTTGAAGAGAGAGGTGTTTGTAAAATCAAACCCTGTGTGTCTGGTGTTTCACCTTGTTCACCTCTTGGCTTTGTTCTGGTATTACCAAATAAGAATGTCTATGTATTTCTTCATACTGGAAGGGTCAGGAAGGATTCCAGAGGAGCACAAGAGGCAGGAAGGCTCCTATCTTCAACTCTGCTGTCAGGCACTAGATGTCCTCAGTTATCCTGGTGAGGCAGGCTGTGGTTAAACAGCAACACACAGATGAGATAGGAATACAAACAAAGCACAGGCAATTTGTATTTCAGCTCTGAACAAATACGATAATGATTACAAGTATGTCTTTATTACCTCCTCAGCTGCATTATACAGACTGGTCTCTGTGAACAGTTAAACAGCTGCATCCAAGCATCACTCCAGAAACACAACAAAGCAAGCTGGAAATCTGCAAAGGGCAAAATTAAAGGTTCTGGGGAACAACTGGCAACAACTGGGTGCAGCAGCAGCTCCCTTGATAGGCAGGAGATGCCACAGGGATGTCATGGTCTTGCTTTCCCTCCCTGTGCCACCGAAGACTGACCCTAAGCAACATCTGAGAAAAAAAAAGTTGGATATTCTTATTCTCTTCTTCTGGGCCTCTGTCTTCACTCTGTACTTCCATCCTGCATAGAAGTTCCTAAAAACAAAACCCTTGCAGAACCAGGCATGTGGAAAATGACAAGAGGGTCTCAAGACCTACAGCCCCACCACCTCGCTTCGGTTTCCAGCTCCTCTGCTCAGCTCTTGCTAACTGGAAACCGCAATGAGGCTCTGAACTCTGGCCCTAGAGGTTTTTATACACAATGCCCCCCAAATACCCCAAACCAACCTCAAATTCCCATCTTCTCACCAACTTCATCCAAAATCACCCTGGTTCTGTCCCAGCAGGCTGGGAGGCCAGGCTGAGTGCCAGCACTGTGCCAACACGGATGTGCTGGGCTGAGCTAAACCTTCAGTACCGATGGAAAAGCCAATACAAAACTCCATGGCTACATTAAAATAAAGGAATGCAAACAAAGCTTGAAATGGGGCACAGGCCTTCTTACACATCTCATTTCCTTTTTGTAGGAAAAGCTCTGAGAGAGCAAATTCCGTGAGCTCTGGGTAAGGAGCTGCATTTGGGACCACTCAGCTTCCTGCCCAAAGCACTGACTGTTTTTGTAGCAGCAGGGAGCAGTCAATGTATGAAGAACCTGCCAGCAGACAAACCCTAAATGCTGCTTAGAGAAATGCAAAAGTACAATGTCATGGGGGTAATTTTAATGGGCACACCTGCAGGGTTTTTTTTTAACGCACATTTTCACCAGCAACCTGGAAATATGAATAAAATTCAGTGGTGGTTGTGAAGTTTATGGACACCACAAAAAGTAGGGAATGACAGCTCTGAAGAGAGGAGAGTGAGACTGAATAATCTCAACTACTGCATGGCCAGGGTGCACAAGCAATTATCACTCTTACAGACAAGTGAGAGTGTCTGGATGTCTCCTGGTGTCTCAGGATGCACGAACTCCAAAGAGGACTCAGCACACGAGCAACACAAACCCTCCTAAAAGCCATGTTCCAAATGGGAGAGGCTGTGGCAATTCCTAGGTTAGATAGATGAGCAAGAAGCATTTTCAACAACACAAGGACATCTCTGTACCACTGGAGGGATGCCGAGTGAGCCCAGCTTGGCTCCCTTGGTACAGCTGACGGAGAGACAGAAATTCTAACCTGATATTCGGATGTTTTGGGAGCCTCTGAACTGCCTGGGGCCGACCTTCCTCAGAGGAGGCCACTGACCCTCTGCACTCCACCCAACTCCACAGGCAAAAGAAACCAGACCACGGTGATTTACTTCAAAGCCCCAATATATCACACACTGCACTTTCCCAAGCACTCAAGGAGAAACAGGAGGAATGCTGAAGTGGTTTTGGTAGCACACTTTTTAGTTTATTGACCTATACAAAATAATAGGTCTAAAAAATTCAGGAGTAGTAAAAGAATAAGCAAAAAGAGCTTTAGCATTTCTAGAAGGCTATACAAATATGCAAAACCAAGGAAATAAGTTATTTTTTTTATTTTGCTTTTGTTCGTTTAATTCCAAATTGCGACTCTAATAATACAAACAACTAAGTACCAGCTTAACAAGTGTGTCCTTCTGTATATATTACATGCTCTGGAATACTGGTAAAAAACGTCAAAAAAGTTTATCAGAAACCTTTCTATTCACAATATGAACAAGGAGTAACTAATCCTTTGTATAAAAGAACAAAAGAGCACCATTTCTGGAATCCTGAAGCACAGTACAGCTGAGAAACGAGAGAGATTTTTACCATATGCAGACGAGTCATCAGGAATCAGGCAGGATAACCCCGTGCCAATTTGTTCCTACAGATGGATGACCTGAGGTAGGTTTATCCCTCTTAAATCAAGACTGCAGTTGCATGTTGTTTTTTTTTCCTACACAAATGGTTCTGTGAAAACGCTGCTCTGTCACTCAGTGACTGCAATGCACCTGGCAGTTCAGGCGACTCGCGGTACAATCCTAATGCCCCTCATTTTAAGGCACCCACTTGGCTGTTTGTGTTTGCATCCACCTTAAAATACTGGCCATTGCTACCAAATTGCTCCCTGGGGCTCCCCAGTGTGGAGCCTCCTCAACCCACTGTGGCACAGCAATGTGTCTCTGTCACCCGATGGACGGGGTCACCACGCAGCCACGGTGAAAATCTGCCTCCTCCTCCTCCACACAGTGAAGTTGTACCATGGAAAGGTCATTAAATGGGCTGTTATTAATTATGTTTTATCACCAAAAAATGAGTTCAAAGTTTACTGCTTCCATTTCCAAATCCACAACTATCTATAAGTTTTACATGATGTACGTGTCAGCATTTTTTTTTTTTTTT
>VWZN01014357.1:536486-551362 GCA_013396955.1 Regulus satrapa
TTCAGAATTTGCTTGTGGTGCTAACAAACACTCTTAACAATACTCCAAAAACTGGACAGATTCATTCAAACCTCCATAATTAAAAAAAAAAACTCCAGCCTTCCTTCAAGTAATGTTCCAATACTGATTCAGTCACCCTCTGCCTCACTCACGCACACAGTATCTATCCTTCATAAGCCTATGAAACATCTTCCAGCTCCTCATAAGCCATGGCAGAATAAATTTTCACTTTTTCTTCTTCTTTCAGACATCAGATTTGTGCTCGTAGAATTCCTGGTTATTCCATAAGAGTCTCCATTTCACATTTTTTTTTTTTTCTCTGAGGTTTGCTTTCAACACCTTCCAATCTTCCCAAAAAAAGTGCTTGCTAAATATAAATACTTCAACCAAGTGCTGTATCTGGTCATGGGTGAACTGTGGCTTGCCCCGGCTCCCGTGGGCTGTACGGATTCACAAAGAAAACGCCATTTGTGGTAAGACTCTGTCAGTTTACAGTCCCTCCCAATGCTGAATTCAACCTCTCCCAGCAGAACAGCCTGCTTCTCTTCCTCTTTTTGTTCCTTTTGCAAGTTCCACCCGAGGTCCGCCTCGGAGCTCTGTGCAAGGCACGCAGGGGTAGGGATGAGGGGCTGCACGGGGGCTACACCAGCGTCCCGGGCTTGGAGTCCTCGTGCCAGTAGAGCCTCTGCTCGCTGCTGGGCAGCTCTTCCTCCAAGCCATCCTCCTCGTCCCCGCCCAGCTGGCTCGGCTCTGCGTACGTCCTGCAACACAGACACGGCACCAGCATCAGCTGAGGGTCTTCCCCAGGCCCCGAAATTCACGCACCTGCCCCCCACCCCCTTGGGCTCGAAGTTACACTGGTTATTTTGAGTTTGCCACCAAAGACAAACCCGTTTTTTGTGGCTGTAATCAGTAAAATTGTGTGCAAGAGCAATCTCAGCGGCTCAAAACTGTCACGGAATCGCAGATGGGTTTGGCTTGGTGGAATCTTAAAGCTCATCTTGCTCCAACATCCCTGCCCTGAGCGGGGACATCTTCCACTACACCAGGTTGCTCCAAGCCCCATCCAACCTGGCCTTGAGCTCTGTCAAGTCTGTTTGGTGTTCTGATTGCCTGTTTGCTATGATCACATTAAAGCAGAAAATAAAGCAGATGAACTATCAGATAAGTGATTCAGAACACGGAAAATTAATAGCTAATGAACATCATTTAGATAAAGCTGCTAATACAAGCAGAATTTTTGAAGCTCAATTATAAGAAATTAAAAAATTAGTAGAAGCAGTATTTTAAACCACTGTTGCCATAGATATTTTAAGTCACGTCAGTAAAACAGCCCATAGCACTTAGCTTAGGAAAAAAAAAAGGATCTAGCAGCAGCTTTTATGTGTTCCCTTACACTTTCATTTATTTTAAAACAAACAAAATTAAAAATTCAGTATTTTCACACAAGTCGGTCTGGCAGCAAGCACAAACTGCAACCCACAAAGCAGGAGGCACACGTGGGGTACTTACTACACTGAGCATAAGTGTGTTTAAATGTGATGGCATTTGTGGGGGCAGAGTCACTCCCCAGGGCAGGAGCTTTCTGTCCTCACAGCCAAGCGAACTGCAGTGGGGGGGACACATCAGAAATGCCACGCAGAAGCAGCGAGAGCTGCAGGATTTCCTGCAAGCACCAAGCAGACCCCGGGCACTCTGCAGCCCTTGGGAGAGCCCCCACAAGCAGGGGCTGTCTGCAAACAGCAGCACATGCCCCATGGCTCCCGGGTTCAGCTCTGCCAAGGGAGACGCACTTGGCAGAGGTGGCACCACCTCAGACATGAGGCTGAAGTGTCTCCTTTTCTTGTTTTTCTTAAAGCTTTATCAGCACAAGCACTACAGCTTCAGAAACCCAACAGGACTGTGTCTTTTAAAACTGCTGATGGGGTTCAGGAGAGACCCCCCCCAATCAGAGGGACTCAGTTCACTGTGAGCTCTGCCTGCAACACTGCCCAGAGCATCACAGCTACCAGGGAGAGCAAAATGTTTGACTGTCCAGAAACAGCCACAGGAAAAAGTTGTGCAACCGAAGAGTTAATCCTTCACTACAACTGCTTCCCCCTTCCTTCAGTGTCGGGGTACACTTAGTGGTGGTACAGCTCATCTGCTCCACATAGAAAACCTGCTCTCACAACATCAATTCTCTAAGTACGCTTCACCCTGGCCCTTTGAAATCAAGCTGATTTACTCAGGAGTTTTAAGTGACATGCAGGAGGAAGGGCAGAAAACAGTCATATATTCTACTCACCTGCTCTGCAAAGGAAGGTTGCCATAAACATTCCCATAACAGCTGGCATAGGAGGAATGAGACAACGTATCATAGTCTGAAAGTCCCAGAGCAAGGGGGTTTCTCCAGTTCCCAGCAGTGTTTGTAGAAGATGCTGGAATTAAAAATGGATTACAACAAATTAGACCTTTCTTCTGCTAAATCAGCTGAGGCAAACAAGACAATTCTCATCAGCGATCTCTGTGGGGTTTTGCAGGACACAGGCAGACAATGCAAGCACAAAGTATGATTTACAAGCCCTGTAAGGAGGCAAGCACTGTACAGGTGGTGTTCAGGAGCTTTTGAAGTGCTCTCTCACACATTCAGCGATGCTCACTGGACTGTATTTTGGAAGCCATCACAGCCACTGCATTTACATGGCAGAAAGCTTTGTACACTGCTTCAAGTTACTAAATACACCTGTCTGAAACTCAAATGCTCTCTGTCTTTATGAGCGTTACCGTGCTTACACAAAGAGCAAAAGGCTGTTTTACCCTTAGGAGAAGATAACAAGCAAGACTTTCCTTCCAAGAACGGAACAAGATCCTACTTGGCTTCTCATCCACCTTTCGGGACAGAGCTCTGGCCTGACTTCACTGAGGCAGCGACAGGGGGGCAGAACTGAAGGCAGAGCAGGGACTCACGAGAACACTCGGCACAGACGAAATCAGACATTACCCGAAGAGAAAGACGACACCCGACTGCTCGGCGAGCACGGCGTCTGCAGACCAGCAAAGCCCAAACTCCTGTGAGATCCTCTGTCAGACTCAAAGCCCGCCTGCAGGCTGTGACCCTGCTCCTTCTGGCCGGAGGCACGCTGGTACCAGCCACGGAGATGCTCTGCTACTAAGGCCTTGTGAATGTTTTTGGTTATGTGCTCCGTTTTAGCAACTTGCTTCCTCGGGAGCCTCAGGGTTGCGTAGGGGTTGTGTGGAACTCTGTCCACCTCGTCCTCGTGGTAGGAGCGGAATTCCCTGTACCGCTCGTATCCGTAGTGTGCCGACGAGCGGTAGGAGGGATTGACACTGTACTGCCCCTCCGTGTCACTCTCATAAACGTATCCTCCGTTGTAATAAACGTCAGGCTCGGCGTACGGCGAGTATCCAGAAATATAGTAGTTAGAGGAAGGCTGCTCCTGATTTTTGTGGAAGACACCGCTGCGGACGTCCTTATGGGCCAGGTTTGGCATGCTCCCTGAACTTGCAGCAGAAATGTTGTGTTTCTTTGATCGTCTTCGGCCCCTGGTCCTGTTGTCGAGCGTCTGAGTGGTGTAGTACGGGTTGGGAGCGGGTGTCACGCAGTAGTACTCTGCGCTGGACTGGCTGGTGTAGGATGATCCATCGTCCAGGATCTCTGTGCTGCTGCTCCGCTGGGATTTGGAGAGGGAGAAGGCTGTTTTTTCAGCAGGAGCCTCGGACAGCAGGTGGGTCTGGGATTCCAGACTTCCGCTGCGCTGCCGGCAGTGGTGTGGGGAAACATCTGGCCTAGAACAACACAGATGTTGGCTGGTTAAAGGCAGCCTCACAGGAACTTACACACAGAGCTGGGGAGAGCACACGCAGACAGGTCAGCTGCCTCCCCAACCCAAGCACAACACAAATCCTGCCTTATCTTTCCACACAGAGCATTTGCAATACACAGAACTCAGTCTGGCTGAATTTTGTATTGGCTGCAACCGTGGGAGATCTGCCTTATAATAATCTGTCAGGGTGAGCAAGGTTAATCTGTGACAGGGACACGCAGAGCTAAGGTCACAAACGCACATTTGGTAATGATTTACGGGGAAGCTCCCTCAGCTTTTAGAAAGATAAAGCCTACACAAGTAATGAGCTTGGGAGCAGAACATGGAAAAATGGGTTTCCTTTGGATCTGTCTCTCACGGCTGCACTACCCCGACCAACTAAACCTTCATCTCTCGATAACATTTTAACATTCTTAGCATTTCTCCTTCCCCAGCATGGACTGCCAGCTGTCTAACAGCACAGGTGAGCTCATGTCACAGCTGCCTTCCCATGGCAACGGCCCTAGCCAGCACTTTGAGAGCCTGACCCCGCTGTGGGAAAACTGCACAGCCAACGACCCCTTTGCCCTCTTTACACCATTTGCTCTGGTGCTTCCCCAGCCGGGCGTGGCACGGGAAGCACGGGTCCCTTACTGGAGGTGGCTGCTGCTGTAGGCGTTGCGTGTGAGCACGGGGGTGGTGGGCATGCTCCTCCCGCCGTGAGGCTGCGCCGGCCGCTCCAGCGTCCGGAACGGGCTGCTGTGCGTGGAGAGCACCTCCCTGCAGCAGAGGAGACAGGCCCAGAGAGGTTAAACGTCAACGCAAATCACCCAGCACGTCGAGTATGGGCAGCTGAAGCCTTGGAGAGACAAAAGAAAGGGCAGAGCAAACGCAAGTGGAGGTGTGACAAAGAGAGTTGTTAAGCGGGAAGAGAAATTCAAGCCCTTCCTGTGGTTCTTCAAGGGAGGTCGTCACAGGAGGATCAGCAAGATCCGAAGGACAGAAGCACTGAGGAGAGACAGAGCAGGTAACAGAGAAGCGAACTAATTATGTTTTCAAACAAAGCACATCACAGATGAATGAGTACATATGGCTAGAATTTGACTTCTGAACTTTGTGTGGAGTGTTCCAGTGTTACCTTGAGGGACAGATGAGAACAAAGCAAAGACATGGCATTGCTCTAAATTCTAAAACCTTCTTAAGTGTATCTTGAACATCCTGCTAGTGCAAGCCAGTCCAATAAATCTCAGGATCAGTGGGAATCCCTACAATGGGAAGGGCTGCTAGCACCAGATCTGACATGATCACACCATCACCTGCAAACCCACTGCTACTGATGTGCTCCATGGAGCTGTTCTAGCTCGTAAAGTGCCCAGATCCCATTGATACACACAGCTGGCACTAATCAGGGAATCTAATCTAGCTGAATCCCAAGAACTCTGCTTGTAAATGGAGAGCTCTCCATCAGGCCTTACATTAATGATGGCTGCTTTGACAGTATACCTGCTGAAATGCCAATATTATCAGGAGGGGTGGGCAGGGTTTGGTGCTGCCAGAATCCACTAAGCACAGTCATCAGGAAAATGACAAGTTGTTAAATTAACACTGAAAAAAAAGCCAGAAACTGACACAAAGAATGACAGCAGTGGTAGGCATGACCAACTCCTTAAATACAGCCCTTGCAATTAAATTTCTCACCCACCCCAAAGCTCTTCACAAACACTACACTACTCTTTGGCTTGAGATACTGTGTCAACTACTTATAGACACTTTTGTTCCTAATCAGGAAATTCAGCTCTCATCCCAAAATCCTGTAAGGCAGGAAGAACACAGAGGCAGTGGGTTCTGCTGGAATGCTCAGCAGGGACAGGATGCAGCTCACGCCAGCAGGTGGAGAGTGCAGCAGCAGAGAGTTGTGCCTACCTGGAGTGTCTGCTTTCCAAGAGCTGCTCGTTTACGGATGACTTCCTGAGATGAATTCTCTCCACCCCAAGGGACTTTGGTGGAGGAAGTCTTGGAGAAAGCTGGGCAGAGCTGGGTCTCTGTGCTGCCACAGGAAGCGATTCACTGACTGTTGGAAAGGAATATTCATTTTTTTAGAGCAAAATCGGTGATATTTTTGCCCTGGGTGCAAATCTGTGGCCCCTAAGGAGAAGCACTTTGCAGTACAGAGACAATGAGAGGAGCTCTGGATCTAGAAGAGATTTCCTGCCTGCATTCAGCTTACTCCACACAGGAGACAGGACATTGTGGAGGCTCCTACAGATCCCAGCAGCACCGACACCTATGGAGACTACACCCAGCTTGGGGCTGGGCCAGATCACAGAATGGAACTTCCTGGGAAAACATCTGTTTGCAGAGCAATCCTTTCCAGAGCCAAGCTCAGCCTCTGCAAAGGCCAGTTCCTCTCCCTCCCCTTCCCGCTCTTGAAAATGACATTTTAAGAATTAATTTTGAAACACAACCTGAAAGGGACTGACTTCAAAAGCGACTGAATGAGCAAAGACAACTGACAGAGACATTTGGCTGAAGGCAATTGGGAAGATGCTGGTTTGATCCTTGTTCTCACTTTGCTTAGGGCACAACCAGGTCCCGACAGAGCCAACAGGAAACTCCAACTATATAACACATATAAATGCAGGACGAGCATCACAGAACATGTTCACAAGCCTGGCTCCACTTCTACTTGCACAAGCAGGAATCAGGTGTAAATCCATTTTATAGCACCACCTGGTTTCTGCAAGTCTGAAACAGGGACAAAGTGAGATGGGAACCAGGCCTGAACTGAAAAGTGAGTAATAATTTAGATAATGTTTGTCCCCAAATGACGATTATCCAGTTTAAGGGAGAGGCAGGCCAAGTCTTTTCCACCTTGTGGAACAGGGTGTGAGTGTGTCTGTGGGTGTGTGCATGAAATGAGTAAGCTGAGCAAACACCAACCCATGCAAGATGCAACCTCACCAGGGAACAGATAAACGTAAATAGAGCGTAAATACCTGTGACTATTCCACTCTTCTCTAAGTTTTATGGTAGCTGTGAGGACAGAAGGGCTGGGAAAATTCTCCCAATTTGCAAGTCCTTCAGTTCTAGGCCAGGCCCTAGGGACAACCTATTTGACACCCACAGTGTCCTCAGCTTGCAGGTTGGTCACATTTAAACAAACTTCCTTCTCTAAAGATGATTCAGGTCAGCTCACAGAGCTGAAACCTTCAGCAACTAATCCATTAAGAGGAAAGACATTCCTGAGTAGGTAGTTTTTCCTCTGCCATAAAAAAATTATCATCAAAAGCCACCAAAATTACAGAATCATATAATGACTTGTATTGGAAAGGACCTTAAAGCTCATCTCATTCCACCTCCCTGCCATGGGCAGGGACACCTTCCTCTAAAAGGTTTTGCTCAAAGCCCTGTCCAGCCTGGCCTTGAACACTTCCAGGAATGGGACATGCCAAAGGACATTAAGTGAAAAAAAAAAATCTTTGAATGTAAAAACTTCTTGGGGAAAAAAAAAAGGATAAGCATCATACCATCATCATAGGTGGTTGTGTCTGACAGGGAGCTGCTCTCAGATGGAATTATGTCATCTGTGAATAAAAACAAACACTTTAAGCATAGAAGAGCCAACATCAACTTAGAAATATCTTAGTACCAATTATTTTCAGAGCCAGCTTGTAACACAATCTTGTAACATATCCTTTAGCCCCTACAACCTGAAGAAAGTCCTGGTACATCATCACACTGTGTGTTCACTGCAGTTCAGCAAGCGACCCAGGTAATTATCAAAGATTTTTTGGATTTTTTTTTTCATCTGAATCAGGAACCAGGCCAAGATTTACAAAGGTGTTTTCCACCCCACTCCCAACAGATCTCACAGGGTGTTTTGGTGCTTCAGTGGGAGTCAGGAGCCTACACAGACATGTAGATAGATCTTGGCTGTTAGCAGCTAATCTCCTCTAGGTACACCTGAACCCCCACCAGGTAGGTACAAAAAGCCTTGTAAAATTTGGCATTCGCTTTTGAACATTTCATCAGCATACAGATCCTGTTTCAATGAAATGAAGATCAATCCGGATTAATTCCACTGATTTCCATCAAGGCACTGCAAATTCCAACAACACAGAAAACAGGAACTGTTGCATGGGCATACTAAATATTTTCTTTTACATTTTGTTATTTGTTCCCAGTGCTTCACTGTAGCTGTCTCACCTTGATGCTACACACTGTCCCTCACTGAGAAACAGCCTGTCCTCACTCAGGTTTGGATCAGAGCACCAGCAGCAGAGAAATGAGCTTGAACTAGAGATAATTAACCCACAAGACAACTCAATCCCTAGGCTGTTTCTGGAAAGATATGGCACTGGTAGGGTAAAAAAATCTCCATGGATCTTCAAGCATGAGAGAAAGGAAGCAACAAAAAATGACAGTGGCAGCCACTTTGTGTATGACGCTTGTGCCCCCAGCCACCATCAGCACGTGCAATGTGCGCTGCTCCTGCTGTCACAATTTGCTGCCAGGAAAGGTCTGGTTACAAGAATGTAGAAAATAGAGCAGCTGTTCAAGAACAGCAAAAATCAGGACTGGTCTCTGCCCTGGAGGGACTTGTCAGACCACCGAGGATGGGCTACAGCTCTGCTTGCAACCTGACACTGGGAAAAAGCTCCAGGGGAGCTGATTCATGTGGATTTGACCACGGGGTGGTAAAATATGGAACTGGGCCCAGAGCGGGGAGGAACAAAGCCTGCTGAGGGAAAGAAAAAAGCCAGCCTAAAGCTACAGTGCTGGATTCAGGGGGGTGTGCAATGCTGACATTCAGACACAGTGACATATCTGAATTTAAATCCAAGGTCTGTGCAACTCCCTGCAAAGGAGGAAGAAACTCTGGGCTAGAGAGGGAGGAAAGAGAAAGTGGAACACGGAAAGCAGTCCAATATGTCCTTCACCTCCTAGCCTTGGGGCTGGGATGGAAATAGCTATGGTTTGATTCAATAAATCAATGGGACTATTTAACATATTACTCCCAACAAGTCAATTCCCAAATTCACAGACGCAAGTGACTCATCATTGCTCAGCCTTCTGAAACCCAGACCTGGAGCTCGAGAGCACCGCTGTGACAGTGACAAGGTTACACATAAAATCAATTCCTGAAGCAGGTGACAGCTCTGCTTCAAGCAAACAAATACATGCTGCAGGGTGAGAGCCTGGCACGGGAAGAGAATGCAGCTGCTTATTGTTGGCTTGGACAACAGGACAAGAAACTGCCAGCAACAAACAACAGTGCCCATGGATGGATGGATCTCTCTGCTCAGCAGCCTTCCTGGCCATTTCCACACACCAGGTGCCCCAGGTAATACAGGACCTTCCACAATCAGTACCCAGACTGGTGAGCAAGAGACTGGAAAAACAGATGATTCCCTCCCCTCTGTCAATCAGGAACAAGCTGGGCCACATTAACTATCAATCACCAGCCTTTCAGAATAATCACTTCGTGATGATGGATAGACAAGTGATGCCCTGGTGTGTCAGGGGTAAGGATCCAAATCTCCTTCAACTGGCTTGGATACTTAACAGGTTTTCACACATTATCCTATGAAGCAGCAAGAATTTCCCTTAGGAGAATCATGCTCTCAGAGTGGAGGGGTCAAGAGTACCTGCTTTTATTGTGCCCATCAGCAGCAAATGGATTTAGTTAAAAAAAAAACAAAAAATCTGTTTCCTACTAACTGCATTCATAAACTCCTGAACTTCACTTATGACCTCCTGGAAATCATGGATTTTGAATCAAGAAGCAATGTCTTTCATCCTTATTTCCTCGATCCTGCAGAAAAGCCTGCCTGCTCAATTTCTGCTGCAACTGAAGCACCCCGGGAGAGATGCTGCACCTGGCACCTCACATGTACAACTGCACTCAACACACCAGGAGTTGAGGGAGCAGAAAAGCTTCACCCAAGGTGTTCTTTTTGTGCACGGCACCTTCAGCCCATTCCTGGTGCTGGAACATGTCTGTTCCTGCTCCTAAAACTGCAGCCTGCTCTGCCCCCAGCCTACAGCAGTGCACTGAGTGTATCAGATGCAGCAGTTTCATCTTCTTTTTTTTTCCTTATTTAACTGCCTTGGAGAAGATAAAAACCATACAGAGAAGATGTAAACAAAGTTTCTAAGTAAGCCAAATTGCTCTTTTTCGCTCCTGTTTGCATCAGAACGTGGGGAATTCTCTCACCTGGTAGGGCCAGAGTTGACTTTTGGGTTGGTTTTTTGCCACACTTGATTCTATACTCATTTATGGAGTTCTCGATTTCTTGCAGCTTTTTTACAGCATCAGCATACTCTTGCTTTCTTTTCTTCTTCACGTTTTTGCAGAGATCTGGCTCGCTGGCAAGTTTCTTGGCAGCTTCCACCAGCTTTTGGTGTATGATAAAATTGCTCTCCAAGTCCTGCAAAGTAGGATCCTGCAAATTTGTGAGATGAGTTATTTGCTTGTACTCCAGAGAGAAATTATCAATGAAAGTCATTAAAACAAAGATCTATTTTTGTGGTGACAAAGTGAAATCTTGAGCACAATATACAGAAATGCTGAAGTTTATACACAAGACAATTTCAGCATATGAAAGTCTTAGTTCTTATTTGTGACTAGGGTAGAAATTTTGAGATCTCTTGGGCAAGGTCCAAAGTTATGAAGCCCAGGTGATATAACACAGGCTCTTAAATTCAGGTTCAGGCTGCTAAGCCTCCTGCTATGAGTCCAACCCTGCAAACATCGTTCAAAATCTCTCCCTACTTCAGAGAAAATAAAAATGGAAATTGGTATCACCATACCTACGTAAGAGGGAGTTTCAGGCTTTAATTAATTGTTTGTAAACTACTTTGAGAAGCTCAGATGAAAGGCACTGCAGAAGTGTTAAGCAACACATTATTAAATCTGGTCAGCAGGATTTTGGTTTAATAGCATTTAAGCAGTCCACAAAATCACTGCTGCAGACAAGGAGCTCACCAACCCTGTGAGGCAGGGCAGTGAGTTTCTGGTGAAAGACAGATGCCAAGTGCCCAACACCTACTTACTTGGATGATACAGCTTGTTAACAAATCTCACAAGGAATGAGGGGGAATGGAGTGTGTCCAGAAACAGCAAACATCTGAATTACCATATCAGAGTCAGTCTCTGCCAGCAAAGTTCATTTTAGCTTCTTGAGCAATGCAGGGAGGTTTTACTCAGGTGGAACCTTCATTAAGCCACAGGAAAAACTCCTCCTTCTGTCACCTGTCACACAACTATGCTCACAGGGAGATGATTTTGCAAGGGGGACAGTGCACACCCCTGCCACATTCTGGGTTCAAACACCATCCCAACATGAAATAATCAGTGCTCCAGAAACGCTCAGAGCCGTGGGCTGCCAAATGGCATTATGCACCTGATCTTCTCTAATTAGCAGCAAAATATCCATTAAAATTCATGCAGCTGTTGCCAGATCAGGGGCTCGGGCTGGGTGAATTTAAGGCCTTTAGAAACAGCCA
Organism: Regulus satrapa; assembly: GCA_013396955.1. NCBI lineage: Eukaryota > Metazoa > Chordata > Aves > Passeriformes > Regulidae > Regulus > Regulus satrapa. Next base: position 547,802 of record VWZN01014357.1, read on the forward strand.
ATTTCCCGTTCAAAGCAGGGCCGAAAGAAGGGCAGAACCCATCAACATCTCCCACACTATGCAAGCAACCGCCCCAGCTGCCTCCTCTTAAAGCACCCAGGGCAGAGCTGGATTATCCCCAAGTGTCTTTGGCCACTGGCCTGGCCGTGGCAGGCCTGCAGTGCAATCTCACCTCCTCGCTGGGGAGCAGGTTGTCATCCAGCTTGAACGCCGTGCCAACGCGCCTTCGCACCTGCGGAGGCTCCTCCCCAGCACCCAGAGGATACTCCTTGGGCATCTTGCCCGTCAGCTCCTGGGGAAGGAACAGAGAGGGCTCCAGGTAAGGCCCAGTGGCAGAAAAGGGCTCCCACCTGCCCGACCCCGGGGTGGAGCTGGAGTTCTCACCGCTTCTCGCAGGCAGATTTTCTTCAGCTCCTCAACTTTCTGGAGCAGTTTTTCCTGAAGGAGTTTCTCTTTCTTCTTTAGTTCCATAATTTTCTCCTTCTTTTGTTCTTCACTGACCTCCGAATCCTGAGAGCCTGGAAAACACATTCTGTATCAGAGGTCTTCCAGGTAAAGGCCATTTTTATTGCCTGGTGGTCTCACTTCCCTTTTAACAAACATAAGCCTCATTATTCTTGGCAACTTCACATTTTAGGCGCAGTATTACCTGATGAGATCAAACTGCCATTGCTGGCCATAATAAGCTGGTTCTTGGCCTCCAAAGTCACCAGCTTTGACACTTTTGGTGTTCCCATCTCTGTCAAATCCATGGCGATATCATCCAAACTTCTGGCTGATGGAATTTTTGCCTGAAGGAGTTGGGAAAAAAAAAAAAAATCCAGCCTCATTGAGTTACCTCTAATTAACTTGAGAACACATCACAGAAGATGACATTTCACACATCATCTCCCACAAAATTAAGGGCTGAAGGAACAGCATCACACAGGTGCTTGCGGTACACAAGGGCTGTTTGGCATTCCTTTCCCCTCTCCCCCAAAACCTGAACCATCTCCCAGCTCAAAATCTCTGCAGCTTTCAAAACAAACACAGGAAAGGAGACAAAAGAAAAGGCAGATTAGACACCCAGACATGGGAATTCCCTCTTCCGTGATTACACTTCCATGGGCCTTAGCTGCAGGCAGGCTAAAATGGATCAAATAACAATACCACCACTAATAGACTGCTCAAAAACCCGACAAAAACAATTTGTAGTTTTTCCTCTGGAGAGTAGGTCATCCGTGGAAAAACATATGCTGAAGGATATACAGGAAAGGTGTTGAAACCCATGCTGGCAGTAAAATGCCTCATAACTTACTTTGCTTTGCTTCCTGTCCAAGTAGAACTGGTGCTGACTGATTGCCATCACCCAGATGGACTTGATCAGGGAAGTGTTTGCATACCAGGTCTGCACCACCAGCCCGCTCTGACCAAAGGTCCTTCTCGACACTGAAATCCTGAGGAGGTAAAAAGAAATGCAATTTCAAGACAGGTCTTTGAGGTTTGAAGTCCACAATGCCTCTCTCTTAACTAGGTGAGGCTCAGCCTTTATTTCGGGGATGCAAAAACTCAGATTTCCTTCACCCCATCACCCAGTGCTGCTGCAGATTTGGCCCTGACAAATAGTCCTTCCCCTGCTCCAAGCACTCCCTGAATGGACATCCAGGGGACCTGAGAGGACAGCCAGAGCTCTGACAGCCCAGTCTGCCCCAGCAAACGCTGGATCAGGATCAGTCCCAAAGCCCAGAGTAAAGCCAGGTGTTAGCTCTGAGGAGGCACCTCCCACCCCATCCCCGACACGTGATGATGAGTTCCCACTCTGGGTAAGGACTAACCCCGATGACAGAGCGGCCTCCACCTCACCTGCGGGGATCGTGTACTTCCACAGCAAACTTCTTCTCACGGAAATAGAGGTTTTCCAGCTGTTTCCATTGAAATAGCTAGGAGAATTGGGAGAGGGAAGCACAACATGGTCACTAAATCACCAGTCCTCTCACCCCAAGGTGATATAATTTCAGCAAATTACAATTTCTGTGTATCCTCAGCTATGGCATGGACTGAGCAATAACTACATTCATAACATCAATTAGAAGAAGCACATAAATACAGGATGCTCCCTCAGTAATTTCACACTCTTACAGACAGTGTGTTGCAAATTGAGGATTTTGCCAGTGACAATATCTGCCTCCATCAATAGGACACTTAATTTCACTGTTAGAAATTCCCAGAGATCTTGGCAGGACAGCTTAAGTCATTTTCCCTCTGATTAAACGCAAAAATCTCTTTTCAAAGTAATTGTATAGACAACTACGGTCTACCTCCCTGAGTCAGAACATCCCCAGGGAATGGCAGCAGCTTGGAGAAACTGAGACGCTTCTCTTGTGAAGACACTGTGTGAGACATCCAGTGTGACATTTTGGAGCAGAGGCACAGCATGTACAGAACAACAGCAGCTACAGGAGGAAGCCACCCCCAGCACATCCTGCTGCTAGAAACCCACATATTTCCTGCAAAGTGCCAGCTGGGAGAAGAGATCAAAGTCAGCTGGGGCTTGGCAGATGCACCCGTGGGATCAGAATTCCATCTGAATTCACTCTCCTTTTGCAGCAGCATCAGCCAGCCCCTGGGGACAAACCATCAGGGGCTGCATCTCCCCAGCCCTGCAGGTTTCGGCAGCACCACCTCCTGCCCCCTTCTCCAGCAGTGCCTGGGTGCACACGGGGACCCCACGGTGTCCCCAGGGATGTGCCCCGGCCATGACAGGTGTGGCAGCACGCTGGAGTTTACATCAGCTGCTCGCCAGGGCTGCAGCCCGCGTGGAGGTACCGAAGGTGCTTCCATCCGGCGGGGCAGGCAGGGACAGGGTTCAGTGAGAGATCAGCCTCCGACACCAGGGATCCAGCCAAGGCACCCAGGCCATCACAGCAACTCCCTCCCTTCCCCGCTGGCATTTTTCCAAAGCCTCCAAGGGTGCAGCCACCACACCAGAAACCCCCAGGACACACAACATTCCCGCTGGCCTCTGCCAAAACCTGACATGCCATGCTACCTCCCACTACAGAAGCACTTCAAGTTTTGTAGAAAATGACATATTACTCTGTGATGCATCTGAAACATTTTTAACAGAATGAAACGTAACCCAGCGCATTTGTGTTCCGGGGAAAAAGTGGCTCTTTCAGCAGCCCTTCCCTCTGTTTAATTAAAACTTTCCTAGGACTACAACTCACTATTAGAACCTGCTATAGAAAAAGCGAAGCCAAGTGGAAATACTATTTACTTGAATTAATAAATTATCTTCCAGACGATTGTGGAAGTTTCCCTCTGCTGCTTAAGCAAGTTTATGTTTATCTCACATCCCCCTCCTGCCCGGTCGCACCGCTGCCAGAAGCGCCTCTCTGACCGAACGCTGACGATAAACACATGTATAAAAAGGCAATAGGAAACGTCCCGAGCAGTGTGCCAGGCCATTGAGCAATAGGTGCCCGTGGGTGCCGGCACAGCTTCCCCGCGCCCCGCACTCACCTGGCCGCAGCCCCGCTCCGATCGCGGCTCCCCGGCCCCGCCGGGCAGCGCCGGGGCTGG
>VWZN01014357.1:560728-592847 GCA_013396955.1 Regulus satrapa
CCCCCCCAAAAAAAAAAAAAAAAAAAAAAAAAAAAAAAAAAAAAAAAAAATCAGACGCAAAAAAACTTACTTTTCTGGGCTTAACTTTATCTTGTAAGTCGTACTGGCCGATTCCTTTGTAACTTATTCCAAGCCACCATGGGATTCCTTGTTTATCCTGAAAAATGGATGCCTACGTCAACCAAGAGCTACTTAAGAATTCGGCAATTCTGAGATTGCAGCCCTTTTCACTCTGTGACAAGTACAGGTAGGTACAGAACAAAGAGATTTCTGGCAAACAAATCGAGGTGAAGTGGACTGCTGGGGTGAACGTGGAAACTTTCTCCCTCTGCCTTCTGAGGCAGAGGCACAAAACCAGGTGGTGGCTGTGCAACGTGGACAGAAAAGCGACAGTGCTGCTGAAACTACGGGGTGTCACCGGCCAGAGGAGTGGCTGTGAAGGGAAAGGACAGGGCAGGAAAAAAAAACTGTGACTGCAATGACTGCATCCACTAAATTCAGGCATGGACAGCCACAGGAGGAGACACCAGCACAAAACATCAGCATCTCAGGTACCACAGGCACGGCCATGACTCAAAAGTAAGGAGACATCATCTCTGTGCTGAGCTCTTCGGCACAAAACACTTTGGCCCCAACTCTGCTCTACAAATGGGAATAAATAGTGTATTTTTATCACTTTCCAAAAGTATTTCTCAGCATTTCCCCATTCCAGGCACGCACTGTTAATCACCTGCCACTCAGGAGGAGTCTTTTCCACAGTTTACTTTTCTAATCTTGATTAATGTTTCTGGGGAAACTATTAACTGCTTCTCATCTAGAAGTGATACCCAGTTTAATTAAGATGATAGGAATTTAGCTTCTGACAGGATTACATACGATTTTACAAGGATTCCTTTCTGCTCTCTGGAAACAATTTTTAATGTACATTGAATCCCCATTCAATGTACCTCAAAAATTACAGAGGGTGAAAAATGTGGGGTTTCATACTGATAGAAGGGCACTGAATCATCCAACTGCTCCTTTAGGAATGCAATCCCACGTAATAAGCTCAGCAATCACATTATCTATAGGCAGTTACTGACCTTTACTCCGTAGTAATGAACTCCATATGTTGGCAAAGCTTCTACCACTTTCATGTACCTGCAGACAGATTTATAGCCTATCAGATGATTTTCTCTGGAGGGAGTAATATCTATTAACATATTTTTTTCACACACACATCCAGGACACGTCATTTGTCATTTGCATATTTTGAAGGCCTTATTAATTGAAGGCCCATGTTTTCAGAAAAAAACTCAGCGTATCTTGGCTTGAGGAAAGATGGGGTATTTTGGCCCAGCTAAAGCAAAAAAAAAAATCTCTCATACAAGCAGAACATTCAATTTCTTATCAGAAAAGCATAAAACTGAAAGCAAAAATTCTGAACGGAACGTGTGAGCCTTTTGGGAAACGTTGGCAGTAAAGAGCTGCCTATAATTATTCCGTTATGGAGCTCCAAATGAAGGCTGGGCTCCAAATGAACGTGTTTATGCCATTGTACAACTGCTGCATGAGGCAATTCAGAAAACCACCCAACAGACCATTTTTCCCTTGTTCCTACTGAAAAAAGAACACAGATTATTGAGACAGATTTACAGGCATTGGGGTACGAGAAAAAAACTGCATGGAGTCTGCACTGTGCAGCCATGGCCATCATCTCAAACATCTCGTAACACATCCTACTGCATCCGCTTGTAGAAGAACAGTAAATACTAATGGCAAATGAAAATACAATTCCACAGGCTCAGTAGGCAGCTTGGAAGACCTTGATGTTTTGAAAGCCAAATTCTAAACATTTCTTACAGGACTTAGGGTAATACACACCCTTAAGAGTTTGGAGTGAAAATTAATTGATGGCAAGCAAGGTATGGAGAAAAGTCTACCAATAAAGTAAGATCCAAACAATTTATTTTATATTTGAGGTACCCAAATGACTACACAAATGCTGAACTGCAAGCCAGCGAAATGTGAGACTTCAAATAATTCCACTTAGCAATGTAACTCAATAAAAAGAGAATCTGACAGATACAAATAACATTGTCTGCAGGCAATAATGACCCAAGCAGTCTGCACTGCCAATTCTCAACAAAAAAAAAAAAAAAAAAAAAAAAAAAAAAAAAAAAAAAAAAAAAAAAAAAAAAAAAAAAAAAAAAAAAAAAAAAGGAGAAAAGTAAAAATACCATCTTCACAAATTAACAAGTGTCATACTCACTGAACAATGGCTTGTCCTCTGGTCAGACCTTTAATTTGTGTATAATGCTCAATTACTCTGTCCTCACTGCAAACCAAGCACAAAACCCAATTTAGAGGCTCAGTGATTTTGTTCATGTGTGACAGCATCTGTGGAAGCTCAGCCACCTGCTCAGCATGCAGAGAAGGGTCCCTCTGCATGTTTCTTGCTCTAGTTTACATTCTGGTTCTTGCTGATTTCTTTCCCACCCTTCATTAAGCGGCGTGGAGCTGCCTGGCTGATCCCCACCACCACATCCTGCCTTCCAGACTAATTAACGACCCATTTCGGATCAGCCTGTTCTGCTGCAGATGCTGCTGCAGAAGAATGGTGCTAATTGTATAAATTCATCTTAATGTTCTAAAGGACCCAAACTTCAAAGGCTGGTTAATGTTCCATACGTGAGACAGAAGAAGTTTAACCAGAGCTGTTTTCATTCCCATGTATTTTTTTGCCTCCTGACATTTCATAGGTGAAAAAAAGCCCACACATTTGTCAGCAATGACCTTTTTGCATTTTTCCTGTTACATATTTCAACATTTTGTTTTGGAGGAATGTGAAATAAAATATACATTTCTGTGTCAGACACTTGAAAGCAAAGAAAAACACATCAGTATTCATTCAGAGACAAATAATAAGCAAGCATAGTATACTTCAAAATCCATCATGTACACATCAAGCCTAAAAAACCAAAACAAATGAGGGAGTTCAATTTACACAAAGGATATAAATTCCAAGGAAACAATATCACTGATTCATCCTAAACACTATGTTCCTTCACACCAAATTCAAGCCCCAGAACTGGAACTGTCTCTCTCCTTCTAGCCTTTCTAGATTATTTGTTTCCCCTGTCCTGTCGAGAGGAGCTGGGTGGGCAGCTGGCAGCCAGCAAAGGTCAGCCCACCACAAAGGCTCCACTGTGTGACAGATGAAGACTGAGGTACTCTCTGCAAACCCAGGCTTGGCTGGAGTTCAGGCTTCAGCTCCTTCTATTGCAGGGTCCCCACGTGCTCTGATCCAGCAGTTTCTGACACAGCAATTTAATTTGAGCAAGTTTTCAAGGAGGAATTTACATCAGATCTTGCATAATTTATAATCTTCTAAAAACTGGTAATGCTGGAACATGAGCAATTAACTCCATGTTCTGACTGAAAACTTTTAGAAGAGTTTTCAAACTGCTTAAAAGTGCTCTTCTCGTTATCATTCAGAGCAGTGATTTATATTTTAAATTAAACAGCTCACCAGTAAGCAAGCGACGGATGCTCCTGCAGTGTCTTGGTAGGAAAGACGGGCAGTGTCTTCAAGTCTTTTCTCGTGTTCTCATCACTGAGAAAGCAAAAATGGCCCAGAGTCAGTGCCAGTGAATCGGAGATGGACTCATTAGCTGGAGCAGAAGGAAGGGCTGTATTTGCTACTCACAAACGTGGCGTGTTGCCCCACGCCAGGCTGTCATAGCAACGTAACTCTAGAGGCCCTCTCACATGACAGTGATGGATATGGTGTCATGCAGGCTCATTGTACACACACGTGATGCTCAGGCCACCACCGTATCAGTATTTATTCTGCACACCCTAACTCTATTTGCTGAGCCCTGAAACAGCTGCAGGAAAGCCTCTGCCCAAAAGTAAGGCTTGTAGTGTTAAGTTTTGCTCTGTCTTTAACAATGCATTTCATGAAGCAGCGTGGGATTTGTTAAATCTCAGAAGTTTAACAGTGATCTGATGCAAAACAAAGGGTTTCAGTTCATATGCTTAAAAATATTTTCAGTGAAAACAGTTCTCCTGGACTGCCCATTGTATATAAAGTTTAAATACTGTGAACTCTAGGTCCAACCTGAAATGAAATACGGGAGGGTTGAAGTATGTGAGTGCAATTTGTCATGACAAAACCCCGGCAGAATATTTTAAAACCTATTTACAGGCATCAGTAAAATGGTTGGTATTTTCTCCTCAGAGGGTCCATGAATTAATCAGCTGAAACCTGCACGCCCCATTTCAGCAGGATTTCTGCGTGCCTTCGCAGCAGCGCCAGCAAGCACCAACACGACTTTTCTATGCAAAGAATGCACCAGTCACGTCCATCAGCATCTGCCTCAACTTCGTCCAGGCTTTCCTTGAAGGCGTTTTTCTGCTCCCAACCCCTCTTCTCGTCAGAATGAGCTATTAGAGTTTGCATCTGAGCTACATCCCCCTTGGCTTCCGCCCGATTCCACACCGTGTGCATCCCTAGAGTGGATCCATGGGCACTGCTCTGTCACGGAGGACACGGCAAACCCCCGCCACGATTCCATCTCCCAGATGCCACACGGAAAGAGCAGGAGATGAAAGGGTTTTTTTGTTCCTCCAATCGCTCTGCAAGGCTCCTCCCCAGCCCTGACAATGAGCCTGAGCCCCGAGTGAGGGGGAGCACCTCTGGGGACCAGGAAACAGTTCAATCAACAGCCTAGTTATTCTTCAAGGTCTTTGATGAAGCTGCCAAGAAGGGGTCAATTAGCACCGAGGAGTGCTGGTTGCTGCACTCTTCTGCCAGGAATATCCATTTTTCTTTACAAGCTGGCCAACACCCAAGTGCCACAAACGGGGACAGCTGGGTAGAAAATCAGGATCTCTCCTTGCAGTGTTCAAATACAGCCAATGCTCACAAAAGCTGAGTTTTATTCACCCCTTGACAAGCCCATTTTGATGGGATCAAAAGGCTGTGGGACATCTCGGCTTGCAGAGAGAAGGTAGATTACCAAGGGTTTGTAGGGTCACATGGAAATGCAGACACAGAGCACGCTCATCTGAGGCCTCAGAAACTAGAGCAAAGATTTTAAATAAACCTACACCCCACCCCCTCAAAAAAAAAAAAAGCAAGCCCTGAGCAACCTGGCCTGAACTCCCACTTGGAGCTGGAGGTTTTGGACAGATGACCTCCCCTAAGGTCCTGTCCAACTTCAGTCATAGGGTCATAGGATAATTCATTATTAAACCACAATTTTCCCCCCTATTTTTAAACCTGATTAATCACTGCAATGGCTTCTTTAGCAGGCAGAGTTGGCAGGGAACTAGAGGCAAGTAGGAGAGATTTTGGAAGGAAGTACTAACAAAATAGCTCATTTTTACTAAACAAAAGTGCTGTTTCTGTAAATGTAGCTTCTCAGCCCTGCAGTATTCATAATCAGAGGTTTAATGGGTGGTCAGTAAACCCCTATTTGGAAAACCAGTTGAAAGGGCTGAGGTGATCTGGAGACTGATGCTGGGAGGCCAGGGCTGAGCTCTGGCAGAGGCAGCCGGGCACAAGGGACAACTGTCACCACCACAGATGGGTGGAGAGGTCCCAAACTCTCCTTCACCAACTGTTACAGGGCCAGGAGCCTCCCCATCACTGAGAAATGCCACAATCCTGGCACAGCTGCATCTCCCATGCCCTGAAAAGCCACCTTCTGCAACATTTGTGGCTTCCAGCAGCGCTACTCGCTTTCCTGTTTGGTTTTTGGGCCCTTCACCTCTCTGTTTGTTTTTTTTTGGGGGGCCCCTTGACTCTCTAGATCTGTCTGAGTAGCAGCTTTATCCTCATCAATGCTAAAACAAGGGTGCTAGTTAAGCTTGAGTGATGAGTAGCAGCTCATCAATATGAAAATGTCTACCACTGAATTTAAATTTTGAGGGCCAGCCAGCAAACCCTCCTCTGAGCAGGGCCTGTGGGCTCTGGGCTGGGACATGCAGTGATCAAAGGGCTGTCACCACCTCTGTGCCATGACAAGGGCACGTCCCTGCAGCACTGACCCAGAACCACAGCCCTGCTGCAGACTGTCAGCGGGCAGAGGCCACGGAGCTGTGACAATTTACAGCAGAGCTGGGCCGTCTCTCTTCCTCTGCCAACCTACAAACCCATCCAATTTCTTCCAAGAGCAGAGAATACGCTCAGTTTATGAGGCAAAACTGGGCCCCTGGGACTTGTCTTCCTGACAGGACCCAACCTCACACCCTGAGGTTCAGACACCATCCCATCCACACGCACTGGGAAAAGCCCATGAAAATGGACTTATAAGGCCTGAAACTCTCTGAGAAGCAACATGACGGTTCTTTTCCCCCTGCATAATTGTAAGATCGAGCATGAAACAATCCTAGAAAAATGTAAAAGACCTGGGAGAGACAGGGCACAGCCCCTTGAGCACTGGATGCCTTCAGACAGCGCAGGCTGGCACACAGCAGCCTGGATCTGCTGACTGCACGCCCCAGGATTAGCATTCGGGATGATTCACGGCTTCAGGGATAATAAAAGCCTCAAGTGGTCCTCCCCCTCCTTCCACAGAGTCCATTATCACTTCATCTGCACCAAGCAAGTCTCCCCTTGACCTTCAGGATCACTTTCCCAAGCCCTGCGAGACCCAGCCGCTCCCCAGAGGTGACAACTCCCGATAGCAGCAGCACTTTGAATTATGACCTGTTCCTGTTTGGTTTCACAGGGACCACGAGGCGACAGAGCAATCCCAGGGCAGACAGCCCCGGCTCCAGATGTCCCACCATCCCCATTATCTGCCAGCCAAACACCCAGTGCTGTATCTGGCACGTCCATGGTGGGTTCCCACCAGGAGGAGGGCACGGCTGTCTGGATGAGGAGGCACAGCTTGCATTTAATCTGACCCCTGCTACGGAGGGGGTTTCTGGACTGGTGGTTTTTGGCACAATTTCAAGACATAAACCACGCAGAGTCAATGGGACTGAACATTTTTTGGCAAAAGGTCTGTTTATTCCCCAGGAGGAGAATATAGGAAACTCTCATTTGAAGTATTTTTCCACTATGGAGAAGAACTAAACAAAAGCAGCAGACAGACCCTTTCCTTCCTATTCCACCCTCTGAACTGGAGTATTCTCTCTGGCAGATACAAAGCAGAACTTGAATCAATCTCTGCAATGCAAATGGAAATAATGAAAATCTGCATCAAAGCCTCCTCACGCCAAATCTCAACTTGCACTCCTGGTACTGCCCATAATTAATTCTCTGTCCCAACATGATCAAACATTGGGCAAGGCGCTGTCCCCAGCACGCCCTGCTAGCTCTATGGAGAGGGAAGGCAGCTTGACTCTAAAATAACCAGTAACAATATTTAATCCAGTACCATACTATCAACAGGACTTTCCACTTCAAACTATCTCCAGCAGCAAATCAGGACCAATTTCATGAGCTTCCTAAGACCTGCTGATGTTACAGTGAAATTTGAGGCATTTTGCTAAAATCCCCACCAGAAATCAATGAAGGAACCAAGCCAGGCCATCATGGCATGCTCTGCCTAGAGCACATTACTGGAAATTTTGAGGGAGTTACATATTTATGCCCCCAGAAAGTACATCTTGACAGCTAGCAATGGAATGATACAATGCTCCCTTGCCAGGCAAAGATTTACAGAACTCTGCTAATTGGGACCATTTGTCAATAGGTACCCTGGTGTTTCCCTGCACCCACAGTCAAAAACCAGTTTGTGCCCCTTGCTAACGCTGGTTAAGAGCTTAGATGGAGTAAGATGTGGTTAATGAGATTAACAGAACATGAAGAGCAAGTGACACACCCAGCAGCAAAAGCCATATATTGGACTACAGCGTAGAAGTTTATCAGCCCACAGATTCTTTGTAAATATTAACAACTCCATAAGGACAGGACTTCAGACAACTCTTAACTGACTAAAGCAAGGACAGGTGTGTCTATCTCTGCTGAATTGTGTTTATGACATGTTATAAGGTACAAATTTATCACTAGGGAAAGTGCTTTGAACAGCGACTTGCCTCTATTCTTGGAGCCGCTTGACTTCACACAAATATTTTCTCTTGTACTGCTACAGGAGCATTGTCCATCAGCCTCTCAAAATAAACCTGAAAGGTATTTCATGGACACCTAAATATCATCAAATTTGAGAATTACACATGAGATGCAAGGAAATGTGAAACTGCACAGCAAAAGGATGATATGCTATTACCCTACATCATGAACACGATCCAAAACATTTCCATTAGGACTTGTCACCTCATTCTCTTCAAGATATTTAGAGCTAGAAAAATAGATACTCTAAAACAGCAAACAGAGCACATGCTTGAAAGCTTGACAATCACGAGTCTCAGAGGGTCAGACTATTCAGCTGATGTCAATGACAGCCCTATTTCTTTAGAATGACCACCAAATTCCTTCAAACCAAATTGTACAATTTGGTCTTGTGCTGCTGCCCACACCCCAGCCTGGTCCTAAAGTGACTTTCTCAAGTGACCAGACTCAGGGAAACATCACCAAGGTCTCCAAGGTGTTCCCATTCCTTGCACTCATTGATGAGAACCAGCAACATGGACCATCCCACTGCAGCTGGGCTGCTTCAGCAACAGATGCCTGCTCTGTAGGCATCTTTGGGTTTGTTGTAAAACAAATGGAAGGGCAGAGCGTGGCAACCTTGGGCTCCCCTGGAGGTACCACGAGAAACAGGTGTGAGGAGCAAGCAGTGAGGGGGGAAAAATGAGCAGGGTTAAAAGTGCAGGAGAAAAAGGGGAAGGAAGAGAGAGCAGGGGAGTCACAGGGAGAGACGATGGATTTAGCAGCTTTTGAGTATGCCAGAGCAGCAGGATCTTGGCAGCAGGATTTTGAAATGTGCTCTCTGACAAATCCTCTTTTGTGACAAACGCCAGACGTTTCCCATCATTTCCCAACCTTTCAGTTTATGGTCTGCTGGCACACTCAAGAAAGTTATTTTGCTATTGAAGGGAGCCTAGGATGTGGAAAGGCCATGAACAAGGGGCTCCCGTTGGTACAGGACGGGCAGAGCCCGACCTTCCCACAGTCAGCAGGACTGACTGGGGCAGGCAGGGCTGCAGAGGCGGCCACTTGAACGCCAGATAGCAGCCGCCTGCTCAGAGAGGTATTTGAAGGGGCATTTAAGAGCCTTCCAGCCCCATCTGTGAAAAGGGCCCTGATAAGCAGTGCAAAGGGCTTTTTCAAGCCCAGCTTGTTGGACATTTCGGCTGAGGGTTCCCACCCTGTGCAGCTGACACAGCTTTAGTTTCACAGCTCAAGGGGGACCTGCACCAAACACAAAGCATGGCTGGGACTGGACCACAGTTCCCCATACTTGGACCAGAGCCTTGGACTCTCAGGCTTGACCTTCAGCTCCAGCCCTGTTCCCTGAGCCAAATTTCTGTGCTTCCCAAGCACTGTCTGACTTTGGCAGAGCAGCAGCACCTGCTGACCTGCAAAGGTTTGGTGACCCCATACATTGGCTTTTGGAAGATGGGCCACGAGCACCAAGGAAAATGCAACATTCCTCTCATCAGCTGCATGCACACACCTCTACAGGAGGACATGGTGAGCAGAGAAACGGGACCATGAGCTGCTCCCAGAGCCACCACCTTGGCAGATGAGGACATGCTACAGCTTCCTCTTTGCTGACAGAGAACAGGTTGCCAAGGAAGCACCTCTTCATGACTGGAGAAAACCTGTGGCATGGAGCTGCCCTAAATCCTCAGGTCTTCTTTTACAGCTCTTGATGCAAAACATGAATATTATGAAGACAAACCCTCCTGGGTCCTTGGACCTACCACCTATAATGGGTGGTGGATCCCATCTCACAGACCTGCTGTGACATATCCATGTAAAGAGCTGCTTGGTCACACCTCCAGCACATGTTAGCAGTGCTCCCCTGACAGACCAGACAAATAACAGAATGGCTCTGCTTTACCTGGGGATTTATAGCCAAGCAAAAGATGGATATTCACAGTTGATACAAGGCCTGAAGGATCCCAAGCCCTTCCTCGCAACAACAGACTGTTATTTCTAACATTCACACTTTCTTCCTGTTCACACAAAGGTCAGCTTAGCCATATTAGTTGTGGGTTTTTAGCATGTCTGAGTACAGCAGCAAAGTTTAAAGCTTGTTATCACAGCCCAGCTGATACATGCAGATACGTGGAACCACAAGAAAAATAAAGTGTCCAAATAATGATAAAGACCTGACAAATCTGTGAAAGCAAAAAAGCTGAGGTTGAAAAGCTGTCGTTCCATTTCCTCAAAGCACAAAACACACCTCATGTGATAGATCTCAGCCACCATGGGTAGGAAAAGCCAAAGATTTGCTTCTGCTTTTCTAGGGTGAGGATGTTGTTAGGAATCCAACCAGAGCCCAAACTCCTGCTCACAGCTGAGGGTGCAGGACTGGAAAAAATCCCTGTAGCCCTGACAAAGTTTTTCAGGTATTCCACAAAAGGGAGGTGAATACATTACAACGCAAAAAACCCCATGAAATGTGATTTTTACATCAGGAAAAGGCCATGTGTTTTAGTACTGAACCTATACTTGAGGGAATTTCTAGGGACATGGGGAAAGCATCTTTTACCTATGGCTGTGGATGTCATGGTGCTACCCCATGTGACAGCTTCTCCCCTGCATGGGAGACAAGTTGGGGGATACTGAACTTCCTGGCACCTTGCTGGCCTTGTTCCTCATCTGTTTTGGATGCAGAGCACATACAAAAGACCTCTCTAGGTGGCTGGGTTGTACCTACTCTAGCTCTGCTGAGTTAAAAATAATTTTTAAAAAATAGAAAAAAACAAAGAAAGGAAAGTACTGTGGAGGGACTATTAAAGAGGACAAAACACTGTAAGCCCTTTTTGGTCCATCTGGAAACTGTGCAAATATACTGCATTTGAAATCTAAAACTTACTGCTCCTTACCAAACTGCCACAATTATGTGTCAACATTAAGAGTTACACTGCTATATACAAGTAGTAAATCCCATGAGATCAGGTTATTAAATTACTGCCAACATCCTTTTTTTCCCCTCTTCATCTAATCCTTTTTGTTCATTTCCACCCACAGCGCTTCCACCTAATTAATCTGCTACATAATAAGCATTCTATACAAATTCCTTCAGAGTCCTTACAGAACTGCTTTAAAACAGAAATTTGGAAAAAAAACCCATTACAGTTACATTATTTCACACTGTATATGCTTTAGTCTGCCATGAACTGGATGAATCTAGAAGTAGCACCAGTGGAAAAAACCTGTTGCTATGAAAAGTCTATCCAAGAAATGGCATTTTAAAGTACTTTTTCTTTGTATTTGCACCTGGTTCACATGAAAAATAAAACACCAGGAGAAAACAATGTTTTCATCTCACAACTGCTGCCTCAGTGCTCAGGGAGATGTAGCTCAGCAGTTCCCTGCCTGCCTTCCCTCAGCTCCCTTTCCTCATGACAAACCTACAGGATTCACCAAGGAAAGCAAAATTTTCACCCTGCCAGAGAAAAACTCATGCAGTCTTCAACCACCTTTCTTTGAAGAAGGTGTAAAATTCAGTTAAGCCCTTGGAAAAAGGAGTATCTGATACCTGATCAAGGATCATCATCATTGAAATAAGAAATAGACATGAAACATGACTTTCCCTAAACTTGCTTATTTACCACCTTCGTTCACCAGATGTTCCCAAATAAAGTGAAATAAATAATCAACCCCCTCGTCTAACAGGCTCTGAGTAAGCAGATCTTTGCTCATCTTGTCCTACATTAGCTGTTTATTGAAAAAGTGGGAGCTGGGGAAAGCACACGGCTGGATTTGACCGAGAGAGAGTTAATGGTTCAGAGCCAGTGCCTCAGCAGGTATTTAAAGAAAAAGTGCTGGGAGTCACAGCTGAAAGGCAAAGCACACAATGAGTCACTTGGCAAACAAGGGCCAGGAGCACAAGGGGCACAAGGCAGCGCCAGTGCTGAGCACTGATTTACAGCCAGGCAGACACAGCCCACGGGGGCTGGGGGCAGCCTGGAAAAAGGCTGAGGGTATCAGTGCATGGGCTCTTAAAAAGTGCACTTGCATGGAAAAGAACATCAGAGACTGAACTACAGTGCTGTGACAGGCACCAGATGTTCTGAGAGTGAATCCTCTGGTGACCCACCAGCTGTTTTACAGCACACAGGGGTGAGGAAATACTTGGGGCTGAAACAGTACCGGACTGGGCTCTGGCCTTTGGCTGCCAGGTGAGATGTCCCCTTGCAGCCCATCCCTAAACTTCTCTTCCTGCTCCAACCCCACTCCTAGGTGTAGCCACACCTGGAATTTTGGTGACATGAACCTGGCAAAATTCCCAGAAACAGGCCGGACAAGCCACCTCCGACAGACCTCAGGTGTGTCCTGTTCCTGAGGGTACCTTAATCTTGGGGTTAGCAGGAGAGGGAGCAGGTGCTTTGCTATCAGACAATTATTAACTTCTTTCCAACAGCTCTTTTCTAGCAATGCCCACGTTATCTTTCCCACATTCTTTTCTATGAAGAGATCTTCCAGTTTACCTGGCAAAATATTGAGGTTCCCAACAAAACACTGCTCGAAAATCTCACTCTGAGCACTCACTCTTAATTAAGAGCAAAATGTTAATGCTACTTTCTGCACCTAAATCAAGAACTTCACTTTTTTTCTCAGCAGAATTTTAAAATTCAGGAGTTTCTGAACCAATTACTCCATAGCCTCAGTTGCAGGGCTATCTCTCACCCAAACCTTTCCCTTTTACAAACTGCCTTTATCACCCCCATAACGATAAACGCCGGTGCCTCGCACATGTCAGCTATCAGGAATTCATTATTTTGTCTGTGTTATGTTATACCAGCCGGGAGTTATCTCTGCAGCCCACGGGCCAGAATCAAAAACGAATGCGTCAGCTATTTAAAGAAAATAGAAGTCCTCCTCCAGCAATTTAATTAACTTCCAGAGAGCACGGCTGGGTTTCAGTCCTGGAAATGGTACTGGGAAAAACACAGTCCAAGATTATCAGTCAGAAAATAAACTTTTTTTTTTCTTTTTTTCTTTTTTTTTTTTTTCCAAGTTACTTGCCTTATATAGTCCCTGTAGCTAATCTGATTTTAATAAATATTTTTCCAATCCTAGGACAGCATTTAGAACAGTTGTAAACTGTCTCTCTCATCAAGCTACAAAGGAAAATAAAAGTATATAATTTTTTTTGAGGGCAGATGCTAAATTTGTAAACTAAATGCAGTTAAATAATTTATTTCCCAAAGAGGCCAGACTTTATATGTTCTATATTTACAAGATGAATAATTAACAGACTGCCAAAATATTGTTTCATTCAAATTCAAATAAAATTCCTAAAATAAACAGAATATGTGTGTTTCTCCCCCCAAACTGAGCCATGCCAGAAGCTGCAATTTGAATCACATTCTCTTTCTAAAACCTTTGCACAGAGTTTAAAAACCAAGATTTCATAAAACCAGGCTTGCAGATTTTAGAGTTTCATTTGCAAACAGTGGAGAAATGCAATTAACTCACGCAGTTTCAAAACTCCAATCAATGACTAATGCTTGCTTGGGGTTCCTATTGCAGGAGCTGGGTAAAAAGTGCTGGGAATTCAGCTTAAACAGAGGAACAGTCAACTGGAAGCCACGGATGAGTTGTGAAATGCAAACACGAGCCAGTGCTATATCCCTACATCCTTCCTCTCGGCAAAGCGTGCCCAGCACTGCCCAGGAAGGCAGAGGGGCAGGAATCTGCAGCATCCCATCCCATCTCTGGGGAGAGCAGAGCTGCAGGAGTGCTCTGCTCAGCTCAGGGCAGCCCTGACACCATCCCAGGTAGTGGGGAGAGGGATGGCTCACCGAGCATGCCTGTGACATCCTCCTCATCACACACAACAGGGAATTATCTTGGCTGGGATCACCAGGTGGGTAAACAGGAACAGAAAATGGGTACATGGTGAGCTACACCGGCCATGGTCTGCTGCCACCTCTGCTCCTCATTCCTCCTGTGCCCCAAAGCCAGTCTAGGCTGCCTTTGGCAATCTCCAGCTGTCCAAACCAGGACGTGCTGCGGGTGCAACTTTGAAGCATGCACTTAAGTTTTATAAAGACGTCTTCAAAACCAAGGTCCTCTCAAAGTGGGACTTGGGTGTTCATCTTACATAAAGTCTCTACCCAAATAAAAAGGCCCAAATGAAATGATCACTAAGGTTCCTTCCAACCAAACCATTCTGTGATTCTGTGAAACCCCTGTCCTGTAAGAGCCTAGTTCAGAACCTTGGGGTCCTACTGCAAAGCACCTACAAAGACCAAATCCCCAAGCCCCTGCTATTCCCATGCTGCCAGTGCTACCAGACTGCAAAGCCCCTCCAGAGTGACCTTTGTGGTGTAGAAATCAAAAGTTTTTTACTTTCTCTAAGCACCCACGTGTCAGGTTCGCTCACTGAAAAGAAACAGATTTCCAAGGAATGCGCTCACGCACTCAGCATGGGGCAGGGGAGGGTGTTTCTCAGGAGGCTGCTGCTCCCTGCCATCAGGACGTTATCTGAGAATTTGAGCAGTGGATTGGGAAAGAGGTTCCTGTAGAACCACAGGAGTCTGCCCTGTTCAGGCCCTGGTATGGAGCTGACGTCAGTGGGAATGCTACACGGTGACCCCACCACAGGATGTGTCCCCACGGAAAAGCCTGGGGGACGTGTGTGAAAAATCAGACAGGAAGAGATCCCCTGCATTGCCTGCAGTGGCCCAACCCTCACTTCCACAGAGCTCATCTCCGGGACTTGAGGCAATTCCTGTATTTACCCACGGTCATTCAGCACTAATCCAGTATCAAAACCATCAACCTGCGCATTCTCACGGAAGCAGAGGTGGTGCAAGAGCCACATTCCAGAAGGTGATTCAAAGCAGAATATCCAAATGACAGCGAGCAGAGAACACACAAGACTCAAGGCACTGCAAAGGGAGGTAAATAATCTCACTGCACAGGAGCACAGCTGCAGCAGTCTGCAGCACAGGCCAGTCCTTCGGTATCGTCGTTAAGATATGCTGGTAATTAAGCCAGTGCTTTATCAGCACTGGCCCGAAGGACCACTTGTGATATGTGTCATGAAATTCCTTCACTCCTGGTGTGCTCACTGGGCCTGGGACAGCTGGCTGTGGTCATTTGCTACAAGGACATAACATATGCTCAGTTTATCAGAGGAAACAATTGCTGCAGTTATTTCCATGCAGCTCTTGGAAATCGCTCTTGTAGCAGAGTGCTCTTCCCTACGATTTTCTTTAAATACTTCTGAAGGTAACCATGGGTGATCCACTCCTTGCAACATGTCCAGGGAACCATGGAAAACAACCACAGACACAGTTCTTGGGCTCATGAAGCCATACTTACTAACCTATTTATGGCAAATGATAAGGAGGCAGTGTTAAGTTTAAACCACATCAGGGAGCTTTTCACCACTAAGGGAGTTTTTAACATTAACCTCTCTTCTTGAGACTCCAGAAAATTGTGCCACCAGTTGCTACAGCTTAACAAGTTACTTATTGCGGAGTCAGCAGTAATTCTCTGGTTATCTGTGCCTAAACTGAACCAGGCTTAAGATATCCCCGTAGAGATCAGGCAAGATAAGGGGTCCTTCTAGAGAAAATGCAGCATACTGCGGGTATAAGCAACATACTGGGGGTCACAAAGCAGGTCTACAGCATGAACAGGAACAGAAATGGTCTTCACAGCCCACCCAGCTGATCAAAGACACCTTTTTCTCCAGGTGTGACAGCATGCCAACAAACAGGTGGAGGAGGTTTGACAAGCTCCACAGAGCGTGTCCTTTGGCAGAGACAGGACAGGCCTTTGAGGGAAAGGGACTGGCACTGGCATTTACTTGACAACTGCCCCCTCAAGGGAAAGCAGAGTCACTCTGGCAGTCAAACGTGACTTGCTGCCTACATTTGTGCAGGTCTGTACTGAACGCTCTCCCCAAAGCTGTCGCAGCTAAAGAATAAAATTCACTTCTCTTCCTATATGGAAACTCAGCGAGCAGTAAAATATTAACGTGGCCAAAGCCAATCTTTTGAATCTCTATTTGCTTAGTGAGCTGTTTCTAACGGAAGGTCTTTCCCCGTGACTCCAGCAGGTCTGGGTGTGATCCCACCTGCTCCCCACAGCCCCTTACCACAATCAGAGATGAGAAAGAAGGACCTCCAAGGGGAAAGCAGACCTGATGGTGCAGCTTTAAACAGCTCAAGCAGTGCAAGGGGGTCACACATCAGCCCCAACACAACTGTTGGGTCATGTGTGGGGAGGGAGAGGCCCCGGGGCAGCTGCAGGAGAACACGGCTCATTGATCCCCAGGGCAGCTGCCGGCCCCGCGTCCCTGCACGTGCTGGGCTGTGGGCAAGGTCACCACATGGACCCAAACACAGCTCTGCAGAAGCACAGGACACGGTCTGCTTGGCAGAAGTTTGGTAAAGCACAGGCTCTCCAGCAGGGAAGTACGGGAGCTTTCCCCTTCTCCCACTGCAGCACCCACATCTGGGAGGGGAGCAAAGCGTGGTGGCCTGAAACACTGTTTTGACTCAGAGCTTGCTCACAAAAGGCATTACTCACCCTGCAGACTCAGATTTTATCCAGCCCAGCAGCACATTTCACTTTCTTCGGGCACTGCTCGCAGCTGGACTTTACCCCCGTTTGTGATTGTTTGCAATACAATGCCAACACAGAAAAACACATCCATCAAACACACCAGTATTAGAAAGGAAAATGTTATTACCTGGAATAGTCCCCTTTAGCTTCCTACAATTGAAAAACAGTGACAGAATTAAAACATGATCTCTTCAACCCCCTCGTTTTTCCCAGCATTGTTCACTTCCCCACTCCCACAGCTCTGCGGGCAGATCCTGACCCCCACCACACTCCCTGCAAAACACGGAGCCTGCCTGCATGTGCTCAAGAGCTGGACTTGGCCCCTCATGCTCCCAGCTGTAGATAATCCACCTACAGCACAAATAAAGCTGCTTCCAAAGCGGGGATGAATTTCACATTGCAAATCAAACGTCGCTTTTACTGCACAAGAAGTGAAATACAATTCTCCCTCCTCTCTCATCCAGGCAAATGCTGGCCGTGCAGTCAGGTCAGCACTTGGGAGGAACTGTGCTCACTCGAGATGAAAACAACTGTTCAGGCAGATCAAGCTGCTGCTGCAGCTTTGCTGTGGCACTTTGTCAATGACAATGCAATGGGGGAAAACCTCCCATTTTTTAAAGGTAGAATTTTATTTCATAGAAAGCGGTAAATAACTGGAGTTTAGCACTCAGTAGAACAAATCTAGATTAATGAGAAGGGAAACTGACACTGTATATTTCAACATAACAGAGGTATCAAAACCATATGCCCGGAAAAGATTCACAGGCATAATATAGCCAATTTAGCTACAATATTTACACTTTTCTTCCCAGATCTCTGGAACGTATTTAAATTAAGGTAAGTGATAAATTGAATGGAAACCTGCCCAGATAAATGACTTCCCTTGATGAGCTTTTACTCTTTCCATTTAAAACTCCTCAAATAAATATTTCTCTTACTCTCCTACGAGAAAAATAACCCCAGTGTGTCCCAGCTTCCCGTCCTCCCCGCAGCCCACGAACAGCCCTGCGGGGGCTCAGAGCCGGCCAGGGGAGCGCGCTGAGCCGGGGGGATGCACTCACCTGGAGCACCAGGGCGGCCAACTTGAAGACGGTCTCGCTGTCCACCTCGATCTGCCCCTGTGCCGGAGAGAGCAGAGCGTGAGCGGGGGGGAAGGAGGGGAGGGGGCCCCGGCAGAGGCGGTGCCGGCTCCGGCTGCCAGAGCGGCGCTCCCCGCCCCGGGTNACACGAGCGGCTGTGTTTGCCCCGCACGCTGCCGGCCCTTCCCCGCGGCAGAGAAAGGGTTTGGACGGCACGGAGCTCATCCCCTCCTCAGGGACAGGTTCGCAGGTCACAGAATCAGAGACCCGCCCAGGTTTGGGAGCTTAAAGACCGTCTGGTTCCAAGCCCCCTGGGTAGGGACACCTTCCAGCAGAGCCCTGTCCAGCCTGGCATTCAGCACTTGCAGGGATGGGGCATGGTTGGACGGCACCCAGCACACTGAATCAGCTCGGCAAGTGTTTGACAAGAGCAAAAACCCCCGACACGATGGACAAGAAAAGGCATTTCCCAGCTCATTTCTGTGCTCTCCAGAAGCTGAGCTTGGGAACATCTATCCACCGGGATAAGCCCTGTCCCGGCCGAGACAAAACCAAGGAACTACACCCATCTCACAGCAATGGGTTTTACTTCTTACAGTTTTAGGACCATCCCTCGTTTATTGTGATTGTGGTACACAGCCCCCGATGCTAAACCAGTCATGATTAATCACAAGGACAGCATAAACGCAGACCTTTGTCCTCTCAGTCTGCATCCTACAGGCTTCATTTCTTCCAACTCCACTGGAGCTCTAGAGCAACGTTCAGAAAAACTGCGTGGACCCCATGCTGGAAATCCCGTGCCTTGAGCCCAACTCCAAAACCAGCCCAGTCCTAACAGCACTATGTACTCAGAAACTCTTCAGGTGCCAAAGCATCAAAACTACACGAGGATCCTTTTTCCCCCTCCTGCTTACAAGCCTAAATACAAACTTTCCACATTAATTTCTTACCAGGAAAACCCCTGGCCTTGGTTCTACTCTGGGACGAGCAGTGACACTGGAAGAGTAAAGGAGATGCACTGAGACAGTTGAACTCTTTCCTCCTCCTTCAAACAGTGGGTAAGACACATAACTGAGCCTATAAAGCAGCCCAGGAACACAGATTTTCTTATTGACTTTCTGCAAATGGAGATAGTGGACATGATGCCTGCCTCATGTCACTGAGATCCCAACCCATCCTCAGTCCCCAGGATCTGTTGGCTGAATGAGGAGACAAAGCAGACCGAGAGCTGAACTAATGCCAAAACCAGGGCAGCAGGAAGATCTACAGAATTACATACAGATACAGGGAAATGACATCTCAAAATATATTAGGGCACATCTGGAGCTGAGCTAATTTACCACAGCTGCAGGTCTGGCCCACAGAGACTAAATTCAAAAGTTGAACAAACAAATAATTCAATTTTCATGGAAAGGAAGTTTTTTTGCCAGCATTGTCAATAAAACATTCCAGCAGCAGCACTCCCCCAGGCTTCTCTGACAGGCATACCAAGAGGAATTTCCCTTTCCCAACAGGTGTGGCACCAGCTATGCAGAAGTAGTCCCCAAAACATTCCCAGATGTATTTTATTAGAAGAAGAGGAGAGGAGCATCACAAGTTAAGAGGAAAAAAAAATAGTTTGAAGTGCATCCTTCCTTTAGATCTCTTTCATGTTGGTGCTTCAGAAGAGAGGCAAGATTGCAGCCCAGAAGCTCTTCACGTAGGTGCAATTTTAAGGCACTTTGTTACTTCCAGGTCTGTATCAGGTTAGTCTTTGTCATGCACATCTGAGCTGGCTTTTTGAAAGCTTAAATTGCATCTGCCCAAGCAGCCTCTGATGCCAGCTGTGGCGGTGAGAGGATTACGGGAGATCAGGTCACCCCAGCACCACAGTGTCCTTCGCCAGCAGGCAAAGAACTCAGGTATGAGAAAAAGCCATCACAGGAACCTCAGCTCAGCAGGAAAGGTGAGACCTGGCTCAGCAAAGCTGCCCCTGGATCACAAAATCAGGGAAAACAGGGACAGGAGGGACCTTAAAAGCTCATCAAGACCATTGCTCTGCCCCAAGGCAGAATCAGCTACATGCGGCTCATCTCCTTTTAAGCCTGCAAGAAACTCAGGGAGATTTAACTCTCCAAAGCCCTCTCGATTTATTGCTGGCTCTTAGATAAGCTCAGAAGCACTCAAGGAGCTGCTGCAGCAGAAACTCTGCTGACCCACAGCAAGAGCTGCTGCTGGCCTTAGAGGGGTGTTTGGGACTTAGTAACCAAGCAACTCTTCACTTTTCATCATCAAAGCACCTCACAGCCATTAACTAATTAGCAACAGTAATTATGAGGCTGCTCTTCTGTGTTTATTTGCTTTTTCCTAGATACTGGCCTTAAGAAACTCTGGTCATTTTACTGGCTGCTATGGCATGGCCACAAGTGTTAACAGTGATCCCACAAACAACTTCATTTAGGGTTTTAGGAGACCAAAGAGAGCATGAAAGGGGGATTGACTTCTCCAAGTGTTGAAGTTCCACTCTTTACTTTCAGAGTGAGGGATTTGCTGTGCCAGTGCCCTCAGTTTCAGGTGCTTAGAGGCTGTAAAGGAGTGGAACAGGTTAAGAGAGTCCCTCCCTAACCCGACCTCTCGAAGATGTTGCAGGTGTCTTGACCAAGCAAAGAGGACAAACAGATCACCCTGGGAGCAGGGCTGCCACCATGTCACTCTGGCTGCTGCAAACCTCAGAACAGGGTGGACCAGCCCTAGTTATTACCCCTTGTCACCACTCAGTAACAGTGGCAGGAGACTGAGGCCACTCTAAGCAAGGCTCAGCGGAAAACAAACAAACAAACAAGCAACCAGCCCAAAGAACAACCCACCCTTCCAAGGGACTAAAGATCACAGAAAAAAAGGGAAGTGAAGGGACTGCCCTGAAGTCCTGCAGTGGCTAAGCAGCAGAGCAAGGATTTGAAGCAAAGGATGCCAAAGCTCAGCTCAGCCTGTATTTGACAGACTAATGCTCTCCAAGTGACAGTGTCTTGGACAATTCCCTCTGAGCCTGGAAGTATTTTTCATCATAATATAACATGATTTGCCATCTGCCTTGCCAATTGGCCATTGCTGTAATGTAATCCAGCTCTGCCCTAGGTTGTCATGGAGTTTGGACAGCCCTTGGCTTGACACAAATCCAGACAGTGATACGTGTCGTTCTAGAGTGCAGGACCGTGACTCTTCCCACTCACTCAGGCAATATTTTGATTTTATAATCATCCTTCAGCCTGGAGGTTGGCAGATGGGAGTTTCTGTTTTAGTATTGCTTTATCAGCAAGGTCAGATTTCAAAAATAGATGAGGAAAATGGCTGTAAGAAGATTAATTTGCAATGCCTGCCATCGCCAGGGTAATTCAAGCAGAGACTTCAGAGAGCAAGTGGGGGGCCCTGAGAGCCAGGGCAGCCAGTGCTCCCACGGCCACGTGTCGAAGATGAAGGTGGAAGGTTCTCCTAGATTTATCCCAAGTGGGGACAAGGTCACCAGCACGAGGTTAAGTAGATGTATGTCATTCAGATAATGGAATCTGAGTCTTCTACATTTGAGATGTAAATGAGTTTAAACAGACTGGTGACTGCAGCTCCAGGGAGGGGATGAAACTGATATTTTTCAATTAGAGTTTGCACAGGGGCCGATCATTTTAACCAGCGAGACAGATTCAGCCAAAAGACCACTGGCTTATCTAAACACTGCACTTGGTCCAGCAGATTCAGGTGGTGGCTTTTGTCATCCTGATAAACATCAGGGTAATAAAAGGCTGCAGCAGGTGTCCAAACTGGTTGGCAATTACTGTTGAGCAGGAATAGGTCTCTTATCTCAGCATCTGGTAAAGACCAACTCAACCTTCAGTGCCCATAGGCAGAATTTAGCCCCCAGTTTAGATAGGAGCTCAAGTCTTGCTGCACAGACATAGAATGTGATAAAAATCACAAGCTCGGTCATGAATAGAGCAGTGAACCCTCATTAGCCACAGCAACAACACTAAAATTTACTGCCATAGAGATACAAGTCTGAAATCCTGATGAAAACTCAGATGAAGAGTGATGATAGTCAGATGAGCATGAACTGTGTTAAGTAAATCTTTAGGCTGCAAACTCAGATTAAAGCAGATTTAAAAAAATAAGCACACACAGGAACTGTCATGTTTAACTCTTTAGAGCCAGAGCAAGAAGTGAAAGCGGACACAGCTTGTTCAAACGACATGAACAAAATCATTTCACAAGATTTGAGAATTGAGATACCACTCAAGATGCACCTGTTCTTCTCAAACGAGCTCCTTAAAAATTTGTATTAGCCAAAGACAGCCCCCAAAATGCACACACTATGACTGAATAGCCTCGAGACAGCCACAGCACTGAACATAATTACCAGTGATTACTGAAAGGTGATTTTAAAAAAGCTGAAAGAAGGGTGCAATTAGAGGGAAAGAAAGGACCAAAACGTCTTCAAGATGTTCAGACCGAGGCAGGCAATTAGCTGGGTGTGGAGCAGCACAAGTGAACAAAGCAGTGCCAGCACCCAGGGGACTCCCACCAGGGATGCAGGGTCAGTGTCCCTGCTGTGTGTCCTGGCAGCCAGAGAGACAGGCTGGCAGGTCCCAGTGGTGCAGAAAGCTTACCAGCTTTTCAGTGTTTAAGGCTTTTTTTTTTNCTGTGCAGGAGGAACTAGGTCAGGCAGATCGTGTCACTCGCCCTGTCGGAGTGGCTGTGCTGGGTAATTAATTACTGCACCGAGACAAACACTGGCAGCACATGGATCACCTCCAGCTCCAGCTTTAAACTGCCTGTCCCAGTTAGCAGCCCTCACACCTCTGTCTCATCAGCCCCGGTGGAGTCACCTGCTGTTCACGCTGCCCTGCAGTGCACTGGAGGCACCATCCCAGATGCTCCAAGCTTTGCTGAGCATCTTGACCGGGACTCAATTCCCAAGAACAGAAACTCCGGGCTGAGAAAAAAGCACAGCAAAGACAGTGTCTGCCTCGATCACCTTGGGGAGGTAAAGCAAAACACAAAAGCAGCAGAGTAAGAGCTGCCACAGGAGCAAATGGAAGTCTGCTCCTCCTGACCTTCCTCCGAGGAGCACTGCACGTTTCCACCTGTGCTGCACTTCTCCCACGGGGCCCTGCAGCCTGGGTGGCTCAGAAGGCCTCCCAGATGCTTCACAGCATTTAGATGGTCCATGATGTCTTCCATTTCATGCATGGAACCCCACAGCCATTCCTACCAAGCACTAGGGAGCACAGCCTGAGACCAAACACAGCTCGGTGCATGTGCAGAGGCCGGCACAGCTCCTCCCTGGCCAGACCTGCTGCTTTCCACCTCAGGGGCTTAGGCCAACCCGTTCAAAAATAAAAAATAAAAGCTGTTAGTGCCTCGTGGTAAGGATCAGCTTCAGGTTTCCCTGTTACACCCTTTATTTAGCTGTGTCTGCCAGCCACTCTCGTCCATTTCCCTTTGCCTTTTGTGTCTCAGCCAACACTTAGATGAAACTCCAGGGACAGGAACAGCTACTCCGAGACTCGCCTGCACAGGAACACATTTACTGCTGCTTTTTTCTCATTAGTACAAGAGTAAAAGCAGAGAATGGGGGAAAGGAATAAAGACTTCCCTCATTTGCAAACCAGGGTACATAGCAAGTACCATTAACCTTAACATATAATCACAGCTTTTTGATTTCCTACCCCAGCATCATGGTGAGATACCCAGCACACACAACAGCAGAACTCGCTGAGCCGTCACAGCATCTTTGTTCTGTGGCCAGGACATCAAAGGTGCAGGACTCTCCATGGCAATTAACCCAGTCGTTAGTCCCAGGAGGAGGTGACTACATGAGAGATGTGAGGTACAAAACTCTGGCTGCAAATCAATTGAATCTTCATATGCAATGGGCCAGCCCAGCTGGGACACAACCTGCGCCTCCCCCAGAGCCTCACAGGTCCCTGGAGCACCATCACCCTTCACAGCAGGACTTGGATCCACCTCAGCACTCTCAGAGGAGTCCCCACACCATGGCCAAGCCCCTCCCCAAAGCTACCAGCACAGCCCCATGTGAGGTCTCAGGGGATAATGAGTGGGGGGCCCCATGGAGATCTGCCAAACTACATCAGCGTGGGGTCTGCCTCCTTCTCCTGCCATGTTTCGTTCACAGGCTCCATCCTCCTGGTCTGCTGACATGCTGCTATGAAGGCTGGGCCATGGAGGTGGCTGCCTTGGCAGAATTTGCAGGAGAGAACAGCCCTGGATGAGCAAAAGGCCAACTGGTCCTGCTGAACCTCAACCTGGGCTTTACACGTGCGGTCTCTGGGAGCAGAACAGCCAGTCCAGGCAATGGACAGAGGGCATTTAATAGCCTTGGCTAGGACCAGACTACACCGTGTTACAAGGCTACATGGGAACGTTCCCCTCTCCCTGAGGTGGGGGAGAATTAGGAAATATCCATTATAAAGCTTTCGAGAGCTGCCTGATATATGACCACTTTGCTCCCCATGAGCTGGGAACCAGCCAGACTTCATGCTCACACCAGGGGTCTGTTTCAACAGCTCTTCTTGGTAAGCACTGGTCTTCAGGCTGCCAAGTGCTCAAGGCATTGCTGTTCATGGAGCTATCACAGTTACAGACTCCTCTGAAAACTTACATTTCCTTTAACTTTTTTTTTTTTTTAAGGCAATTCTTACAAGTTCTTGAAACAAACGGGAACTTAAATAAAGCCCCCAACACCCAGAGATACAGAGGAAAAGGGGAACACAGCCAACTTGACCAAGATCTTCATTTACAGAACATATTTTAAGGCCTGGCAAAGACTCAATCGTATGGCTGCAGAGCTCTATGGAGGTTAGCCCTAATGCATAATAAACTTGACAGTGCTTTGCTAGCCAAGTAGGGTGTTATTTTTCCAAACTTGTCTGTTTCAAAAGAAGAAAAGCCTAATTTATCTTTCCAAATTTATCATCGGCATGTGCATGACCAGTTCAGACCCACCTCCCTAAAAGTATCCCAGCTATGGTCATGGGCTGTGCAATAACACAGTGAACACATTACAGAGCTCCCTGTGCAAACACATCCACTCTGAGAGACCCATTTCACCTGGAACTAAGCACCTGGCTTGCACTCTCCTAAATTCCAGCTGTACAGTAGGTTTCAGTCAGCCATAAATCTTAACCCAGCTTCTTGAAGTCAATGCGGGGAGAAAAGGCTTTTAAGCTGAAGTTGTCACCACTGAAGGTTTTCAGGCAGCAGTACTCAAAGCTTTGGAAAAGAGAGGCACATTAGAAAACGAGAGCCCAGACGTACACAAAGCACTTCCAGCCTTTGCATTCTCCCACAATACATGTGGATAAACGAGTTTTTAACCCAATCACTGGAATGCACTTCCACAGACCTGGATATATAATTATCACCAGCTTCCACCTCCTGCTCGGTGGTCCAAGCTGCTCCTGGCAATGGATGTGACTTTTCCAAGCTCCAAGAGCGTGGATGCTGGAGAGCAGGAGCCAGGCAGCTGCTGGGACCACACAGGAACTGAGAGAGTCTGGGGACTGCAGCACCAGAAGTGGGGGGAAAGATGGGCAGGGTGAGAGCTCTGGCAGCAACTGTTGTCTCAGCTGGATGCCAAGGTTTGCGCAGTGAGAGGGCACCGGGCACTCTGCAACAGCAAACGTCGTGTTCTGCTCACATGCAAAGGAGGCCTTAGAGAAGTAAAAATGAGGTCTCAGCCCTCTTGTGCCTCAAGCAAAGGGGTCTCCCCCAGCTCCCTACAGGCAGAGGAGACTGCAGAGACCAGCACAGGTCACAGAGGATGCACGAACCTGGCACGTGCCAGGCACAGGTCCCAGAGGCACAAAAAGGAGCTTTGACTGTACAGAAGAGCCCAGAGGTGGGGGAGTAGAAAGAAATAAATTTTTGGCAGCTGAGATTTTATTGTCTATCTTGTCCCTTCCTTGCCAAAATGTCTACAGAGATTGCAAAATGCACAAGCCCCAGATTCCTCCAAGTCCCTGGCAGGGTTAGGCAGTACCTGATTTGCAGAAAGGAGCAGAGATTTGCAAGAAGGAATGTGGGGTTGAAAGGTGAGAAAGAGAATCATGGCTGTGCACTGCACAACACCAAGCAAGCCTTCTTCTTCTTCTTCCTTGGGGGGAGGGATTCCATTCTCTTTGATTAGATCCAGCCACTTAGAAGATTTCACAGACATCTCAAAGAATACTGCAAATGCATTTCTGATGCAGCCTCTGAACCTTGCAAGCCAAGGATAAATGCCCTCTCCAAGAAGGGCTGGCACAGAGCTTTGCCATGCTGCTGGCTGTGCTCGCCCAAGCCTCTCTCTGGCTATCCTGGCGTGTCCCATGTGCCAGCAGGAGCACTGGCATGCCCATGGCATGTGCAGGGCAGCATCACCCTCTCTCCCCTCTGCTCAGGAAAACATCACTGTCCTCTGAAGACAGAAGCCATGGGAGCACAGGTACCCAGACACCACTGTGCTGTCAACACATGCCAGGGCTCAGGAATGTCACAAGAGCACTCCAGCAATCAGGCACTTGCACCGCCCTGGATTTGGGTTTCCCCTGTGGGGAAAAGCTAGAGTGAAAACTTTGCAAACACCTTTGTGAAAGGAAAAAAAAACACAAGTGACTTTTAGGCAATCTTATCCACACAGGTCTTAGCACACCCCAGGTGTTGCAGCATCTATCCCAAACCACATTCCTGGCCCACACAGGGCAGAGACTTCATGCAGAGATCCAGGCTAGGATACTGCCCTGGCAGGGCATCCTCTGGCACTGCCTGTGCACTGGGGAGCTCTCCTGAGCACATGGGCTGGGTGTGGGTTCCTGCTTTTTGACACACTGGAGTTTCCTCACTCCAAGAATGCAGCAAGGAAAGGAAAGGAAGGGGAAAAAAAATGCAAAACCAAGAAGCCAAGCTGAGGCAGGGCTAACATCCTGGAGCTGGATTAATGACTGAGAAATGCCAGGGAACATTCCTGGCTGTCATCAGTGAGCATCAGCCACTTGCCTTATGGAGCTGGGGACCTGCTCCTGTTCAGACACTGCTCATCCCTGCAGTGGCTCCTTCCCTGCCCCACAAAGGAGCCAGCAGCACCACGGGAGAGGAGAGGCTGTGGGAGCACATCCGAGGGGCCTTTGTGCATCCTCCTGCCCACGTCCCAGGGGTTCAGGATGAGGACTGGCCCCACATGCTCTCCATGGCTACTTGAAACCTAGAGACTGACCCGAAGTTCATCACGTAGAACAGAATATTTTTACAGAAGTTAATTGGGAGGTTAAAAGCTACTTGAGAGTAGATGAACTGGCTCCCGCTGAAGCAGCCACAGGCTTGAGCTGGGCTGTGAAACTGCCAGCACAGACAGGGCTGCAGGCAGAGCCAAGCCTCCCCAGCTTTCCCTGCGTGCTGAATCACCCGGTGCTGCCCAGAGATCCTTCTCTCAGGAGGAAGTGATGCTCCTCATCCCTCTGCTGCCCACAGAAACCGGACACAACAGAAACCTCCTGCTTCTGGCAGCTTTGCTTGCAGGAGCAGAGATGCCACAATTTGGGTTGCTAGAATTAGAGCACACATTTCCATAGGGAAGAGCCAGACTGCCTTCAAACTTCTTTTTTTATGCTTCTCTTCTCCTTTGCTTTCTGATATGCTTTATACATACTAAACACATATACTGGCACCCAAATGTGTTAATATTGACTAGGGTTTGTTTCAATAGCAGTGGCATTTTCCACGTGCCATGCCAAAACCAGACCCGTTTCCCAATTCCAAAATTATTTGTGCTGTCTCGTTAAACTGCTCCAGTTAAAGAGCAATTTAAGGATGGCTACAAGCTGCCAAGACCCTTCATTTTAAGTGGCAGATATGTCAAATGGAGATTTGCTATCTCATAACCATAACCGAGGCCCCAAGTTCTTCAAGCATTAGTGTGTTGTAATTTCAAACTTTAGTGCGTTGTCCAAATGCACAGATTTCCTTCCCTCTTTCCAGAAAACAATTCCCATGCAAAGAACAGTCACAACTTTGCCATTAACCACTTCCAGGTTTCTATGTTCTTTCACAAAATAATGAACACTGGATACTGAATAAGAATCCTTCAAAACCTGAAGCATATTGAAGGTAAAAACTTTGGCTGCTACACTGAGCTCCACCACCAGTTAGTGATACAGGATTGTTTCCCAAGGAAAAGTTGTAAGAACCAAATGACCCTCTCAGACTGACTGAACCATGGGTGAAAACAAAAGGCACCAGAGTTTGACATTAACTGGAAAATCCCAGAAGCATCAGAGTAAAGTTCACTGAACTGCATCTGCACGTAGGGGCATGGCAAGGTTGGCTGTCACACCACTCTGATTCCAGACCAAGATGTACCTGCAGAAAATCCACCTTATTCTTTAAGATTTTGATTATCACATCCTGATACAACTTTTAAAAACAAGTATTTTACCAACCTGAATATTTTAAGACAAGAGTGAAAGCATTTCAACCAGAAAGTAAATACAGAAAACAGTCCAACAATTGTGATTGCTACTTTATAGGATTTGCTATCACTATTGACTCTTACTTTACTATCTCACTGAATTAAGGCAGGAAATAAAGGAATTAGGGACCAAATCCACAAGGATTTAGGACCTTCCTCCCAGGCCTTTTCTTCTTAAGACAAGTTTGATTCAAGGTCAGCAAAGAGACGCTTGCCTTGAATGTTTGCTATGCAGAGTGCAGGAGGAGGTGCCACTGAGCAGAGCCTACCTGGGAAATCACAGCCCAGATTTCAAGTAACTTAAAAGCTTTTGAGTATTTAAGACTCATTGCAGAACACTGAGCACACAGCAGGGCTGTGAAAGCAGGACACCATCAGCCTCATCCATTTGCATGAAGCATCAGCGTTCAAGGGCAAGGAGAGAGTCAGCACGCTGAGATCTTAATACTTCAATTAGTTCTAGCAATCAGACACAGCTCCTACCAAGTTCTCAGGACTGAGTATGTGGCAGAGGAGCACTAGAAGAGAGATGCACAAGAAGCTCCAAGGCTTACCTGGTGTACACAGGACTTGGCATTCAGAAAAAACAGCTCTACTGTAGTTTTGTCCTTGAGAAAGGAAATGCTTTCAATGTAGAACCTGAAAAGTAAAAAAAAGAACCAAAAACATGAGTTACTTTCTTGAATAGGTTTCATCTTCCTCCCAAGTAATTTTATTTCCTCAGTGTTTTGTTCTCTAGCAATAAAATAGCACAGAGGAACTATGAGCTACTGCACTTAATTTCCTGCCTTTTAGGAGGGAACAAGCAGAAATCACAGCCTGACAGCACACAGAGAACAGGGACTCCTGGTTCAATAGATTCTGGATATCTGATGACTTTTCAAATTAGATGAAAACCCTGTTGAATGCCACAGGAGCCAAGCCCATCCCTCCTCTGTGGGTAGAAAGTCACAGCAGTGGAAAAAGCAACTCCAAAGGGGTTGCAGGTGGGGAAGCCACTCCAACACTGCTGGAGGTGCTGGCAGTCCTGCAGGACCACCTTCCTTCCAGGAGAGCAGAAATGTCAATCAGAGCCATGAACTTTGCTCCAGGTCCAGATGCTCCCACTGAACGCTAGGCAGAAGACAAGACATTTTTACAGCCAAGCAAAGACCTGGACCACCACTGCCTCAGCACTGCAGATCCCCCCAGGGCTTCCCAGTGTCTTGTCCTAGATAGCAGGAGGGCTGGATGAGCCACACAGGGCAGTGAGAACCAGAGCAATCTCTCCCACAGCCCCACGCTGCTCCTGGGGCTCCTGACAGCCTCAAGCTCCAGGCTCTGATAATTGCACTGCTGATCATCTCGGCAAGGAGGACTTGCAGGACATTTGAACAAGTCCCCAGCAGCAGCACAGGGCACGTGGTAGGGAGCAGTAAAGCTGGGAGCTGCCACACGTGTTAGGAACGGCTGCAGTGTTTATGCTGTGACTTCAGAAAAGCGATACATTAAATAGTAATTGCTTTAATGTTTCACATTCCTACAGCATGTTCCATCAAATTAATTTTAAAGCACTCTCCAGAACGCCTCTGCAGATAATTTTCCCATTTCACAGGCATGCAGCCTGGCCAAGGGGCAGCCAGCAGCCTGCCCCAGACATTTGAAAAGCTGTTATACATTTCCATGACTCACCTTTTGCCATGAACTCTATGAGCCACAGGTACTTCCATGCTCTCTTGATCGTACCTGATTTTTTTTTTCCCCCAATAGCTTTGCTAAACTTTACTTTAAATACCCTTGAGTGTTTCTCCTCAGAGATGCAGAGCAGAGGGCAGGACTCACACTCTTCATCCTTTCCCAGCCTGCTGCCAGACCAGCCCTGCACAGGGTGGTCCTTCCCCAGCCTGCTAAAGGCCTTCACTGCACCAAAATGTGATTTTCCTCAGCTAATGACCTCATTTGCATTTCCAGTTTCTTTCAGGCAGGGTCAGGCGTGGCTGACTTACCCTCAGGAGCAGGACAGCTCTGGTTCTGCAGAGAGGCAGCTCCCAGTCACTCCTGGTACAAAGCAGGAAGCTGCAGGATCTATGGATTCAGGGTGAGGGCACAGTGGGGCACTGCCCCTAATCCCAGCTCTAT
Source organism: Regulus satrapa (assembly GCA_013396955.1). Taxonomy (NCBI): domain Eukaryota; kingdom Metazoa; phylum Chordata; class Aves; order Passeriformes; family Regulidae; genus Regulus; species Regulus satrapa. Next base: position 591,078 of record VWZN01014357.1, read on the forward strand.
CCCTGTGCTCTATTTCCTCTGTGGTGCAAGCTGTACCTTCTAATCACCCCAGTGCAGATGGGGAACACTGGACCACAGAGATAAGGATGTTCAGGGCACGGCAGACACATTTCAGAGCACCAGAAAGTGCACATTCTGCTTCTACTTCTGATGCTGTCAGCATTCTTGAAACTAAAATGACACTTCTGAAATTCCTCAATCTGCATCATAGAGCCCTTCAGCTGAGTGTACCATCCAAAAACCTCTGTGGCTGGACTGAGTTTATGCCAGCTGGCAAAAATTAAAATCTCAAAGGATTACCATGTTTCCTTATTGAACAGCAAAAGCTCAGGGATGAGAAGTGATGAAGAAAAACCATGAATCCGGAGATTGCTCCATTTCCAGCAATGCTGCTGGAAACTTCAGGCTTTTAAGTGGTTTTTCTGCTGGAACATCTATTTTCTATGGATCAGGCCATTTCTGTAGTGCTACTTATCATTTAATAAAGATTATTAAACATTTTAATGTATTTGTATTTCTAAGAAAGATCAAATATTATTTAATATTATTTCTGTATCTTCTTCCTCCTGCTCTGCATCTCACTGCCCACCTCCTTGGTTATCTGTTTTGGATATCATGACCCCAGAGTAGTCAGGCTTAAAATTCCCTTCTAAAAGTTCATCTTTCTAAGCCCACTCCCCACACATTAACTCTTGCCTAAGTCTCTGTCCTGTTGAGGACCATGCTGCAATAGAGAGGGCCAAAATGAACACCATGAGCAAACTAAATTCCAACCAGAAGGACGCTCAAGTTACAGGATTGCCTTCACAGCTTCCTTGGGCAGCCACAGGCTTTAGCCTCTCAGATCCTGATCAAACCTTGTAAAAACAGTGAAGAGCCCATCATCCCTTTATAAATGGAGCTTTTTCTTTCTGCCGAGAGTGGAAGAGGAGCTCTGAGCACCATCACCCCCCAGCACGTATTCAGGCAGAACAAAGTGCCACTTGTTTGTCCCATTCCCTTGATGACCAAGGGGGGACAGGGGGAGGCGCCGGTGCCAACCGACCCAGCCACACAAGAGCCTCTGCTTTGGAAGTGCTTCAAATAATTAAGCACACCAGGCATAAATTTACCCAGATCTGAAAAGCAAATGAGGTCAGCCTGCTCTCACGTTCCCCCCATGGACTGCAAGGAAAACAAAAACTCCAACAATATTAAGAATACGATGCTTGGTCTTTTCTGCCAGCACAGCTCTGTGTCGTAGGACGTGGGTTTTTTTCAGGCTCTTAACCAGCAGATCTTTGCCAGCAACAGCCCTAAAGTAATGCAACTACACTGGCCAAAAATCGTCATTTTGCCAGGGATTTTATTCTTTCCTGGGGACTGGTTAAGCTGCGAGCAAAACAGCCATCAGCAATCCCTTTAAAGTACAGACAACCCTTAAGTAAACAGAAGGAAAAAAAGTAAGTAAAATTGTTTGAATAAACTGTGTTGCAATTTAGCACACTCAAAGACAAGTCATGCAAAGAAGATATTTAAATATGTGAGGTTTTAAACAAAAAAATCCAAACAAACAAACAACAAAAAAACCCCAAACCCAAACTCACCCTAGGAATAATGTCCTAGCAGCAGTTTAAAAAGTAGCAGGTTCCAACCGAACCTATTTATTTCATAGTCATAGTTAAATACAAAAGAGAGCAGCACTTAGCCAGGGCCTAATCTCCTTCTCAAAATAACACATTGCTTTGACATTTATTTCCTTTATCAAATCTGAAAATCAGTTCCTTTAAA
>VWZN01014357.1:593446-632373 GCA_013396955.1 Regulus satrapa
AGTGCCAGCAACCAAAAACATCCAGAAGAATTTCATGGCAGCTCTTCCGGGGGGAAAAAAATAAGCCAACTACAAATAGTATCCTCAAAGGATTTACAGAAGAGCTGGGGGAAAGCACTTCCCAGCAAGTGAAAGGACAGGGATGTGGCAAAAATATTCTAGGGATAGCCCAAGATGTGAGTGGATGGTAAAAATAACATAGTGCTGGGTCAGAGCCCCAGAGGGAGCAGCTCCCATCAGCTCCACAAAGCCCAGCGTGTCCCCAGGGCCACTCCTGCACCTGCATGTGGCACGTGCCACAGCAGGCTGGCCCCAAACACGGCTCTGATGGGATTTGTAGGGGAAGGCTTCTATCCAGGACTGCATGAAATGCAGCAATGGGGAGCAGCAGGAACTAATGTTACTCCCTCTAGACAAGAGGTTTATTTAGGGGCCGCTCCATTAGTGCACAGCTCCATGTCCCCACTGCCCTAAGCACCTCTGCTCCAGCTTTTCTGGGGGAGCTGAAGGTAACTCCTCTGGAGACGCTGGCTCTGCAGCCAGCAGATGTGGGGAAGCATTTCAGTGCCCTGCTGAGAGATGAGCCTGAGCACCAGGTGAGATTGCAATTAACCCAGCTGACTCTGGGTTAATGCCATGGAACAGATCTCACACAGCGCTCCAGAGCCTGGGCAGGGCATCACAGCCAGGCTCAGCGAGAGCCAAGTGGTTCCTGGGCAGCAAAACCTCACGGCTCACTCTGCTCGGGAAATCTGGGGTTAAAAGGCTCAATAATACATTTGAGATTCAGGTGCAAAGCAGTAGGAGCAATTCATTTTGGAAATAAATGCAAAACCTTTTTGTTACTAAAAGTGCAGAGGAGGAAAGCTGAGGGTGCTCACATGGGAAATTATCACTGAATCAGTTTGTTCACCAAGACAAATACCAAATGTGAAATCATCAGGAAAATATTTGACAAGGATTCCTGGTTTGTGGCCAGAAGATATTTTCCAAATATCTTCTATTTTGTGCCTTCACCAGCACAGCAGCAAAAGCACAAGGTAGGAAACTCTTTCTTCTTTGAAAGAAAAAGTCATTTTTCCATCATGCTAAGCTGCCATGGTATCAGAGATAAGGTTTCACATTGCAATAATGACACAGCTGTTCAAACAAAATAAACATACTCACGTATCATCGATAAACGTTATCCCAAAATACTCCTTTTCTTTCAGGTTGAAGTGTGAGGCCACCAGATCCAGTAACTCCCGAGACAACAGTTTGGGCTATTGAAAGAATAAAAATAATTTTACTCATTTCAGTCCAGACTTCTAATTTTTTCTTTTTTTTTCCTGTGCAAATACTGGCATTTGAGTACCTATGGCCACGCTAATACCTGTTGTACAACTGAACAGAGAAGTGACATATCAGACTCAGGGTGTCTCAGTGGAGCTGTGTGGGATGTGAGGAGCATGGAGAGGCAATTCTGTGCTTAATCCATGACATTAAGCTGAAGGGCACAGACTGAGTGCTGCTTTCCTCTTTCTGGGGAGAAAGCAGCATCCCAAGCTTTCCTGCACTTGGAGCAGGGAGGATTTTTTAAATAAAATATTGTGTAGAGGAGCATCTCATGCATGGAGTTCTGTTAGGGGAATAAAACATCCTCAAAACCACAGAGTTTTCTTCCCATGTAAATGACAAAAGAAACAACACCACAAGGGGTGCATTTAATATCCTTTATGAATTTTGGTGAAAGCAAAAACTGAATGCAGAACTGATGGCAGGTATTTTGCTCATGATGCACAGGGAAATCCTTCAGCTAATCCGGGTGTCAGGAGAAGCACATACCGCCTCAGCACACTTATTCCACTTCTTTGAGTTCTTCTAGTAAGAGAAATAAAACTTTTCTTCAACCCTCACTTCAGCCCCCCCCCCCAAAGAAAAACAAGCAGAGAAATGTGGCACTGGCTGCCAGTCCCCCCCAAGAGCGAGGTCTGTACCTGAACCAGCAGCTCCAAGTTCCTGTCATCGAGGAGATGCACCTGGCAGTGCCGGCCCTCGGTCATCTGCAGAGACAGCAACACAGCCCTGTCAGCAGGGGCAGAGTTCCTGGTTTTCCTGGCTGGCACCAGGGCACGAGAGGCTTGGGGACAAGGGCAGTGTGAAGCAAGTGTCTGATTTTGATGGATAAGGGAATTGACTCCGTACCCGAGCTGAGAGTCCTTCTCCAAGGACTCCATCTAGGGAGCTGCCTCAGCACTCTCAGTTCCTGTCAACTTTCAGCTGGAATTAAGGATGCTCAGCAGCGCTCAGGATCAGATAAAAAACCCATAAAAGCCGTGAGAATTAAATGGGAATATGAACCAGCCTGGCCAGTGCCACAGCCACAGGCTTTTGCTGCAGTGAGGAGTGGATGACCAGGGACCCAGGAAACCCAGATTCCAACTCTCCCTGCAACTGGATCAGCCCAGACCTGGTCCACGGACCTGTGTCTGGAAGAGATGGAGTCTCTACCAGCATAGTAGCATCTTCCCTTGGGCAGCTGTTGAAAGTCATCACCTCCATGGGATTCTTTCATAGGAGCTGCACACATCAGGAAGGTGCTTGAACTGCATGACTTAAGAACGGGACGAGCTTTGCAACCTCTGATGCTGTATCAGAACCACCTCTGTCATGCCACATTTATCTCCTGCAAACCAAGTCTCTTCCTCTCTTTAGGAGCCAAGCAATTCAGAAATAGCTGCCCATTGTGCCCTTTTAATATCTGCCCTTTGAAATCTAATACATCTCAATGAAAGCTTTTACATTATTTAATATCTGTTCTAATTCTGGGCCTTTCAGCAGCTTCAGCGAGGACCAGCTTTGCCAGCTCTCCGGGTGAGAGCTGGTGAAGGAAACCTGACTTTCATATTTGTTCTCCCATCCTCAAAGTAACTCTTTTTCCTGACAGCATAAGCTTCCAGCTGACTATAAATTGTGAGCTGTGAGCAGAGGCTGGGGGTGGTTTGCTTAGACAGGGGCTCTCAGAGGGATTAAACAGTAACACCCAAGGGTTTCTCCTTTCACATCCCTCTGGCTGTGCAGAGATAGGGACAAGGACAGGGTTGAGCTGTGGTGCCATCAGCATCTCTCATCACCTCCTGTCTCCGTGCATGCTGCACACCCAAGCTTTAAAATAAACAATTTCTACATGATTCCAGCAGACCGCAGAGACCTCCTGCCTGTGCCCGGCCCGGTTGGCACAGCGAGGGCTGCCCAGACACAGCCCCTCTGCCCCACCATCCAAATCAACAAAGCCTCATTGTTCCATGTGACTGAGCTCATTCTGACCCAAAGGCGAGCGGGAGTGCCCTCCCGAGGAGCTCTGCAGGCAGGTCAGAGAGGAGCACAACTCCCTGTAGGGCCCGGGAAGAGCGGGCTGCAGCATCTGTGCCCCAGCACCAGCAACTTCAGCACTGCTGAGCATCACATCACCCACCCAAACAGCAACACTGGTACAGGGACCGGCTGCAGAGCAAGCCTAGAGGAAAGAAATCCCTTCCTTTCCCTTTGTCTCACTGCTAGGAGCACAAATTCGTACAGAAGTGCCAGATGAGGAGTGACACACACAGGTCAGAGCACAGGGCTGCCCCAGCCTGGAGACAGCGGCGCTCTCACTGCTGCATCCCTTGGTGCTGCACCCTGCAGAGCATCATCCCCCAGGCCCTCCCAGCGAGCTACCACCTCCTCATTCACCACTGGGGTTCTGGAAGAAAAGCTTCCAGCCCAGCTCCAGCACGCTCCCTGAGATTTATCTGCTGCCCAAACACAGCGCCCAGAGCCCTTAAATCCATTACGATCCACTCGCAGGTCCATTTGTTCCCGAGGGATGAAGGGCTGCCACGGCAGGCTCATAACTAAGTCGCCCCTTACCACCAATTAATCATTTCATCAGCGCACCCTTCAAGGTGGAGCAGATTTCTGGCTCTGACACACTGTTACCAATCTGCCCCTGTTGAGAAGTGTCGGATGCAATGGTGTTTTTAAATCATTCCCCATCTGTTGCTCTGAGATAGCACGAGGGTTGCCATTATTTAATTGTGAGCTGCTTTAGCTCTCACCCAGTGAAATCACATCAATCACTTCTGACTGTTTTAATTGCCTTGGTTGTCTGTTGTTAAGTAAAAAAAGGTTTCTGTTATAGCAAACACATCCACAAAGCCTCGTGCTGAGGAGAAAGAAAGGTATCTAGAAGGATTAAAACATAAAAGAAATACCAAGCATCATCCATGCTTCAACTCAGCTATCCAAGGTAACTGCAAAGCACCTCGCAAGTAAATAAACCTCATGACACCCCTGAAGATAGGCAAGATATAATTATCCCTGATTTTATTGATGAGACAACATAAGGAAACAGCTTAGAAGCCTCGTCTACAAATATAGATACAGACAACACTGAAAAACTGAGATGCCAGGAATCTTTCCTCAAAAGTCAACCATCCACTTCCCAGAGCTCTGGAAAGCTCAGCCAAGCACTTGCAGAAGATGCCAAGGTGCCCAGTGACAAAGCAGCACGAAATGCTTTTGCTGTGACAGACCTGGCAGCTCCCACCTGCACCCCCAGAGCTCTGTGGCCACGGGCTCGTGTCACCCCAGGATCTCTTTATCCCATGGACAAAGCTACAGGCAGCAACGTCCAGAGCCATGAAATGCCTGTGCCTGTAGCTCCGAGAAGAGCTGCTTGCACCCCCTCTGCCCCTCCCCAGCCCCTTCCTGAACACCTGAGCGCTACATTCCTGCTAAGGCACCTTCTCCATCCAGGATGAGACAGGGATACTCACTGCGTGGCACCACAGCCTGCTCAAGGAACAAAGATCTGCTGGTGTGACCATCAGCTTTGCATCTGTAGGCTCCAATCCCAAAACAAAGCAGTGTTAACCCCGAGCTCTTCTCCTCCTCCTGCACCCCCAAAGCTTCAGCCACCAGCACCCTGGTTCCTGCAGCTGTGCAGGAGCTCCCTCCAAGTATCCCCACCCCATTCCTGAAGGGGCAGAGAGCATTTCACTTGGCTCACCCCGTTCTTACAATCAGAAGAAAATCACTCCAGATTACTACCACAGGGAAGCACAAGCCCATCCTACATCAGGAATGTCGCCCACCAGAGAGGTCATCTCCAGGAGACAGCTCTCCTCACATCCAGCTGCCTCCCTGTGCAGACAGGGCTCTGAAGTACAAGGCAATACTCACATTTCACAGCCCTTTTCTGTCCAGGAGGTAGAACCAAAAGCTTTGGAAGCTATTGCAGCTGCAAGCTCACCTCAGAAGCTTTGGAGTGTGAATCCCCTTCCATCAGCCCTGGATGGTCCCCAGTGTGACATGACTGTGCCACAGCAATGCTCCAGCACCATCACAGGTACGAATAACCTGATCCTGGCTGGGAGAAAAGCTGGAGAACTTCACAAAGAGGCTTCCATCACTTTCATCAATGGTTTTTGGCCAGGGAAAGGTGCTCCAGCTCAGCAACTGGAGACTCTCAGCTCCTGGAGCCAGAGCAGCAAAGAACTCCTTTTAAAGTCGCCCAATGACACGGGTGTGATTTATCTGATTTATTCCCCACAGCACATCCGCTTGCAGGTCTGTTTCCTCAGGCTGTGGGAAGGGACTTGTGCTGGGTCCCAGCTCCCAGGGCACGAGGCTCCTCAAAGACCCACAGCCCTGCAGCCCTCGCTGATACATTTTCTTTCATCTTTAATTCAGGACACCCTGCTAATCTGAACAATATAATTGATTTTCTATGTGTTGGACCAATCCATCATGAGATGAGCACAGCTGTCTGGCTCAGTCAAGAGCTGGTGTGAACAGTCTCAAGATATTTATACACACACATACACATCTGTTTTCAGCTTATTCTCGTTGATTTGGCATTGTCTGTACAAATGAACCATTTTTGCAACATGCCCCCCAAATTGGTTGTCTTATAGCAGTTATTTTTAAAAGCCTGCTAATATTTAAGCTACTACCCAGTAAAAGAAATAGCAGCATAAAATTCCTGGAGCATCTCTGTGTCTCATTCCCAATAGGAAATTAGGAGAGAGACATTACACAGCCCTATTTTTGGCAAAACCATACTGAGAGACTGGGAAATAATAAAAATCTGGCATCCCAAAGTCACTTCTACTCTCTGTACACAAGTAAGGAGCAAAACAGCAAAAATTGAGAGGATTCGAAGGAGACAAACACTTTCCACTGCAGAAATAGTTATATCAAAATACTGCAGCTCTCCTAATTTACAGGCTGTCAGCAAGAATCTGATTCACCCAAATCTTCACTAAAAAAGGCAGATAATGAAGGAAACAAAAAATTCTCAGAATATCCATGCGTGGAAATTAAAGCATATGGTGAGATTGTAACTCTACATAGAAAATCAGCATTATCATAAAGGTTTTACTAGCTGTGAGGAAACAACATTTTGTTCTCCCTTTTTTGTCACAAAAAATATGACAAATTCTCCACCTAAAAATCATCAAAGCAGATTTTCCAAAACATCCATCCTTTAAAAAGAAAATCAGCAAGGCGAAGGAAAAAAACCACCCTACTTCTTGGCTATTTAGACCAATACCCTACAATATCCTAAGCCTGAATGTTTATTTGGAAAAAAAGCACATGCAGGATATTTATGCTATTTCTCTTGGACAGAAACATCCTCCTTATGCAAAGCTGGTTGTTACATGCAATATTTTTAGACATCCATGTGTGTCATCCCGTTAGAGAAAAAATAAGTAAAAGAAAAGAGTAATTAGACAGGGTGTAAACAGGAAATCTCAAAAAAAAACCCAAAAAAACCCCAACCTTAAGCCAAAAAAAAAGAAAAAAAGCTGTCAGAATAACACATCTCCTGAAGGGAAGCTTAGGAATGGAGAATAACGAAGAGTCTGGGTCAGGAGCAAACCCCAATGTGTTGTATTCTCTCCAGAGATTACAGATTTCTCCCTCCCAGAAATGGCTAAGTTACAAAGAAGTCACTTGGCCTATCTGCCACTGACTTTTATTTTTAAGGCTCTTTTGTTTTAAGGTCTAGAGAAAGTCAAGGGGGAAAAAAATACACAAAACCCCCCCAAAACAAACAAACAAACAAAAAAACCAAACCCATCCCAAAAATCTCCAACCAAACAAAAAAATTTTAAAAAACCCTCACCAAAACCCAAACCCTAAAATCTCTCTGGCCAAAGAAGAGAGGATTACACGAAAGCTGCCCATAATTAAGAGCAAACTGGGAGCTGTGTGTGCAGTGGCAGGCTCAGAGCTCTGGGTGTGCATCCCAGCTGCTCTCCCTGGAGATCTGCCACGGTTTGGGCTCATTGCACCCTGCCAGGAACAGGGTGGCTGAGCCAGGGTCCTGTAGCCACCTAAATACTCATCAGCAGAAGCTTTAAAACCAACTCCATCCACCGTGCAACAAGGCTTCACACCTTTAATACCCTGAACTCCATGAGAAAAGGAGCAAACCTCTCCCCCGTTCTGCTCTTTGCCTCCTCCCAAGATAAACCCTTTTGTTCAGAGCCGGGTGCTCCTGGAAACATCCCAGAGGGACACCAGGGATTCGGTCCCAGATGCACTGAACTGTGCATGTTATTTCCATGAGCTTCTGGCAGGGAAACCACGTGAAATTAAACTTCACTGGTAGATGAATAGCTCCAAAAGGTATTTTATAGGCAGGAAAAAAAACCCACCTGTATTGATGCATCTAGTGATGAGAGAGAAAGGGGAGTCATTTCCATTACATAAATGGCCAGCACACAGCCTTAAACCTGCAGTTTGAAAAGTGAAAAATCGGACTGTGGCACATCATTAGTGCATAGATGATAAAAATTGGCTCATTTATTCCTGAAACAGGCACACCACAGCAGCTCAGGCAGTCAGAACGCTGAAGAAAATAGAGATAAAAAAGGTCAAAGAGCAACATTCCCTCTCCCAGAAAGCAGTGCCGTCCCTTTGCACCCCGACTTCGCAAAGCCCATGCCATGGGGACATCCCAAAATGCTGCTTTTGGCAGTGACTCAGAGGCAGCAGCACTGCTTTCCACGTGCACAAGCCTAGAGGACTGCTGGATCTTTAAAGGATTTCATGTCCAAATCCCTACCTGGGCTGCACTTAACCACCCATTAAAGTATCACCGGTAATTTCTTGTAAAGGTTCTGGTTTTTAATCCAAACCTCTCTTCTGTAACTCATAAGCCTGTAAGAGATTTCAAAGCTTAATATTGAAGCCCCAACACTTCAGATTTTCATTGGCATTCAGGTAGGTTTTTTTCCTTTGGTTCTGAAGGCATTTAGGATCAGTTCCTCAGCTCAGCACTGCTTCATTGACTTTGGTACAACCAGCCAGCTTATGTCTGGCCCCTGAACGTGCACAGCCTGCTCAAAATGTGAAATCACATGCAAGAATGTCTTGCAATAAGGAGCTGCCCTAACCAGGCACATCTCAGGAAAATAAAAACCTTTGCCCGTCCTTCTGGAAGGAAGGGGCCTGCATGCAGCTGGGGGGGAAGAGGGAAGAAGTTATAATGGTTTAAATGACCTCAGAGTTTCCTGGTGTGTCTGTTGGGAGAGCAAAGCTGCATCACGTTCCAGCACTCGGAGTCACTCAGATCTTTAAGGAGTAAGCAGGAAAAGAACAGACAGAAGTTTGGGGCTGTACCGGCATTGCTGTGAACGCTCTTTGAACAAACTGCACAGATCTCCTATAACACCATGATGCACATTCTGGGGAGCCTGTCTGCAGCCCACAGGTCTTCCCTGACCAGTGTAGGTGCCATGAGCAGGTGCCATCCTCAGTGTCCCACGGTGGGAGGTGCTCAGGGGGAATACTGATGGATGAGGATTGGAAATGCTCCACTCCCCCACAAGTGAAGATCTGAGGAAGGGAAGCATTGCCCCATCCCACCCCACTGTGTGACTCTCCTTTGCACAGAGCAGTGCAGTGCCCTCTCCTCTGGACTCACTGATACCTCCTGCAGTGCCCAGGGGAGTCAGCTCTGCAGCCAAAAATTCGTGTTTCCCAGTCTCTGCTCTCACCAGCCAGGGCAGCCAGTGGGCTCCTGCCACGACACCAGAGTCTGGCTCACACAGGCCCAATAAACCTGCAGTGATCCCTTTGAGGGCAGTGGCAGAGCTCCCACCAGCTTTATGGGGGCAGACCATGTCTCCAGACATACTGCCTCTGCTTCCTAATCTTCAAGTCATAAAGAAGCCTTTGGCTCAAGTCCTGTCTCCAGTGTAGTCGATTAATTCTGCTATTAATTTTAAAAGGGTCAGGATTTTGCCTTAAATCATTTGTTATCTCACTATTAACTTTTAACAGAAGCTGTTATCTGCTTAATATTAAATAGCTGGTGATCTCCACAGTGACTGGCTACATCTTTCATCCTTTATGCTCTGGCAAACCATCCTGTAGGATCGACCAGGTGACTCCAAGTGCCACCCCCATCCCTCCCAAGGGCTGCAGAGGCCACCTGGGCTCTGCACTCATGAGCTGTGTACCCACAGCAACTGCAGGGACTGTGCAGAGCCATTCCCAGGCCTCAGGGTATTCTCTTTCTCAGCACCAGCCAGGCAGGGACAGACACTTGAAGCCATAACTGAGTGACATGCACAGAAAAAAGGTTTTAAGATGAGACAGGCTGGAGAAAAGAGCAAGCTTTGCACTTTGATGCTCTACATGGAAACATTGGCCCTACTGAAGTTTGGCAATGAGCTAAACAAGAGAAAAGAAACCCAAGGAGATAAAACACAGTACCTGGAACAGGGGGCTGAGAGGCTGCCTGGGTTGCATGGCACCTTCCTAAAATAGCCATGTGAGCTGGAGATAGGATGAAAAAACTGGCTCCTGCAGAGCATCAACTGACTTTCATGTAAGCCCCACCAGCTGAGCCAGTGAAAAAGTCTGGCACAGGAACAGCCCAAGTGCTCTCCCTCACTGCAGGCACTGTGGCTTTGCAGGGCCACGTGCCAACAGACTTTCCATGCAACCCTCCTTTTCCCCATTTATTCTATTATTTCTCCTTGCAGGGGATGGCAGATCTAAGGGACTCTTTCTTTCATTCTATTGATGGCTTGTACAGGCACAGTCTCTCGGGGTCATCAGAGAGATCCCACTCACCAGAGCATGTTGTGGGGCTCTAAATCCCATCCTCTCCCAAAATTCTCAGAAATAATGATGAGAATGCTGTAATAAGACCCCCCAAAAATGGAACAAAACCAAAGAACGGCAGTAAATTAAAATCCAGGAAACAAATTGATTCAGTCTTCCTCAAAATTATAAATCCAGTAACCCAGCCAGGAGTTAAACCCCTTTGCCAAGAGCAAAATATAAGCAGCAGAACTGCAGTTTCTTGCTCCTTACCAGGAGCGTGCAGTGTGAAAAACTCACCCCTCTCCTCCCCGTGAGGAAATCTTGTGATGTGGCTGCCTTTCCTGATGCTACCCATGGCTCTTCCTGTACTTGCCTTTGCTCCATTCCACAGGGGGCTGCAGGGGTTGTTCACTGAGCACCAGCACAGGGATGAAAGCACTCAAGTGCACAGGCAGCATCTGCCCCATGGCAGGAGGCAGAGGGAAGAACTGCTGCTCAAGTCTGGCTCTGTTGGCCCCAGACTTTGCACACAGCATTTCCCCTCTCCTGGCACTGCCAAAGGCCACGGGATCTCTCTGGTAGTGTTATCACAGAGGCTGAGTCCCTCTGACAGAGGGGAAGAGGTTAGCTATCCTCGTGAAGGATCAGCCCCTTTACGGCAGGAGTATTCTCCTTAAAGGTGTGCCAAGCTGAAAACTGAAGTGTTTCTCAAACAGGTCACATCATTCCATGAGTGCTGATGTACCATTCCTGACACTTTGCAGTGAACTTAAAACAACAGCAAGAAAAGAATAGGCAGGCAACTCTACAGCTAATGCTATTAAAAAAAAAAAAAAAAAACAAAAAAACAAAAAACTATCTGGAAAATTAATAGGAAACAATCAGTACAAATCTGCCACAAATATCAAGTCAATGAAATCCAACATCTGCTTTCCTTGGCAGCACACAGCCAGTAAATTTGTGTCTGGCGGAGACACGCTTATCACCAGCAGTGCTGAGACACTGCAGGCAGGTCATTCCTGCACACAGCCCACGGTGGGGGTTTGCTCCAGGGCAGACTCCTGGGAATTCAAGGGGGAAAGGTATCCTGTGGCATCAGAGTGCGTTCCTGATGCTACCTGGCAGAACAAACGCAGGGGCTGCCCATGAAGGGGCAGTGCCTGGAGGCAGCAGCATCCTCTGTCCCTGAGCAAGCAGTGCCCACAGTGGGGCAGGACCGGCCACCTGCCCTCCCGTGGCCTGTCCTGACCTCTGCTCCTCAGCCAGGAGGCAAAGCAGTTAAGCTCCAGCTTCTTTGCTTAAGTCTCTACAACATGAATCTCAGGGTTTATTCTGTGCAGAGCTGCTGGTAACTTTTCCTGAGTTTTACCTCACCCCAGAAGCCATCCCTGACCCACTTGAACAAACTCAGCTTTCCCTGTTACAGGGAAAGTTACAGAAGGAAGGAACAGTTACAGAAGATAAGAAAAAAAATTTTAAAAAACCCTTATAAAAGAATAGTTTCACATCCCTGGAGACCCACACCCTGCCCTTGATGCCTTTTTGCCTCTCCTCCATTTCTGATGGCTTTTTACAGGATGCTTCTCTGCCACCTCCACCACCTCCCTGGCTCAGCCCCGAGTTGGGTTTTTGAGGGAAGGCTCCCAAAGCAGGAGACACAGGCAGAGCAAGCCCTGACCAAATAATTGCCATCTCCTCCAAGCAGCATCTCATCCCCTAAAGTCATCTTGAATCTCTTCTTCTCCTGCCCCATCTGGGTCCCTGCACCCAACATCCCCCCTGCACTTTTCTAGCCACTCATACTTGGCAACAGCCCCTCAGGAAACCCAGATGCCAGCCTTGGACAGACATCAGGTAAGAAGGAGATGAAAAACAATTTAAAAAGAAGGGTAAAGCACAAGTCCTTTAAATCTGCAACGTTTAAAAAAAAAAAAATTGCAGAGAGCAAATAAATGAATCAAGAGTAGTCACAGAAGTGTGTATGGGCTGGAGCAGGCAACGAGCAGCGTTTCTGTGGAGGCGAAGAGCCAACATTCCCAGTGCCAGCAGCTTGCCAGGCACTCAGGGGGGCTGATCCAGATGGTTCCACATTTCACTTTCAAAGCAAAACAAGTGCTTTGCTTCAGAGGCTCTTTCTCAGCAGCCGTTATCCCCCAGCTCTGTGCGCACTGCTGCATCTCCAGGCCACCTAGTCAAAAGGGTTTTTTGGGGGCTGAGAGGGGAGAGGACCTTATGAGGAGATATTTAATAGCTGCACGCTGAAAGGAGTTACTGTACCAGGCGCCGACCGCCTTTTCTCGGGACTCATGAATCTGTGCTTTGTTCGGGTTCAATCATATCTCGGAGCAGCCCATAAGGGTAATCTCTGAAAAGAGGTTTTCTCCCTAAGCAGAAGTTAGAGATATTTGCTCCAGCTGCAGCAAAGTTACAAGAATCCAGCTTGGATTTGCTAAAGTAGCCAAGGCAGCGTTTACAACAAAGGCAGGAAAAAGCAGCTGTAAATGCCGGGATAAACAAACAGCCCCTTATCTCCTCAATGGAGTGCAAAAGACGCAAAGAAATTTTTATAGACTGATCCTTCAAGGCAAAGAGAAGAGCAAGCAGTAAGGTTTCAGCCTATCCCACCCCAAACTCGGGGGCTCACAGCTTCGAGCTCTGCAGGATGCTTAACTCAGGACACACTGCAAGAGCACTTAACAGGCTCTGTCACTGCTGAGCATCAGAAATTAAAACACAGCCTCTTACCTCCACATCACACAGCCTGCTGGTTTCAATGGACTTGAGAAATCCAAGAAGTACTCCCAGCGTGCATGAACTAAGCCTTCACGATTTCTGTACATGTGAGTTGGGGGAAGAAGGGAGACACAATCCCGGACTTCTTCCGTTGCCATATAATCTGAAGGAAGTGACCTTCGCATTTGTTGCTTTGATTACAGATCCAGAAACAAAAGCCCTTCCACAGTGAGTCAGGGGACACAAGGGTTTGAAATGGGATTGTTAAAAATGGGAAAGCATTACAATTGTGAGGTTTTGTTTTTGGTTTTTTAGTGTTTTTTTTTTCCTGTCTGTGATATTAACCCCTTTATTATAAAACAAAACCAAATGGAAAAACCAGCAGTTGCTGACCAAAGGCATAGCATAGGTGCCAGTCCTGGGGCAGTGAGACACCTCGATGACACCACAGGATCACGATCCCCGTGTCACAGCAATGGCTGAGGACCCCCGGCAGATGCTGGCAGCTCTGTGCTCACTGGGAGCTGCCATCATCCCTCCCAGCTCCTCCACCCACACACTCCTATCCGGGGACAGGAGTGGCCTTTGTGTAAGAACTTGGCACAGCACTAAGACTTCAAGCCATCCCCAGCCTGAACCCCCTCTCCCAGAGCAAGGCTGAGCCCTGTGGCAGCAGGGACCAACCCATCTGAAGGGATACAGGAACAGAGACAACCTGAGCCTGTCTGCTCAGCACACCTGCCCTCGCCTCATCAACCCACATCTCCACTGTCCCTCCCTGCCACAGACACCCCCAGGTCAGCATTCCCAAACTGCTTTCCACAGCACTCAGGGGAGGGAACGGAGAGCATGGACACACATCACACCCTTGGCCACCAATCTGAACTTTCTCCTGCTCTACAGGAGTGCACTTGGCTGCTGGTGGAGGAGTAAATAATCCTGCTGCTCCACTGCTCCTCTGCAGTTCTCTGTGTGCAAAACACTGAGCTCTGCTTTGATGCCCCAATTCCTTCCCCACTGGCACATCAACCCACAGTGCTTCACACACCCCCCAGCACGAACTGTGTAACTGTGCCAGGCAGAGCACAGGTGTCACACAGGCACAAAAACAGCTCTCCTCAAAGGAAACTCAAACAACTGACACTGCTTTCACCAAAAATAGAAGAAAAAAAAAAAAAAAAACCAAACACAGAACAACAAACTGTGCGCCCAAATTCAGGAAGATGCAACTCCCAGAGTTCCAACCTGACCTTCAGGCAGGTACACAAGAGGCACAAAGTCTCAAATTTACACATGCACTTACTTCAACTATCCGAATGCTCTTATTCAGTTATTTATGCTCTCTAGTGTGCAGTCACTGTGCACAGGGAGGACAAACTATGAAGACTCTCCCAACCCAATTCTTAAAATCCAGGGATTATTTTAATAGGGAAAAAAAAAAAAGTTCAACACCTGGAACAAACTAACTTGCTCTTCCCAGAATGAAAACAGGTCAAAATTTGGACAGCAACACCTCAGAGGTGTGGCGCCCTCTTCTCAGAGGTCCTGAGGCCCCTTGGCCCAGGTGAAGTGCCCCAAAGAGGAGGCTCTGTGCCAAGTGTTTGAGGCCAACAACAGGCTCCATGAAGCTGCAGAACACGGTGTAAGGACAGAGCCTTCCCAACAATGCTGGGGAGAGCAGCAGCACTGCCTGGTCCACCCATCACACAGGGTGAGTCAGCCCTGCTCCCCTCGTCATCCTAAATAACCATCAACCCAGACACTACCAGAGGGCAGCTACCCCAGACACCCGGGATGTAGAGAGGTGCCAGAGGTATCTCACCCTCCTTGTTTAATTCTGAAGAACCAGCTTTGATCAAATAACCATCCCTTAAATAGCTGCAGACTGAGAGTTGTCTTTTTTCCCAAAGTTATTTTGTAAAAGCCAACATTCTCATAGTCATGAGACTACAAAAGCTTTCCAGTCCATGCTCAGTATCACAGGTTTCATGAAAAAACCATAAGCTGGCCCCACATCAGGCAGGAGAGTGCCAAGTCAGGTCCAGCCAGCTGGTCCAGACTGCACCAGCAACATAAGAGGTGGCAGCGAGACAGTTTTGAGAGAGGATTTCAGAGCAGCAAACTTGCATTTGTCTCCAAAACAGAATGCAGAGCCCCAAAAATAAGATGGAAAATAGACAGTGAGTCATGTTTCCTTAGAGAAATGATGTGAAGGTTACCTGGGTGGTGCCAGCTTCTGCCCTGCTGGGAAAACCACAAGGACAGGAATAGCTGGAGGAGGGAGGGCACGGCTCCTCGGAGGATCTGTGGCTTCCAAACAAACGCAGACCAGGGCTGCATAATTCAGCTGTAGAGAGAACCTTCTTTAACTGAGAAAAACTTGGAGTTTAAAGGAAAAAAGCACACCTGTAAGAGGTAGGAAGCTGTTGGAGCTGAGCACAGGGAAATCTCTGCAACTCTGAGGCACGAGTGAGCCAAGTTTGGGGACAGCAGTGCCACGACCCTTCACTGAAGGGTGACCCTACAGGGAAGGCAGCACACCCCCCAAGCAAGGTGAACAGATGCACTGACCTTGCTACGAGAGAGGAACTGCTGCCACTTTCACTACAGCCCAACAAACACCACCCTGCTCCAAAGCTCTCACCCTCTGCCCAACCCACACCTCCCTACCCAGAAACCATGGGCCCAACCAAAGGTAAAGCCAGGATGCTCAGGAACCAGCACATCACCAGCAGTGCCATGGGTGGAAGTGCAGTGACTTCCCCAGCCCTGTTCCCAGCTCGGAGATGCACACTGGGGCACCCATCCCCAGGGCAGCTGGAAAAGCAACAGAAACTTCACAGTCTTAATCCTAGCATTGCTTGGACTGTTAAAGGTAACTTTTAATGGCTAAATCCAGCACATTCAAGCCCTTCTCAGCTTTTGGATGACACTTATTCTCCCCATCTCTTTCCCCAACACATCGCTGATGCATGTTTAAATGAATGACAGATAATTTATGGGGAAAAGTGTACATGTGTATTTGTGTGTGGGAGGGTATTTAAGCTAATATATTCCAGCACTGATAGCTTTATCCTCTTTGCAGTCTCTGAGAATGAACTGGCCTCCATCTGTACAGAAGATTAGCAGAATTACTAATCACTAATTATGACTCAGAGGTTTTAAGAGCAATGCAGACTGTACAAGGGGTGGCCTGATTTTCAGAAAATGAGGGGACAAAGATAGCACAGTGTTATTTTAAGCACAGGGACAGTCCATCCAAGATCACAAAGCACTGCAGTGACAACGCCAGCAAAAGGGGTGACAGAGACACAAACAGAAGAACAAAAATGAAGCTTGGAAAAACCAGCACGTGCCTGAAACACTTGTAATTTACCTTTTCATACAGTTTGTGTCCAGTCAGAGCAAGCTGGCCAGCCTCTCTGAAGAGGCCAGAATGGAGATTTATCCAGGCAAGCTCATACAGTGATACCTTTGTACAGGACCTTCTGCCTCTGAGAAGCGGCGCCAGTGACATTCGAAATCTAACGTATTTTGTGAGCTGCGTCACATCCAAGAGGAAAAATATTTATACAGGCCCAAGTGGTTTGTGAATAGAAGGCACTGTTTGAAACTGGCACCGTGACACCCCGAAGGAAATGAGATGAAGTTCACAGTCTGGTTGTGAAGTTTGTCAGTGAGGGAAGAGGGAGAAGCCATTAAAAAAAAATTTTAAAAATCGTATTTTTGTTTGAATAAACTCTCTCAAACAGAAAATGCTATATCATGAGCTCAGATGGAAATGCATCTGGCAGAGAGCTCTGGAAAGCTGCTGTTGGAAGTGTGCAGAGCCAAGTTTAACTCTAAGCTGTCAGGAGGCAGTGCCCAGAGCCAGGCCTGTTCTCAGCCCTCCGAAAGGCTCCCCCAGAGTCCCAGCTATGGGGACACCTCCACATGTCAGGTTTGGACATGATGGGAGCTTCAGCAGAGCCAAACTCTGCAGGTGTCATATGAACAGCATCACTGCATTAGATCAGATCCCTTCAAAAAGAAAAACAGCTGCACGAAAGCAGCCAGAGCAAAGCTTTTCCAGGGTAACCAGTGCACAACTTGAAATCTTTGAAGGAATACAGACACATATTCAGTGTCCTCTAAAAAGGTTTTCAAGCTCCCTTTGAAAAGCCCTGACCTGTAAGAACACCTGAGATGCTTCTGCTGAGCATCACTCCTGGGGTCTGTCTGGTGTGGAACAAAGTTCTGCCCTGACAAGGCAGCCCCAGCTTTGCGCTCTCCCTCACCACGCCAGCACTGCTTTTCACCATCGTGAAAAAAGAGAAGGGGAAAAAAGGCATCTCGATTCGCTGTCAGCATTTTTCATAATGAAAAGTTAAGGTGTGGTAGCAGAGGAAGCATGGTGCTCACTATCCAAACCAACTACGTTAGCACTGGAGGAAACAGAAGTCGGCCGCTTCCTCTCCCGCTCCTCCACCCCAGGTACCACGGGCCAAACACACACACAAAGCTGATTTATTGTGCTTCATCAGCAATATTTTTTCACTCCATACAGAGGAAATGACCTTTCAGAGGTTAAAAAGCACTTTGTCCAAAAGACCCATATGAAAAGTTTACATTGTTACGCCATAATTTATCGGCTAATTACCCAGTGCAATTGGTCATTTCAGTTACTCCTAAAATACTCAGTCACAGAGATGCTCCCGTATCTGGCTGTACATCCAGCAGATCAATCACAACAGGCCATTGCATTCTGCAGGGAGTTTGGGAACAGTTTTCCCAATTTCTTCACTACTTTGCATGGAGCAGACTGACTGGCAGACATTTAACCCTGACCCTAAACCATTCACTTGACCAGTTTTTGATTTCTAAGAGTTAGCTGCATCACTAAATAGGCTTTGATGCCATGTCTCATTCCTGCTTAACCATCCTGAGGAATCACTGTGTCGTGGGATGTACTTGCTGGCAACTGGCACTGATATCTCAGAGGAAAACTTTGTGTCAATATCCCAATGAAAACCGGGTCCATGGTAATATTGGTAATTAACACAGGATAAATGTTGATTCTATAAGTTTTTGGCTTTGCAGCTGCTTATTAAGCTCATTTATATAAAAATTTAACTTTTTTTACTGCCCTATAATTAAATCTAAGACAGGTGGCCTATAAAACCAGCATGTGGAGGGTCCTGCAGAAAGCTTTCTTTGGGAATAGCATCAGGACACCTAGAAATGCCATCTTGTCCTGTCTCAGGCAACAGGAGGGGCTCTGGGAAGACCCCACTCCCCCAAAACCAAAGCACCATGTGCCAGAGCTCCACAACAAAATACAGCCCTCACTCCTTTCTCTGGTAGGATATGGGAACCCTTGAGTGAAGGCTTCTATGCCAAATTCTCATCCAGGAATTTTCCCAAGCCCTAACAGCCCAAATAATTCATTCTGACTTACTGCTGTTAGAAAAAAGACCTGTGCCAGCTTTTCTATCAGCTGTCTCTGCAAATCTGCTCTTCCTAGGACAGGCTTTAAACACTCCCTGCCATGGACAAGACAATGTTCCCTGGCATACAACCCAAGGGCTCAGAGGATAACTCACTGTACACAGCCCCTCCCATTGTGAGGGTTCAGGGGTCATTCCAGAGTGAAACAGGACACCCCAGCAGTGCTTTGGCTCACAGCCTCCTCCAGATGGATGGGCTCTGGGCAAGTAGGACACCCCTTCTCTTCTGGCAGGTGGGACTGATGATGGGAAGCATTCTGGGGCAAGGATCAGCTTGGGGAAGTTCCTGGGCTGGGGATGAAGTCTCTGTGCCAGGGACCAGGTGAGACAACAGCTAAAACCTTGGAAAAGGCATCCCACATACACATGCCAGAAACACAAAGGCTAAGGACTGACAAAGGCTGGTTTGTTCTTGTTGGGGTGGGTGTTAGTTGTGCTTAAAGCTGCTAAGGCAGGTAAGGGCTTTATGCTGGCAGAGAGGATTTGAGCCTGCCCCGTGACCACCTGCACACCTGCCAGCTCCCAAACACAGCTGGGGACCCTGCTCAGACACACAGAGGTGTTTGTGCCTTCTCTGTGCTGTGACTCGAGCTCAGCTCCCCCACCAGGCTACCAAGCATTTTCTATTTGGAAAAGACTAAAACTCCCCCTGACCACAGCAACACACGTCACACCCCAAGGAGAAGGAATCCCACTTGCTTTCCCTTCTCCACCTAAAAGTACTTATCATTAAACAGAGACCTGCTGGCAGCATCCAACTCACACAAAAATAGCCACGGGCCCACAAAATGTGATCCCCAAATACTGATCAAAGCCAAGTGAGGCCTCTGGGGCTGATCAGCAGCACAAGTGCCTGTCACCTCACCCTTTCCTTGCAGCTCAGTGGACTAAGTTCTACCTGGTGTCCTGATCTGTCACATCACGCACAGTCCAGGAAGCCCTCAGAGAGGGGAAAGGCCTCTTTAGCCAAAAGAACCTCCATATGAAAGCCATGGTATTTTTCACATCTGGAATATCAATGCAAAGGAGCCACAGAGATATGAGCGTTCTCCACGAAGTCAAGGTGGGAAATGTTAAACACCTGTCCAGCAGTCAATTGTAATAACACAGGGCAAAAAGGTGTCTTCGTGCGGCTGCAATAACTACAGGGCTTCTGAGGAAAAATCTGAGAGGACAATTAGCATCCCTGGCAGGTAGGAGTGCTCTTACACCCTTTTTACAAAGAACAGGGGAACAGAGGAAAATGATTTGCTCAAAACAATGCAGGACCTGTGACAACGGTGGGACACAAAATCTCACATCCAAGATTTAGAGTCACGTCCCACAGACACTGCAGCATCCACTTCCTCAGAGAAACAACCCCATGGAATGCTCTGCACTGCTTGTGTTGCTCCACTGAGCTCTGAGGTGAAGAAATGTAACCCAGGGTGGCTCAGGGTTCCTTCTTCCTGTATGCAAGGGCCACCCAGCCAGTCTCTAGCCAGTCTCTAGTTTCCATAGCTTGAAGTGCTTAAAAAAATAAAATCAATTTGATTCAGGCAGGGATCTGGTATCTGAGCAGTTGGGTGACATTTAATGCTGTGTGCTCAGTCCTGCACTCACTGGACTCAGCCAGAGGTTTGAGCAGCTGAGAGCCAAAACTTGAGCACAAAAAGCAAAGTGTTACACAACCCAACAAGGAAGAGCTGCAGGGCATTCTTTCAGCCACCTCACTTTAATACACCCCAAATTACCACTCGCAAATTCTCGATGTTAAAATGTGAGAGCTGCTTTGCTCCTGCCAGGTTTCACTCCCAGGGAAGACTCTCAGAGCAGCAAGTGGGGAGCAACAGGTCCCTGCATGTCCCCAGCAGCACAAGCTGTGGGCAGAAGGGAAGGGGGACTCCCTGTCCACTTCCCTGGCTCAAGGTCTGCCTGGTAGGATGAGAGAAGGACCAATCTCATCTTTTCACCCATTTTCACATTCCCACTTCCAGACACAGGCACATGCCACTGATGCTTTTCACAAAGAAAAGACAAAGCAAACCACTAGGACACAGTAGGTTTGGGCAGAGATACAGTTACACTTTGTTTTGAAAAAAAAAATCCCTTTTCATCTCAAGCCAGCCATCAGAGTATGGCAGCTGAACAGGTTGAATACAGCTGCTGTCAGAGCTGGTCCTCACCAAGCCTTTATTCCAGCCCTTTATTCCCCAGGAGGGAAGGAGTTTACCTCTATGGGGATACTGTGGAGAGGGAAGGCAGTCTAAGCTGCATGCTCTTTATGTGAATAGACCCTAAAAATAACACACATAAAGCACAGGTGTAGCTGGATTTTACTGAGAGAGGAAGGAGAGAGTCAGGACTGCGTCCTACCACATTCCTACAGGTCAGTAAAGGTGGGCAAAGGAAGAGCAATGATGCCTTTACTCCTGCATTCCCTAACTAGTCATGATTCATGTATGGATCCATATCCACCGTGACGCCTGTGTCAGACATCACACAGTGTTCCCATACATGATCTGCCCAAGATACCTTCAAGCACTTGTACGTCTACCACCGTACAGCTGCTCTCCCACTCCTGAGCCTACCCTAAAGCCAAATACCAACAGATCTCTTTAGGATTAAACAGGCACAGATGTCCTATTAGCATGACTTTCCCATGCAAGTTGCATCCCGGGGGCTCTGGAGAGCTGTTTGCTACGAGCTGTGCCATTCTCTGTATCGCAACACACCAGGGAGAGGGGAGAAGCTGCTTTGAAATATCCACCCTGATGTAGCAAACACTGAGGGTGAGACGGAGAGCAGGCACGCAGCACAAGTTGACATGGGAGACAGAAATACAGACACACAGAAACAAATAACTGCCAGAAAAAGCAGTGACACCCCCTTCACCGCAACTGGATACCACAATAACTGCAAGCACAGGGCTGTGTTTCCTGCCCGCACGAAGGGGAGCCCCCCAATTGCCATTCCAGGACTCACTGCACCCCTCTCAAGCAGCAAATCCCTCTGCCATGCAAAGGACTAGCACGGTACAAGCTGCCACTGCTGAGTGACACAAACAGCAGGAAAAGCCACGGGCAGTCTCTCCCGTGGGAGCATCGTGCTCTGAGTGCACAGGCAGAGAGGAGCTGCCGGAGCTCCGTGCCCAAATCCCGAGGGCAAGGATGGGGACAGCAGCAAGAGGGGCTCGCAGAGGGTGTTACGGGCGGGCAGCTGGCTGCCAAAACACCTGTAGACTGACCGACTGACAAAACACATTCCGCACAGAAAACAGCTCCCCCAAACCCTGAATTCAGGCGCAGAGCCGGCACTCGGAAAGCGATCCCGGGATCAGCTCAGAGGCAGGTGAGGGATCCTCGGAGCACCTTCCCAGCGCTGCTGCCGGGACGCTCCCCACCCATCCCGCCGGGGGAGCGCACGGAGGGACCGGCCCGCAGCGAGAACGCGCACCCGGGGCCAGGCGCCGGGATGCTGCTGCTCCAAGGAAAAGCCGGGACGCCGAGCTGGGTTCGCTTCTGTTTTTTGCCTTGGTTTTATTTCCGTTTTACCTGGTAGACATCGCGGAGGCCACACCAGGCTCGCAGCGCCTGCCGGCACGCCCGCAGCCGGGCCGCGTACCACCGCCGCAGCGCTGCCACCGTCACGGTCCACACCAAGCGGCTGCCGCTGAACAGCAGATCCTCCACGCCGCACATGAACACCGAAGCCATGAGCCGCCGCGCTGGGAGCCCCCGGCTGCCGCCCGCTGCTGAGGCTCAGACGCCTGGCGTGAGCCTGCCCGGC
Organism: Regulus satrapa; assembly: GCA_013396955.1. Classification (NCBI taxonomy): domain Eukaryota; kingdom Metazoa; phylum Chordata; class Aves; order Passeriformes; family Regulidae; genus Regulus; species Regulus satrapa. Next base: position 615,520 of record VWZN01014357.1, read on the forward strand.
TTTATCGGGCGGGCGGCGGGCAGGGCTGCTGCACAGAGCCAGGGTCAAGCCTTCAAACAAACTCCTCTTTCACGGCGCTTCCTGGGCAGATTCCCAGGCATGCCCCGGCTCCTGACGCCCAGCCAGCGGCTGCAGTAGCTCAGCCCTACCAGCAGCTCACACAGCAGCCTTGTCCTTAGCAGCTTATATAAAGCTCCGTTAAGCTCCGCTAGCTACCCACTATGTTTTCTAATTAAATTTTAACCCTTTTGCCATATGCCCTGACAACGAGCCCCGTGGAGATGCTGCAGGAGGAGAGGAAGGCGCTCGGCGGCGTTCAGCGCTGCCGCACTTCAGTGAGCTGGGCAGGCGCTCCACACACACGAATCCCTCGCTATCTGCCTCCAACACCTCATTATCCGCTATACAGGGAACAAAGCTGTCATCGTTTTCTTGCCGGCTGAGCCCGTGCTCAAATTATACAGTAGAAATCCTACTTGAAAAAGGCACTTCTGAGAAACCAGCAAGTGGAGGAAAGCGGGGGGGGCGGGGGGTGGGATTCGCTTGGAATGCAGAAATAGAATCGCTTGGAAGAGACCTTCAAGCTCATGTCGTATGGTCAGGGACACCTTCCACTGGACCAGGTCGCTCAGAGCCCCATCCAACCTGGCTTTGGACACAACTTGTGCCGGTCTTTCACAGTAAAATTAACTAACTTGTCTTCCAGCTGTGACCGTGGCAAACACCGACAGCGAAGAGCCATTGCCCTGTTCAACATTTCCCCCTTGGCTGTTGCATCATATGGGTAAAACACCCACAACGTGCTAAAGGGATGATCTGCTGTACTCTTAAACGAGCTCCATTAACACAGCACTTGCTACATGAGAAAAACAAAGCTGGGCACTGCAGCCGAGAGCTTCACAACAGCCCGCAGCAAATAAACACTGCAATAATAACCCATGAGAGACTCCAGCCTTGTCTCCAGCCAGCTGAAAATTAAACAGCACCCTACCCTCCTGGGGCTTAAAGTGTTAAAGCTCCCGAGCCGAAGTTTCCATTTGAGGGCTCTTCCCTGTCACAAGCTAAGGGAGGACTAGGGACGATTAAATATTTTTAAACCCCCCCTCAGAGGATTTCACACTTTCTAAGCTTTTTGGGACAAAGCTGCGGGGAGCCCAACCTGCTACCATCAGCACCTTGTTGAAGAGCCTATCCAAAGAGCAGATTTTTGGCTAAAATCATCAGCAAGGCTGACCTTTAAGAGTAAACTCTTGTGCAGTGCAATGAATGGGAAGGGGCAGGAGCAGCTTGCACACACACAGGCTGGGTGGGAGAGCTAAACCCAAGGCACTGCAGGTGCAAGGGCACTGCCTGCCCATCCCAAATGGTGCTCCCGGGAGGAGGACACCTGCGTGCCCACAGCACAGTGGAAGTGCTGACAAACCCCACTTCATTCCTCATTAACCAACCTCGTAGCGCAGGAGCCTGCACGCCGTGAGCGCCGCTGTGGCAGTGGGTGATGTAATTCTGCAGACACATGACTGCCTGCCTCTTTGAGACAGGCTTTGGAGCTGTGCCTCCAGGATCACCCCTTCCCTTTCATGTGTAACAGAGAGAAAAAGCAGCCCTGGTGCTCTTGGTGCTGGTATCCCTTGGCTGTGCTGTTGCCCGGGAGTTTCGGTCCCTCCCAGTCTTGCTTTCAACAGCCATATTTCAAATGGGTAAGAAGCTGCTACGAACTGAGCTGGAGCAGAGGATTTGGCTTCTTGTGGCAAGGGACAAGCAAAGATTTGGGCTCTCTTGAAATCCGGCATCCATGTTCCCACTCCAGTGGTTTTATCATCCTCTGGAATTACTTAGAGCCTGTAGCCACAAAAAAAAAAAAAAAGTCTTCCATCTCCTCCTCCAGAGTTGACCACCACTTTGTCAAAGTTTAGAGGACTTTGACAGCAGTCCACAGGTACCAAATAGAAAAGGTTTCCCTATTCCACTGTGAGAGGGTGGTAACAAACATCCATGGGGTTATTCCAAGAACTTGAGCCAGCAGCAGTGGCAGACCTGGCAGCAGGGAATTGCCATTCCCTCACAGAACACTGCTGTGGAGAGGAATCAGCCAGGAAAATCTCCCATGGCATCCATTCACTGTGGTCAAGTCATATCCAAATTTAAACGCAGAGATAAAAAAAATCCTGTTCTCAAGTGCCATTTCTAAAAGAAAATAAAAGGACCCTTGTGGCTAAAGAATAAGTGCAGGGAACTGTCCTGTGCCAGGAAAACCCAACCAACCCACTAGGAAAAGTTTACGTGGTTTTGAACTGTGCCTGCTGCCCTCAGTGCCTTTTTGTTTTGAATTTTTCCCCCCTATTTCCTCACTAGATTGAAAAATAAGGATGATGCCTTTCTGCTCTAACAGAACACAGCAGATTTGTGCTAGGTATTTTGGTTTGGGATTTGTTTGCATGTTTTGTCTTTTTCAATTGCTCTACAATCCTGGTATCTTCACACTTTACTTACATGTTATTACTTACATGTTATTCTTTATGCTTCACAAGCTCCTGTGAGCCTGAGCAATGGCCTCAGATGCTCCATCTCAGAAGGCAGAACCACAGATACTCAGGCCTTCCCTCCTCAGTGCTCCCAGCTGCTTTTCCCATCGATATTCCCTTGACTTTGTGCAGGCTTTATGCTCCTACAGCAAAGTTACAGCTCCATGGGTGGGCTGGAGCAAGGCAAGAGCCTTCTCCCCACTTTTTTTCAGGGCACATGAACTTCAAGTCCAGTCTTATGGACAGAAACTTCATCCATTTTTTCATCCCTTGGACAGATGGAGTTGGTGATAAAATAACTAAGAATTAAGTGCCATGTGAACCTCACCTTCCCAGCTGACCCAAGTACAGGAGTGTACTGTCCCCTGAACCTGGACAGAGTTAAATACAGAAGGAAAAAAGAACAAAGCAAAGTTTGTGATGCAAAAAGCAGCTAGATGCAATTTTGGATAATTCTGGTGGAATTATACGCAGCTGATGAATTATCCATTCACATCAGTCTTCCTCTTTTATTAACTTCCACTCTAAGAACCTGACTGCATGTGGGTTAGTTTGAAATGCCTAAATAATAATACCCAGACTCCTTAGAGCCAAAACAGAAAACAAAATTCAGCAAGGGAAAGCCAGCAGGATAAATACCCAGGTGGTTTCCAAAGGATGTACCATCCAGATTTCTATTCTGTGAGGAGGAGGAGGGGGAGAGAGAGCTCTCAGAAAATGTCTTTGTAGATTTATGTACCACTGTCAGGGGAGCATAAGAGACAGCTACTGCAGACCTGTTTGATGTACAGTCATAAGAACAACACAGCATTCATTGCTGATAAGGAATAAGCCTACACAACAGTGATCTAAGGAGAATGTCACTTTAAAAGGCAATAAAAAACTTGATGTGTGGCAGACTTATGCTTCTCCTCATATTATTGACTGCAGATCCAGAATAATGAGTAATAAAAAGAACAAAGGTCTGCTACCAACATAATAGAAAAAGATGATCCCAAGTGGATTCTCAGGCTTCCTTGCATGTTATCTTCTATGCCAAAATTAATGGAACAAGGCTTAGCTGAATTGCTGCTCCTCTTTTCAAAGTTGCTCATATGAAGTTCACATGAATAAAGAATTAATCTGCCTGTGAGGCCAGAGGACAAGGGCATCAATCTGCTTTTAAATCTACAACACAGTATTGCTCCTAGATAGACTTCTGATTAGGCATAGGAAAGGGGACACACACACACACACACAGTCCCTGGTGACAGACAATGAAATTCAAGCTTTGATCATTTTCAGTCTCTGAACCTTCCACAAAAAAAGGTGAGTTACTGTGCAGATGCATAAAATGCCTAATTCTGCAGGCTTGCAGATGTGTGTCCTGACCAGAGCTTTAAAACATGCTCTAATCTGTAATCTGCACTCATATTGATTGCAGCCAATATTTGTAACATTCTGTAGAGTGAGTAAAGTTCAAAGAACACAAAAAACTAAACCAAAACAAACCACCAAAACACAGCGAGCCCTCATAAAGTTACGAGAGACAATTCTTCTGTTTCATGGCCCACACCACTATTGACATCTGCTGTTACCTCAACTCTAGGGGTCCAATCCTCGAGCCCTGAACCCCTGGGTGGGCTCAGAGCAATGGGAAGCATCACTGAGGGCCATGCTAGAACCCAAAAACTTCACTGCCCTCTGAACTGCCACCAGGCACCAGCTGCAGTTCCACTTCATCCTGCTTCCCCCAGAGGTGTTTCTCCTTTCTGTATAAATCTTCGTGCAGATCTGCGTGAAAATCTTCCCATTTTGCTCAAGTCAGAAGGCAACAGCACACAATCACACTGCCTTTAAAAATAAACTGAAGAACTGCTCAAAGGTGCTGTTTTGTAGGCGGTTTCAGGAGCATGAACAACAGGATTACTTGGGAATTAGGACTTTCAGACAATGCTGAAGGCTGCATATCCCCTACAACTTTATTTTTTAAATTCCTGTCATGAACCAAGCCTGTCAAGCTGTGAGCGTTAATGCAATTAACCCCAAATAAAGACAAAGTGACTTTTCAAAAATCGGTTTTGCTACACTCTGGCCCTTAATTACCAACTTAAATATAAAGTGAAATGCAGACATTGGGCACCCTCTCTTTGATGTTCTAACCTCTCAGTACGTAAGATGCTTAAGCAGCAGCACCAGTGCACAGGATAAGTCTGTAATCCAGCCTGCCCTGATGGAGAGCTTTTGACACAAGATTCAACCTCTGGTAAAAGTGTTTGCAAACCAATTTGTTTCCTTGAGATTATCAAAAATAATGAATGATACTGTGCCTCTAACTAACCTACTTAATCCTTCATATTAGCACAAACTTGGGGACCTCTCAGAAATTGTCTACGCTTCCGCAAAGATTTATTTTCTGTCATTCACATTATCAAACTTTAATTTAGAAAGAAGGAAAGGGCCATGCTACTTTCCTTTAAGGCTAGCAACAGCGTCCAGCACAGCTAATTATTTATGAGGTTCTACACCAGGAATTTCAATCCCCAGCTTTTGCCCACTGAGCTGCACCTATGTCAAGTGCCCGATGTAGCTGAAAGCCACAGCTGCACCCAAAATGATGCACAGCTCCAGAGGGAGGCTGATGCCTAATGCTCTCCTCTCCGGATAAGGCACAGCCTCTAACAAGCTTATCTAACAGCAGCCTTACATATTTCTAAATGAGGTGCTGATGTTTTCCCTCCTCTCACAGAGCCTGGGCTGTACTATACTGCTCTACACTAATAATATAAACATAACACCGTGACAAACACATTTTTAAAGATGAACAGCCACTGTGCCAGAAACACAAATTTCCCGCAGTCTGGATAGTAAACTAATTAGCACTTCACATCAGAAGTGAAGTGCCACAGTCTTTTAACTTTATACATGATTAAGCAGCTGCTGTCTGATTCCTCAAACAGCAAATTTCCTACCTGCCATACCCAGAACTACAAAATCAGGTCAGGTTCAAAAGAAGCAGCAGATGCTCCAGTTTCACGAGTCAGGGTTTATCATCTTGCACTACCATGCTATCAGAACAACATCACCCAGTTTTCAGAACACAAACCTAGCTCCTCTGGTGCCCTGTGGGCAGTGCAGCAGGGCTGTAATTTGGCACAGCTCCATTGGCTTCACTGAAACCTCACGTGTCCAAAGACACAATCAGGTGGGGATGTTCAAGGAGGCTACGTGACATCTGGCAGCAGGACTTCTAATGCAGGTCGCTATTAACATAAGCCCGTGTACAAGCTGTATTTAAATTTTTATAAGCTTGTATTTCTAAGGCAGGAGAACTTTACAGCCTCTATCAAAAAACCACCTAGTAGAGAGAAACACCAGCCCAGATTTGTGAGGAAAGAAGGATAAGGGAATGGGAGAAAAACGTTTCGTCTCCAGCTGAAAGAGGATTTGTCTCCATGACACACAAGAGAGCCTGTGAATGCTTTCCAAATACACGTTGATGTCCTTTCTCAGCCGCGTGGGTGACGGCCAGCAGAGCAGATGGGACCTGCAGGAAGGCTGACATCTACCCAGCCACCAGCACCTCTCTGGGCACAGAGACCTGCCCAGGGACACAGCACAGCAGCTCGGCATGTGACACTGCCTTCCCCGCTCCAGGATGGGGCAGGACCATGGAAAAACACCCTCTTTTCTCTGCTTTGTGGGAAGGGCTTCCTTCCCAAGGAAAGCTCCTTCAGGACGGGAGAGTCATCGCCAGGGACAAGAGAAATCATCCTGCACTCGGGTGCTGCTCCCAAGTCACATCTGGAGGAAACGAGACATCAAACAGCACAGGGTGGAAACGTGGAGCATCCTCAGAGCTGCAGAGATTGGCACCACCACCACCCTCCCAGAGAGGGCTTCACCCAGAACCTCCCAGAGACTGATCTGCCAGAGGAAATGATTCACCCCCACCAGCCCCCCGAGAGAGGGAGGACACCCCGACCCCCAGCTCGGGGCCATCCTTCTGGGAAGCACCCACAGGAAGGGATGGCACAGGGGGAGAGACTGTGGCTGCCTTTGGAAGCCGAGGCAGGAAAAGCAATTTCTCTCCAAGCTGCTGATTTCACCTTCCTGAAGGTGCTGATTGCACCTCACTGCTTCCTAAGTAGGTGCCAGCCCAGCAGCAGGTCACTGTCACTCCCACGCAGGCTGTGCCACCCATCTTACCCCAATGGCAGCCCTCAGAGAGGGTCCCCAAGCCTTAGAGGGGACAAGGAGCCTCCAAAGAGGGACTGAGACCATGCAGAGCAATAGAACAAGCAGCTGTCACACCCCACAAAAATTAATCCCAGAAAGAGACAAACACCCTCCACACCTCCAGTATCAGTGGTCTTGTACCTCCACCTCCCTCCAACTGGCAGGGGGGAGTAAAAGTACACAAAATACTTTTAGCATCCTAGTTTTGGAGGCAAAACCATAACTTCTTCTGTGCACCATGCTGACAAAATTTCTACCTCCTGTGCCCAATTATCCAGGTGAGTCAGTACAGTCCCTCCACTCCCACCCAGAGCTGCTGCAGCAGCTCCGCAGCAGCTGGAGGAACACCAAATCCCTGTCTGGGGCTGGACACTCCCCCTGTCCATCGCCTTACTGGAGCCATGAAATGCTTCAGGGTCCTATCAGACAAGTGGCAGCTTCAAAGTCTGCAGGACCAAAGGGTTCCAGGCAGGTGACACATGCAGCCTCACTGGTTTGTCCCACGCTGCCCTGGCAGCAGGAAGGTTTTCTCCCCCGCTCTGGTCACTCAGGTGGACACCGTGCTCCCCGACAGGTGCCACACCTGCTCAGCTTCCCTCAGGCACCACGATGGATGCTGCCATTGCCCTGCTAATGTCCCAGACAAAAATGGGGCAGCGTCTCCTTCATTTTGAGCTGTCAAGGAGTATTAAAGGGAGCATGGAGAAGCCAGGTAATTACTTCTGGATGAAGTATTTCACAGTAGATAGAAGTACGTGAGGAGCGTGAAAAACCACGGCTGCCCCAGCTTTATGATTATTTTATAGCCTCGTTAATCTGTGGCAAATGGGGCAGAATTACTACATAACCTAAATACTGGGCAGAGATCTACAGCTCTGTAAGAGGAAGCATAAATGAGATAGTAAAGTTTCAACATTTTGCATGATATATATGAACACAAAGACAAAAATAAGAACCCAAGCCTACCAGTTTCCTGACAAGAATCTTTTAAAGAGTGAGAATAAGTGATATCTAGCTCTTATAATTATATCCTCAATGCATTCATTCTCTTAGGATGAGTAACTCAGGATGCTGTAGCCTCCAGAAAAATCATGACTCAGAGCAATGCTCTGTCCTTGAGTAGACCTCATGGGGGGGTCATTCCTAGCCCAGGGAAGATGTGCACCTAGGAAAGGATTTGCCTTTCCCTGAGTACCTGCTCAAATGGCAGAGTTCAAACCACTGCACTCCATCAAACACGAACAAAGGCAACATCCTGGATGCCTTTGTGCTTCTCCCTATCCCCAGTTCAAGGCCACAAACCCAGCAGAGCAGGATTCACTTCTGTGTCCATTCAGCACTTGGCACAGCACAGCACCAATACTGATACAAGCATTCCATCAAAATCCTTATTTAAAGTAACCCATCTCCAGGGGCTGGCAGGGATGAGGGCAGCAGCTGATGCTCTCCCAGGACCACCAGCACTCCATTTCCCCCAGGCCCCAGCCCCACCACTCCAGCTCGCCCAAGAGAATGGTCCTGTGAACATTTTTATCTTATCCTGCACAACCTGAAGATGACAGATCTTATTGCACCTGCTATGGGTGAGGTCAGCTCAGATCCTCTCGAGGCAGAGCTGTGCATTTTCCCAGCCAGGGGAGAATCCCTAACCAGTGGAAAGAAAGAGCACTTGTTAATAGAAGAGGCAAAAAGAAATTGGTACTGCAAGTCTGTGTAATAAATTGCCAGCACTTTTGGTGCTGTGGACTGATGTTTTCTGTGAACACAGGTCTGCTGCAATTGCACTTCAAGAGCTAGGAAACACAAAAACAACATTTCACAATGTCTCATCTCATTGTTGTTACAACAATTAGTGCCTCATTTTATTACCAAAGTACCTGTACAGTACTCATTTGCCAGCTCTGGACAAATAAACAGGCACTAACCATCTAAAATTTGAAAGGAGGAAGGTTGGGATGTCTTGTTGTTTTGGTGTAAAGCATCTCTTGAAGGTGAGCCTGGGTTCAGGGTATTTGACTGCAGAGAAGGAAACAAGCTGAGCAGCTCATGGCATTTTCCCAAAGAGGGGTCACTTCATGGCTGTGGGGGTGCAAGGAGCAGCTGATCCAAAGGAGAAGGAGAAAGAGCAGCCATTGAAAGGACGTTTTCATCTTCAGAAGGCATCCAAAACAAACAAGTAGCACGCCATGGACTTGATCCAAAGCCTATTGAAATGAGAGGAAAGCCTCCAGCTGCCCTCAATGGGCTCACGGGGAGGCCGGGCATGCCTTGGGAGCCCCACGCGCTGCCCCACCAACAAACACCGACCCCAACAGGGACTCTTCACCTCCTGCAGCTCCTCTGCCGCTGCTGTGCTGTTCCTCTGAGCCCCAGCAGGCGTTTGGCAGTCATTAGCTATTCAAGCTACCCAAATTACATTAAATACGCTTATATAAAAATAAAAAAATCTTTTCTTCCCAGCCCCAGGAACTCGTACAGGTCATGAATCCGTTGCCGACGCAACTGTGGCCCACGAGATCTGCAACAAAAACCTGAACCATAACTCTGCTTCTGTGCTTCACAGGGTGCCTTCTGGAGCCACCACACAGGTCAGTCCTGACCCAGTTGCCACCCTCATGTTTGCCCTGGAGCTTTCACAAGCTGGACAAGAAATCTGCCCTGATACTACAGAAATCCCAAGTTCTTCTCACCAAGACAGGTCAAGTTGAGACAACACATTTTACATGTTCAAGCTGAGCAAAGCTCCTTCGAAAGCCACGAGTCCTGATCCAATTTTCCCTCCCTTTTAATAAAGAAATCACCAAGAGGAAGGCATGACGCCAGCAGCGGTATCAGATGCCGCAGGGTGGGAGCACGGGCAGGGTGGGAGCAGTGATGTTGGGAAATGGCAGAAACACAAACAATGAGAAAGGAAGAGGGAGGGAAAGGCTGGGATGGCCACGGGGGCTGTGGCCTCGGCTGAATCAGCCCGTTGAGGTCAGCAGGACCTCATCCCTGCAGGAAGCAGGGTGAGCTGTTGGGCAGGGAGCCTTGTCCCCGCCAGGTGAGATTCACCCACACCTTGCTCGCCCTGCTTTCACAGCCCCACCAGACACACGGGGCACAGCAACTGCCCCCTTGCCAGCACATCTGTCCCCACAGCTGGTGGCCATGGCCAGATCCACAGGAAAAACCGGGCAACCCCTTATCCCAGGACTTGTGGAGGGTGCTGCCTCAGCCCACAGCTCAGAGCCACTCATTTTGTAGCTCAGTGGGGAAAACAAAAGGGGAGAGAGGCCATGGTAAAGCCCATTCTCCCATTTTGCCAAAGGACTGTTGATAAAACAGGCTGTTAATACTCATCTTAATATACTTTGGATCCAGTGTTTTGTTCTGGTTTTTAACTCCTTTCAACTTTTCCCTCATCACCTTGGCGAAAAGGGAATCAGAGCAGACATGCTGAGAGCAGGGCTTTAGCCCAGCCAGGCTCCCCACAGTTTCCTAATCTCTCTTCTGGCCATCCTGCAACAGCATGAACTCCCCAATGGAGGTCAATCTGAGACCATTCATACACTTAAAAAATTATTCCTGCTATAACGGGCACAAATGGGAATTCCGCATTTGTTAACAATTATCCCAGGCAATAACTTCAGTCCCCCCCTCACTTCCAATGGAAACAATGCAGGACTGAGGGACCTGTTGGCAGAGAATTTTTTTAATAGATGGATAAGAAGGGCTAAAATGGCTTCCTAAAGGAATAAATCCCATTACTTCCCTCTTCCCACCTCCTTGGGATGTAAAGCAGACTTGAAAACTGCCCTTGCCATTATCAGAGCTGTGACTCAATCAGCACTTCATGGTCCTAATTAACGGGTATTTGCTTTCATGGGTGTGATTCCTCACTTGCCAAGACTGCAGAATTCTAATGCATTTTCCTCTTCCTCCTTGGAGAGGACATGAGACCTCAGCCAGGGAAAGGAAGCCATTTGGAGCAGGAAGAGGATGCTTGGAAGTAGAACTGGGGTGCTTATATTAGGCCCTTTCAGAGGTCAGAGCATCAAACTGATTTTTTTTTTTTTAAAGTCTGCTCTGCTCATTCACATTAAAGGGCAAAATTGTAGCACAAAAGGCTCTTTGCCTGTCTGAGCAGGTCTCTCTGTCCTCCCTAGCTGCTCCTGGAAGATGCTTCCCAGAAACTCTACTCTCATCCTGAGCTGGAAGGGGACAGGGGACATCCAGCACAGGGAAAGCACCTGGTCCTCCTCTCCCTGCATTTTTACATCAGGAGGAAGGAGAACTTCCAGCTACTTCTGACTGGACACAGCTTCATTCCCTCCTGCCCCATATACCTGTTCCTCAAGGCAGCTTTTGGGTAGGAACAACTCCAGGACTAGGGTTTTGGAGGGTAAAGAAAGGCTGAAAGGGGCTCAGTGTCCCACAGGCCCCCCATCACAGCCCTGTCCTTTCCACCCTCCCCAGGCACCCAGTGGCCTTGGCAGAGAAATGGGGATATCTGTCCCTTCTGCAGAGAGGCAGCCAGCTCCTTCAGCACACAACTAACTCATGGCTAGAATTCACATGGGAGAGGAAAATAAATTCCGGGGTTTGAAAATAATTCTGGGGTTTTGAATCTAGCTGGTGCTACATTTTCAAATCCTTAGAGAGTTAAAAAAAATATATAAAAAGTTACACTGAACATCCTTTCCCCCTTCCCCTGCTGCTGAGTGTTAAATGAAGTAATGCCTCCCCCCACCAGCAACACAGCAGCCACGGGAATACAATTCCTGCCTCTGTATTGCTAAGTGATGCACCGGCCTTACAGCAGGTAAAATTGTAGCACAGCACCATCTGTTTCTCAATATGCTTCCTGCCAGCTTCCATTGCAGAGATTTACTCCCATAGCCCTTCCAAGGCAGAGCTGAGCTGTTGGGCAGAGCATCTGTCACAAGAGAAAGGGATCTGTCACCTGCCCACTGCCTGTTGGGGACACAACCCACTGACAGGTGGGGACGGAACATTTCTTTTCTGTCACACAGCACAGGCTCACAGTGCCAGCTCCAGTGAATAGCCCTTGATGATGCTACACATCCTTAAAATATTGCAGGGGAAGGCACATTTTCCAGCTGTTTGTGCCTTGTGCCAGAGCACATTCAGATCAGCAATTTCTTTTCTGAATATTCCAAGGGTTGCTGCAAATTTTCCACTATGATAAAGTAGAAGGAGAAAAGAAGCCAACAGTTCCACATCTTTAGAGTGAAATTTAAGGGACTTGTACAGAAGGACTTGTGAAAGCCTCAGGCGTCAGTCAGGCAGCTTCCAGCTTCTTGTGTAGTGGTTTTAGGCAGATCTCAGTGACCAAAGCACCAGGGAGCTCGGAACAGAGCAGAGCCCAAGGGTGGCCACCCCCAGGGGGAACTTGGGGGGTGCAGAGCCTTCCCAGGGCTGCCTACTGCTGGACAGACCCGGCAGGCAACAGAGCCAAACCCACACTCCAACTCGACCCAAATTCCTGCTGTTCTGCCTGCAGAGCAGCTGGTGGGGCTCTGTGCTCGGCAAGGGGAGCAGAGCCCTCGACAGCTGGAGCAGCTCTGGCTGCTGCTGCAGCACCAAAGCTTTTTGGGGCTGTGAGGTTCTGGTACAGGTTCCAGCACCTGGCCCAAGCCAGGGTAGCATTCCTGCCTCCATCCCTCAACACCCACGTCCAAAATGCACAGCTGACCCTCCAGCCAGCCCAGCATTGGGAGTCACACCAGGAGCAGCTCTGCCCATGAGCAACACCCATGCAAAATAAACTTGGGAGAACCCTCTGAATGGCCTTCAGAGCTCTGTGGCTTCTGATCCAAGCTCCGGGAGCACCTCCACCAAACACAGGGACGTCCCCCCCAGCTCCTGAGGTGGTAACAGCCTCCCAGGTTCCATGAACTCATCAACACACAGACGTTCCTCTCACCTGAGACTCGGCAGACAGACACCTCCTGGAAGGGAAAGCTGCTTGCACACCTCACCCTCTGCCAGCACACGCCATACAGCTCTCCCTGAGCCGGACACTCCACTCAGCCTTGGCTCTTCTGCACAGCCCGGTCGGGGTGGCTGTCGCTGGCCAAAGGCTGCTGGCCACACACCACGGCAGCCGGGCTGGTGGCTGCAGGCAGGGGAATTCCTGCAGCACCGGGAGAAGCAGCCAAGCACCTCCCAGGGCAGCCGGGACAAGAGAGCGCCTGTCAGCAGACAGAAAGCAATGAGCAAACTGGTTGAGCCTGTTGCTGCCTGTGCTGAAGGCCAGCTCGGCACAGGAGGTGTGTAAGTCGTGAGTTTGCTCCCGCCCCAGCTTGGAGAAAAAAAAAAAAATCCAAAAATCCAAACAAAAAACCAAGTGGTTTCGTAGGATTTAAGACTTTCACCTAACTACTTTCGAAGAGGTTACTCGATGGCTGAAATAAGGAGAAAACAAGACCTAGAACTTCAATGCCAAAGTTTTAGCAAAACAAACGCTTCCTCCTCCCAGATTTTTTTCTTTTTTTTACTTATAAGCACCTCCTTTTCTACAGCCTAATTTTATTGTTCAGTCAGGAATGGGAAGTCTTGTTTCAATTTCTCTTCCCTCCAGCCCCATCTATGTCACAGGCTGCAAGAAGTCAAGACAATAGCAGCATTACTGTACAAACAACCTGTCCTCATCTCCCATGGAAAGAAAAGAGGAGGATCCATCAGTGGTTCAAAAAGGTCCAGCTGAGCTGGAAGTACAACCTGCTATACTCTTCTTATACCTTAAATATCTCAACTCCCATGGTTGCAGCCTTCCAAAACACACAGTAACCAGCTGTGAGCCAGTTCACAGCCAAGAGAAAGGCTGATGCCAATCAATTCTAATCAATTCATACTCATAGTTCTCCAGCCTTTGCCCATCCTCAGTTTTATACACCATGTATGGATTTCATCCTTCTTATTATTTCACTATTCTTGCAGTGTCTTTATGGGACACTACAAGGCAGAATATCTATTCTCCCTTGCAAAATTCTCATGCATTCTAAACGGAAACCTTTTTCCAGATTTTTACCCAGAGTCACACAGAAAAACCTCCATGTCCCAGTCTCTAATAGCAGACGTAGATTAGAGAAAACACAAGGTACAGGCAAGACCCTGGTGCAGACTGAACCACAGCACAGATCCATGGTGACAGTCCTGTGTCCCCAGCCCAGCAGCCACTCCTGCTGCATGCCTTGGTTCAGTCCAGATGCAAACCCCTCCTTGATTAGCTGCTTGCAGGTTCATCTCTGCATAATCCTTCCCTCTATTAGGCTAATGAATGAAATGTTTCCAAGGAGCAGAAACGTACCTGTTACCAAATTACAGGAGTCAGGCTGAAGCAGATCCTTTAAACAAACACTTCCTGACTAAGCTCTTCTATCCCAGTTTACCCAATCCCCCTCCTCCAGCCCTTGGGTATCCCCAAAAAGCAGCAGCACTTTGCTGCTGTAGGACCGGTCTTTCCATGGCCCAGGGCACTAAAGGCTGTTTCAAGCCTGCCCTAACGCAAGGAATGTGTCCAATTCCCCTCCTGGGTGAATTCTGCTGCAGCTCCCCTCCTGCATCCACACACCTGTTCTTAGAGAGGGCAGCCCCAGCACTAAAAACACCCAACACGCTGCCAAAATCTCCTGCTCTCCCTGGCTTGTCTCCTCGGCAGCTGCAGCATGTGTTGCTTGCAGTTTTGGGGGCTCTTACACATGAAACTCAAGCTGTGGGAGCTGCCCACACTGCTTGCTCAGCCCTGGCCCCCAAGGACTCCAGGGCTGCCGACCTCATCTCAAAAACTGTATTTTTTAATCCCAGTGACCACGACGGTGATGGTGGCAGCAGGACTTACAGCGGTTTCAACCCTCCCCACACATGTGCACACCAGAATTATTTGAATGCACAAACAGCCACAGAAATACAGAATAAAAATAAATTTTAAAAAAAGCCCATCCTGAAGTATTTCAGAACTATGACAGAGGGATGCCAGCACACTGTGGTGCCCAGAGCCTGTCCCTCGACTGAGAGGACCAGGGGCTCCCACCACCAGGCACAGCAGCACAGGGCACACCCTGCCCCAGCCCACTGCAGCCCTTCACAGCCTCCCCACAATTTTATTAAAAGTCGTTATAAGTATTGTAGCATTGTTCATATATGTTGGAATTTGGAATATAGAGAATTTTAGGGGTTTTGTGTTAATACGTATTGACTTTTAGGGGAATATTATGTTTGATTTGTGGCTGTGGAGATGGTTTTTAAAATTAAGTGATGGAATCAAGATTACGAGTGCATAAAATTAGATAGAAATGTGTTAGGTCACATAGTAAAAAACTTAGAATTTTAAGGTTTGGAATATAGGAATATATCTAAACCAAAAGTTTTAAAGTGTAAATTTGTTCTTTTTCAACATCATCTTCTTCTTAAGTTTGAGGGATATTATGTGACTGAATGGAAGAGTCTGCAATGCAGACCACAGGTGGTCGATCATTAAGATAGAAGTAAAAATGAAATATGTAGCATTAGTTAATTGGGTAGTTTAAGTCTACAAGGCTTAAAAAGCCTTACAGGGAGACCTTAGGCTCCCTTTTTAACTTGTTAAACTAGTGGGCTAAAGAACTCGCCCTTTGTAGACTACAATATAGCTAAAAAATAACAAACTTCTGAATCCAAACAAGAAATCCCATCTCTCTCGTTAATCCTGGCCCAGGACAAAGTAAATAAACTCCATAGCGTGTCCCCTTCCCACCTCGGCGCTGGTGATGCCCGTCAGAAAAGGCCAATTTACCCCTCTTTACCCCTCTCACTTAACACCCACTAATCGGCCCGTGATCCCACCAGCAAGGCAGAGCATCATCAGGCTGAGCTTAGAAGGATGACTGAGGAATTTCTGGGTTGCTTATCAGCTTCTTTCAGGGTCGAGATTAGAGCCAGAGAGACGTTCTTCTGTTGGGACTCAGATGTTTGTTACTTCTTATCAATAGTACAGAACGTGAGTTCTCACCACTTGAAGCTCTCAAGATAGAAATGGTGATCACAGTTTCTCTCTACAAGACCTTTTCAGGGTAAACCAACCAATGAATAATTGCTAGCTAAATAAGTTTTACTTTTCACCCAATAACTATTTGTCAGCCACACTGTGGACTTTTCCACCCAGTTCCACATTGTTACCCAAACCCATGAAGAACAAGGTGAAAAAGATGAAGGAAATCCAACACCCTAAAAACTCCATCTTCCTTTATATTACTATATCCCAAAACCTTAAACTCTTAAGTCTTTCACCAAGTGATATCACACACCTCTATTCAAACTACACACCCATCACTCAATTTTGGGAGCCTTCCCCAAGGTCTCAGGTCAAAGGCAGTGTTCTCCTGAGGGTCAGTGGCTGTCAGCACAGACAGCCTAAAATTTTCTGTGCCCAGGGTTCCAACAGATTACACTGATCAAAAACTTGGTGCTGCCACGGACAGAGAGCAGCCATGGCCGAGCTCTTCTCCCACAGGGATTTGTGTTCATTTATCACGGGCACTGCAGGGATTTATTTGTATTTATTCGTCACGAGCAGTGCAGGGATTTATTTGTATTTATTTCTCGCAGGCAGTGCCTCACTAGAGGGCAGCCAGCACACGGCTCCCACACCCCAAACCTTTGAGAGAAACATCAACGGCACTGTGTGATTTCAGAAGGGACAGTGCCAGGAGGGAGGAATAAAACACTTTATTAACCCTCTCCTGCTCATGTGGGACAGGGGCTGGGACTCTCAGAGGTACATCCCGTGCTCCCAGCACCCTGACTGCTCAAATCCCCTCACCAAGTACAATATTAAACCCTGCTTTGGATGGTTTTCCCCACTGAAAGTGCCAATATTTACTAAACAATGCAGGTTTTCCAGCAGAACCTTTAAATTTGTCTCCACAACCCCAGGAGAAAAAGGCAGAGAGTTATTTGGCTACTTACAGAGGGGAAAAAACAGCAATTCATTAAAAAAAACTCAGCAATTCATTAAAAAATCCCAGCAATTTACACAGATTTAAAAAAAAAAATAAATCCAGGCCCTAATTTTGTTTTCCTGCTTACACCAGACCAAAAAAAAAAAAAAAAAAAAAAAAAAAAAAAA
>VWZN01014357.1:632399-646714 GCA_013396955.1 Regulus satrapa
AAAAAAATCAATGAGCCAACAGCACCACAGAGAAGTTCCTCTTTCCCATGGGAATAGCCAGGACCTCACCAGCTGAATTCCTTCATGCCAGAAACAGTGCAATAGAACCCCAGTGCTGGGAGACCTGTTCTACATTTTAGGTATTTACAGTAAATGGTGTAATCATGTTTGTATGGCAACAATGCCTTATCCTATTAGGAAATATCATGGGAATAAGGATTTAAGGTAGACAGTGTAAGTTCTCACCAGGATTTAATAACCTCCACTGGGACTGATTTGCTTAGATCAATAGTTAAACAGATCAAATATTCCCAGTGGACCCTTTTCTGATGACGTGTTATTTATGTGAGGGACCAGCAGTCGGATCCAGAACTTCCTGGAGCCTTTCCAGGCTGGGCCAGTCCCTCCAGCACCAACAGATGGCTCAGGAGGGGCTTGAACCCAGCACAGACCTGTGGATGACCCCATCTCAGCAGGGACTGCCCTTCAAGTCAATCCTGCTTCATGTTTTAACCAACCAAATTCAGTTTTATTATAGATAAAAGTCTTCACAACTAGATCTGTTAGAAGAAAATTGTTCCTGAACTAGAAAGGATCATAATTTAAAATACATTGCCAGAAAAAAACATTGTTTTTTAAGAAGAGGACAGTCTTCCTCCTTTTAACTTGCCAGTTCTTTAAAGGCCATTATAGTCCCAATTCCTTACCCAGACTCCAAATGCCATATCCCAAATGTCTCCTTGCTTTAAGGAGTACAACACACCATATCCAAGAATTCCCCTGTGAGAAATCAGTCTTGTCCACAGCCACCATGTAATTAATGTTTTCCTGCCCTGTGTATTCCAAGAGCCCACTGGCAAGCTGGAATTTGTTTCATACACATTTTTTTCCAGTCTGTCCCTTAATCCACCTGAACTCACAGCAAGATGACAGGACAGAGGTCACCCTTCACTCTGTTACTAGAAAGTGAGCCACGGTGGGAAAGAACCTGCAGAGCAGCACATGAAGTCACTGCCTGAGACACCTGCAGCAGCTTAGAATCTTGGAGAGAATGAAGAATTACCCTTTTTCCAGGATTGCTGAATATTATTACTTCTTTCCTTGAACAGGGATTTCTCACTTGTGGACCCTTATGTATACACCAGAAATAAGAAAGCAAGATGGCTTGTATTAAAGACCATCCCAGGATTTTATAAGCAATACTTACATGCCAAAACCTCATATTGGATTTTCTTTTTTTATTTCATTCTCCAACTCCAGTAATTTAGCAGCACATATTGATTTTGAAAGACTGGGCAATGCTAAATGAGCAGGATGCAGGGGCAGCCAGGAGTAACTGCTGAGCCAGACAAAGGACTAAAAAGAATAGGGAAAAAAAATATCACTTAATCAAAAAAGATTAAAGAGAGTCCATATCTTCCCCCTTTTGAATGGCAAACTTCCCATCAGATGAAAGAGCCCACTTAAAACCAGAATGTCTTCCATCAGAAATCTGGGTATAAAAAGGAAACAAGCTCATATTGTCCAGAGGCTTAAAAATTCTTTCAGTTTATTCTAAAAAGATAAATGTATAGAAAGAAAAAAAAACCCCATATTTTCTTTTTCCTCAACAAAAGTAATTTTCTGGCAGTACAGGACCACGGACACTGCTGGGACTGTGGGATTGAGGGGATCAACCCTTCCACCCTGCCCTCAGGGGACTCTCACCACCAAGGGGATGCAGCTGAGGCTCAGGGCATGGTTTGAGGTGAGTGTAAAGCTCTCCATGTTCTGGGTGGGCTCCTGGGAAAGCTCTCACCTTCCCAAGAGTGAGCTACAGCACAGGGCTAGGGAAAACCTGCACCAGCCCTGGGGACAAGGGGATAACACAACCTCCCCAACCTCTCCTGTAACACAGCACAAGCTGCCCATCCTCTCCTTGAACAGAGCTGTGTTCTCCTAGCTAAAACCAGGAGAAAAAGAAACAGCGCATGGGGATGGGATTAGTGTTCCAAATTAATTAACAGATAATGCCCCAACAAATGAGTTTCATCCCAGTTTATTCCCTCCATCCCAGAGGGAGAACATCCTTCTTATCAGAGCAGCAGAGAAAGTGAGGACAAGCCTAATAAAAAGACACGCTGCACTTCGGAGAGTTGTTATTTTTAACTAATTCTCCCCGTTTTGTTCCATGTTACTTTAATTAAATGGCTGAGATCGTGGTAAGAGCCTGATCTTGCACCAGCACTAATCTGCAGTGCCCCACGAGGCAACGAGGGGCTTGGCTGGAGCTCCTGAGCACAATTCCTTGAGAGGCTGTTTGGATACACAGCCCGTGCTATATTACCCTAGGAGAGGAGAAATCCCTGCTCTTGCAGAGCTGGGACTCTGCCCTGTGTCTCAGGGGGTGTCACATTCTCCAGGTGATGCCTCCTAACCAGGCATCTGTGCAGCAATGCTGAGGTGGACAGCTCTTCATTTCCTCTGGTCCGTGGTACCTCCAGAGGTAGGGGTTTGGTGATTTCTTTTGGGGTTTTGGTAGGGGCATTTCTAAAGAATTTTTCAGGTTTTTTTTTTTTTTTTTTTTTTTTTTTTTTTTTTTTTTTTTCTTTTTTTTTTTTTTTTTTTTTTTNTCCAGAAGCACTCTTCTAACCAATGCATTGCTCTGCTATGTTGTAGTTAAATAAAAGCTCAGGCTGTACTCAAGCTTAGATCTAGCAAAGACTCAGCAATGGCAAGCTGCTCCTAAAAGCCCATCAGACAAAGGCAGAGCCTGTCCCAGGACCAGGGATTGTGAGAAGATGGCAGTAGGGTCCCTCTCCAGCACACATCCAGATGCACCCTCTGATGGGCCAGTTTGCAGGGTATCTGCAACTGTTTGGGTACACCCAAACTTGCAGTTACTGGGGAAAAAGGAAAGAAAATATTTTGAGAGAGGAGTGCAGAAGTTCAGCTGGCAGCACGCTCCAAAACCCAGCTTCCCACAGCGTCAGGCACTTCAGGATTAGAGACTGTCCCCTCCAAACACGAATCCTGCACCAGCCAAATGAATCCCTGATGCAATCCCATGGGGTTCCTGTGCTTGTAATTTTCCCAGCAGCAGGGCTGGTGAGTCTCCAGCCCTGACAGCCTGCAGGACCCTTGACAGCACTGAGAGCCTCAGAGCACGAGCCAGGGGGACCCTGCTGGAGAAATGACCCTGTGCCTTAGCTAAGGGGTCTCAGGTTAGAGACTTCTGTCTCCAATCTGGGCTCTGATAAATGATGTTCTTGGGCAATAATCACTAATCCCGTAAGAGGAGACCTTGATGACAACAGCACTGAGTCATCCCCTTCAAATATGAGTCCCCAATGCCTTTCACTCCCCCTTCCAGGATTTGATGCTAAACAGTCCCATCTGTTTTCAAAGCTTCTTATCTGTTTGCTTTCACCTGCAGCTCACAAGTTTGCTCTTTTTCCCTTTCCTTAGGGCCACGTACCAGCGCGGACATTGGGTTCAACTCTGAGGAGTGAATGGACGTGGCTTCTGTAATCACTGCTCTGAGTGATCTCTGCACCCCGAGCCTCTCACTGCTGAGCCACTCTCTGCAAGTGTTTTCCTACACAGCTGCTGCTGGATTCAGCCTGGAAAAACATCTCTTCCCTTCACCACCTAAGAAAGTTTATTTTCCTTTAGTATGAGCCATTATACACAATACAATCTAGAAGAAGATGACAACCAAAAATTAAAAAGTTTTAAATGCCTATTAAGTTGAAAATATTAGTTCAAATATTAAAAAAAAAAAAAAAAGCTGTTGTTTCAGCTAGTTTTCTGGGACAGGTATAGTAAAAGAAAAGGATCTTAGAGGAATGCATTGAAAGCTTAAGCTGAAAGGGAAGGTGGCAGAGGAAGCAGCCCCCTAAGCAGCAAATTACTCAACCTGTATCACAAATGCAAATGTGGACAATCCTGTTAAACAGGCTCAGAGCAATTGAGTCCTGTAGTGAAGTTCACTGAAACGACAGGAATTTGCCCTCAAAACCTTCCTTCAAGTAGCCATGTCTGCACTTAGAGATCATAGGAGGCATCTAACAGATAAAATTATCGACCTTTCGAAAGCTCACTTTAAGCTGCCTACAGGGAATCACATAATTATGGGATGAAAGATAAAGCTTTGTCTGGGATAAGACAGCATAAAGCAGTGAGAAATGCATTATACAGTTATCATCATTTGGGCTTCTTTCCATTTGCCTTCTGAGGTTCCTATCTCCAGGATCTCCTCAGCTGCCCTGAGATTCACAAACCCACCAAAGGGAGAGCAGCTACTGCAATATCAACACTCCAAGAAAGAGTCTGGACTTGAAGATGTAAGAAAAGAAATCAAAAGCGAAGGGCCACAACCCTTTAAGAGCTGCAAACATCATGGAAAACATCATTCCCCATCATCTGTGATGTGCCATTCCGTGAATACCAGGAAGGGCTGGAGTTGCAGCAGCATCTAAAATCACCATGGGCAAGGAGGAAGGGAGTATAAAAACTCATTCTTAGGGCACAGAACAACCACTAAATGACAGAGGTTAGGGTAAGAGCTTCCTCCAAGGACTGGCTCGCCCATAGTTGTTCTGAATCAAGAAGCAACTGTCAGCTGGCTCCTGTCCCTTAAAATGACTTCCATCTGCCTTCACCCAGCCAAGCTTCTGGCATAAACAAAACCCTCACAACCAAACATCCTCCCTCTCCACACCCCACTGTGCATTCCATTCTGGGAAGAGCAGATTCCATGCTCTTGTCTACAGCTCTGCAGACAAGCTTAAACACTCCTGGCCTATTTTCTTTGGGAAGAGAGTAGGGGCAGTTGTCTCCCAACAGAATCTTTCTTCCCATTGCAGGGGAAGAAGTAGAAGCTGGCTGCTCCCTGTGTCCTACCACCTTCACTATGAGACAAAAGGACATAATTCACACCAAAATTTGCAGCAAACCTGTCCAGCATTTAGCCAAGTCCCAGGCTTTTTCCATGTCAGACCTGCTTCCATTCCATCCCATCCCATCTTCCTGTCACCCCCTGGGAGAGGGGAGCTTTGCTCAAAAGATCTCCCAGTGCAGACCCAGAACTTGCTGTGTGTTTTGAAGCACTCAACAGTCAGATTCAGAAGAGAGAATGCATTATGCTCCAGGATGGCAGTGCTGGACTTGATATGTATTGGGCTGAACACAGTGATATTCAGCTTCAATTCAAAAGACCACATTAAACTTGATAGATTTTACCATCTTCTCATGGACCCCATTCCTTTATAACAAAGGAACTGAAGCACAGTCCTGACTGCACAGAAAAAGCCAGTTTCAGAGCTTGGAGCACATCCCAGCCTCATCCAGACCTGCATCCCCTCTATCAAACAGTCCACTGCTCTGTCCTTATGGGGAAAAAAAAAAGGCCTGAACTCATCTTTCTTTCGCCTCCTTTTTGTTACTGTATGCTCCAGTTGCTGTTGGAAAGCAATTTCTGATTCAGGCTCTAGGTCCATTTAACAATTCAACTAATAATTGTATTTTATTTCTCAGACTATTAGCATGTAATGGAGCAGCAGCAGCCTTGGCTCCTGCTGTCTGGGAAGAGAGAGAATTTGTGCCAAGGGCTAAGTGCATTGCCTTGGGTCAGTTGGTCCCTCCAAATCCCAGAGTGCATTATTTTGGGAGTGGGAATACACCCCACTCTGCTCTCAGCAGGAACTGCAGCCTCCAGTTGCTTTTCAAAAGCTAAAGAAATATCAGTATACTTTCTAGTTCTTTCTCCCCTTCTGTACTCCTCCCAAATAACAGAAAGCTGCTTAAATGAGATGTGCACACTCACAGAACAAGTTAATTAATGGTCTCAGCCTGACTTGGTGAAACCAGCATGCCTTGAGCAATGATTTAGCACTTCAACACTCACTGCCAGACTTTAACCTTCCAAGCCATCTTTAATCCCCCATATTAACATTTAGCTCCCTGCTGAGGGGCCTCTTCCACAGCTCAGCTCTTTGGGAGCTTGTTCTCAAGACAGAAGCTTCCCAGGTTGCCACTGAGCTCAGGAGCTGCACAGCTGGGAGGGAACTGGCATCCCACTCCAACAACAAAGGGATGAACATCTGCAACATCTGCCCAGCTCCACAGCAACTGGCAGAAGAGCGTGCAAGAGGTGAGCTCTTCAACCCCAATCAGACCAGCAAAGAGCCTCATTTCTGAGGTACAAATGGTCCTACAGAAGCAGGTTTAAAATTAAAGCTCCTTCCTGCAGAATGAAGCCTGTTCTGATTCTGCTTCATCCTCCCAGCATCTTCTCTTGCAAGATATATTTTCTTATATGAAAGAAGAGAGCAAAGAGGGGGCTGGGGAAGTAGAAAACATTCCTAGGAGCTGCACACTTGTCTTTATCCAGCACACTCAGGCTTTGGTTTGTAGCAATCTCTGTGCCCAGGTATGTGCTGCACACACTGGAACGGACTGGTGACTGCTCTGCAAACCCAGCCCAGGTCTGTCACAGCCAGGGAGAACATCACTTCTGCCCAGGACAGGCCCCACGGAGCAGAGGTGACCAGGACAGAGAGGTCTGAGCTGTGTCCCCAACTCAGGGAGCCTCTGCTGCAGGGTTTGCAGAGATCTTCCTCCTGCAGAGGCTGAGCCCAGGCTGCGCTCCCGGGCAGCAGGCGGAGAGAAAATCCAAGAAACTGGTGGAGTCCTCATCCCTGGAAACATTCAGGAAACATGTAGGTGTGGCACTTAGGGATGTGGTTCAGTAGCAAGAGCAGGCACCGACCCTGTTCTCTGCCCAGCTCCAGCACAACCCATCTTTGCTGGGACAGGGCTGGGTACAGCACCGGCTCAGGCAGGGGATGTGGGGACAGCAAAGCCCAAGTGATGTAACAGAACATTCTGGCACCTCTGAACAAAGCCAGCCAGGGAAGCAGCTACCTACAGAAACCTACTCCAGCACTCCCCAGTCCTTATCCAATTATGACATAATTCTTTCCTTCCCCTAAAGGATTAAAGCAACAAAGAGGGAGCACAAAGGGAGAGGTGGGAGGACTGCAGCAGCACGAGGGAGATGAGAAACCAGGGGCTCCTACCTTTGATGTTTGGATGATCACATCATGGCAATTACTATGTCAAGGGCTCTGCAGTGTCACTGGTAAATAAATCATCCAAGGAAATTAACTGTGCAGGGAGCTTGCACCACCAGTCACAGCAGGTAAAAATGAGAAAAGTCAAAGCATTTCAAACAGAGGAAAAACTCCAAAATGCTAGGAAAACAAAGTAACATTTCAAATTATTTCTATAACAAACATAAAATGTGTGTAGGTGCCTGTACAGGGAAAAGACTTTAGATTCATCTACCCTTCCTTGGGAAATGAAGCCATTATTTAATCATGTGTACTCTTATTGCAGACAGAGAGGATAAAGAACTCATTTGTCTTGTACAAGAAAGAATCTGCCACTTGATACCTGTCCTGATATAGCATTAAAAACTACACAACACACAAATTATTCTCCTTCATCCCAAAACACCACCTAAATCCTGTCTTCCCCTCCTCCGCTGTTGCAATGAAGTGACCTGTGCCCCCCCCATGGTAACACAATTTTTATTTCAAGTTCTATTTCAAGAATGATCCAAAGTAAAATTCCATCCCAAGCACTTGATGATCACTTGATTGGAGTTCCCTGCTATGGCTGATGCTCATTCCCCAGATACAGATGAAACAAAGACGTTTGTTCAAGATCACTGGTGCCAGGAGCAGGCAGAGCTTCCACCCACCCTCCTCAGCCACAGCTCCTGAGAGAAAACACCCCAAACCCCAGCGAGCAAAGGGAGCACTGCAAACATCACTGGCAGCACCTGAGAACAGGCAGGATGGAGCAGGGGGTACAGCCTGACTGACAGAGACATTCAGCCACTCTCTGTCCTCTGCTCTCATTCAGTCTCTCCAGGCTCAGCCAAGTCCAATTTCTTCCCAGCTGTTCGCCCTAAGCTCCCTCGTCCTTCCCTCCATGCTCTCCCAGCCCAGAGATGCAGCTCCAGAAATGCTTTCTAAATGCCTGGTTTGCAATTCAGAACATCCCTAAACTGTTCCATCAGCTCAGTATTTGCCTGTAATCCCCTTTGGATCTGAAGTGTTTATACAGTATTACTTGCAAGATTTAACTCAAAGATAATTAATTCAGTTCTGTGATTTTTGGCTTCATTTTTATTTTAGGGCAGCAAAAGAAAACCTTTGCTTGAATAAAAGCACTTAGAAATCTGACAAACTGATTTACTGCCCTGAAGAGGACTTTTTTTTAAATACAAATTTTTTCCACTTTTACCCACCCCCATTTTTGTTTAAACCCACCTACTGGTGGTGGGAGCACAAATTCTATAATCACACGCTTAATTGCTGTATCATGTTGATTTTAATCAGAACCCATCCCATTCCAGTTGCAAGTATTTAAAGCCCAGAGCTGGAGTGGGAGAGCAAGTTAAAATGAGAAAAGCAGTAACAGTGACGGCACCACCAACATGAACAAGCACAGCACGTGCCACTGCTCTGCAGCCCACCCAGGGCAGGGGATGCAAAGGATAAGAGAGAATGGCTTCAGAGTCACAGAGAGCAGGGTTGGATGGGATATTGGGGGAAAAAAAAAATGCTTTATTGTGAGGGTGGTGAGGCCGTGGCACAGGCTGCCCAGAGAAGATGTGGGTGCCCCATCCCTGGAAGTGTCCAAGGACAGGTTGGATCAGGCTTGGAGAAACCTGGGAAGGTGGAAGGTATCCCTGCCCACTGAACCAGATGACCTTTTTAATCTCCCTTCCAACCCAAAGCATTCTATAACCACAAACCCACTATTTATTGGCTGAGGTTGTTCACAGCACACAACAGAAACAGTTCCCTTTCATGTGAATTTGCTAACTGAGCTTCTGATCACTCAGCCATGCTTTGCTGTCCCCCAGTACCAGTAGAAGTGCTCCAAGTCTGAAAGCACTTTTCAGCTACTGCCAGGTGGGAGCACCTATCACTGCAGCCCCACCTGCTCCACTGCCCTCAAACTCTTTCACATGAAACATAACATTTAAATGACATCTAAAGGGTCTCAAACGGCCCCTCAGCAAGAGCTACCAGCTACCACCACACCTTCCCTGCAGGAACTGTTCCAAATTGCTGCATCTCCAAGCACCCCTAATTTCTCACACGGATGCAGCACCAGACTTGTGAGTCTTTCCACCCACATCACCCCATGTAACAGAATACCCCTGAAAAGTAATTTATCCTCAGAACAGTCAGGAAAACCTTGTCTGACAGGAGCCTTATTGCTTTCAAAACTCCCCACGAGTTACATTTCCACAGCTGTAAGAAAACATGATTTCACACTAGTAATAGCTCACAGATTGCTTTATAAACCATCAGCAAATCCTCACAGACTGAACTACAATGAAATTATGATCCATTCAAGTCTAAAAGGGTGAAACATACCTGATGCAGGTGAAGGGAGGGTGTTTCAGGTTACTGCTGTCCCACTGGAAGCGATGGGTGGGAAGCTGCTCTCAGTTTTCTCCAGTCCTTAGCCCCAGATGTGACAAAAACCAAGTCCCTCACAAGCTTTACAGGGTGACCACACTGCACTGAAGCAGTGTCACACCAACTGTAGAGCAGCTCAGCTTGAGGACCAGCACAGCAGACAAAGCATCCCAGCTGGAAAACACATTAAAAGCTCCAAAACCCTGAAAGTGGCCTTGATCCGTTTTCCCCCATGGGACTACTTTTGCAGCAAAAAAATAGATTCATTATTTATAGCAGAAAAGAAGGTGGCTGACTGCAGCTGAGGATGCCACTTTAGATTTAGCAGATGTCCTCATATGGAACCTTATGTACACAAACTACACACATGAGGCTCCTCTCGCCACAGTAAGAAATGCTCCCTGGTCTTCATAAGGTACAAAAGCTTCTCCCTTTGAATTCAGTGGAATCAGGGTCTGGATTCTAAGTCTGATGGGTCACAGCCAACTTTAGTTCTCGCCATCCGAAGTTCTCCAAGCTCTGTGGCTCACGCTCCCCTGTCTGGCCACTTTCCAGTCGTGACTTTGTTTTTCTCACTGGGTAGCCAGTGTCCTCAGATTTGCACTCCCACACCTTTTACAGCCACACACAAATTCAGGGCACAGCCTGGGACAAGGGACTCTCTGAAGTAGCACTTAGTTCAACAGCTCAGAAAACTGGGCACCTCAACCTCTCTAGACTTGACATCAAAGTTCAAGCTGTTTATTTCCCATTTAATTTCCCATTTCCCATCAGTGGGCACCAAGCCACGGTGCTTTGCTTTGGCTGCAGTACTGCCCACCGTGATATTTTTAACACATTCCTTGCTGGGTGACCAAAAGCAATTCCCTGTGCCCCAGGGATGCCTGACCTGATGTCGCCACACTTCTAACAACGCGGCTCAAAGTCTTGGCAAAGCTTGTCAAGTACAGGCACAGGAAAAAAAGAGAGAACATGAAAGCAGAAATTCAAATGTAGCTTTTAATTTCTTGGTTTTAACTGTATGCCACAATTAGGGCAACACAGAAAGAATTGCAGTACAATGCTCCTGTCAGCACAGCCTTTGGGAAGGGGATGCTCTGAGCTCCATCTCCATTTTCTGTCCTGAGTGGCTTCAGAGAAATCAAACCAGGTACTCTGCACAGCCACAGCGAGATAACTGCAGTCAGGCTCAATATTTCCCTCCAAATGTTTGAAATGTTTACCCCAGTGAGAAATATGGCATATGAATTCAAAACAGTGTTTCTTCTATTTCTCTGCCAGAGGAAGAGAGCCCAGAGAAGAGCTCGCTCCCTGTATTGCTTTTATGCATCACTGTCAGCAATTGCATGGTGAGACAAAGTCCTTTCAAAAAAGAAAAAAAACCCAAATGTCTATTTTGGGAAATTCTCATCCATCACATAGCATTAGAGGTACTCAAGGGACTCAGGCTTTATGTGATTTAACATGGAGATTTATACCCCACCCCACCTCCTTATTTTACAGTCTTTGGTGGCATTATGCTTTGAGGTTCAGTGGCTCCAAGTAGAGCTTCTATTTAAAGCCATCTTTACTGCAGGAAATTTTGTTAAATGACCTTTTTGGAAAAATAAGTTTTTTGGGGAAAAAAGTATCACATGACTTGTTGACTTCTGAGACATACTGAGCAAAAAGTACAAATCCTGCTGGTTTGACTCAGAAAAATGCACCCTCTAAGCATCAAAATGTAGAGAGGAAAGAATAGTTTAAATTAAAATATTAAAAATCCACATCTACTGGCAAAGGAGCAGGGAGAGAAAGACCAGCTTGACACGTGGTATCAAGAAGTGGGAAATTCTTCCTTTTAGCTCACTCACGTTAAAATACACACACACATAATTACTCAGATTTTCCCCAGGGAGCCCCAAATTTATGCCTGGCCTGTACAAGAGGACAACACAGCTGTGACAGAGAACAGACCTGTAATTATGCTTCTGTTGTGCCATCAACAAGCCCAGCGTTTATGAACACACATCCCCAGGAACGCGAATCCCTCGCAGACACACTTGGAAGCTCATCCATCTCCTGCTTGCAGCCTCACCTCCTCATGCATCTCATTTTGGGTTTGATTATTAGATGCCCACAAGCACTTATTAAATAGACAGAAGGAAACCTGGCAGAGCAAACCCCAGCCCTGCTGTCAGACAGGTCCAATAAAGGGGGAACAAAGACGGCGGCAGCGCTCGCTCTGCACTCTGGCCGAGGCACGCAGGGATCCAGGAGCAGGGATCCTGCAGGAAACGGCCCTCCCTCGCCTTGGTGGCACCCTGGCACAATAGTGGCACTTGTCCCCCACTGTTTTCACTACAGGTGCAAAGGATGGAGCTGTTGTGGTGGCGGGAGGTGCAGCATCTATGGCCATATCTTTTAAATAAGGGATGTTTAAGGCAGACCAGTCCTCCAAAGACTCCTTTGGAGGGGAAAACAAAAGCCTTTGCAATACAGAGCACAACTGCCACAAGGAGCTGGAGAGGAGGTGCAGCAGCAAGTGAATGTCACCAGCTGTCCAAAGCTGGGGGGATTCTCGTTGTCCCCAGGAGCTCGTGTGGGAGCAGGAGCAGCCAACAGCTGATGCCTGGCAAGTTGCTCATCGACCTGGGCCAGGCACTCACCCCCAGGAAAAAGGGACTGTCCTGAAATGTTAAATCCTCAGGGCAGAGAGCCATAGACACCAGAAACACCATAAAAACCAAGAAGTATATTTTCTACAGGACCATCATGTTCCTCATTTCCCGCTGCAGTGACCTAGCTTTGCAGGCAAAGGACCCCCATGACCAACAAACCAGAGCAGCAATGAGCTTTCTGTCCCAAAAAAACCACATCTAGCCATTCAACAAATCACCCAGCTGCAACATTTCTCTGCTGCTTATATTCCTTACCCTATCCTAATTGAAGGAAAAGGCTATGAAATGCTTTTTAGGTCATACACAAACACTGTTCCTGGGCCAAAGAGATGTCAGCAGAGGGCTGACCTGCTCTTCATATCCACTGACGTGGGCAGAACACGTGCCACAAACATCCTCATGAAACAAAACCCTTTTGGGAAAATCAGTGCTTGCTGTTCTTGTTTGCCAGCAGGCTATATCTCAGCTACCCATGTTGGTTCCTACTGCATGGCTATAAACTTTCACATCCTGTAAATACACAGCTACACATGAAAATATCAACTCATTTTGTGTATCTTCTCACTCTTCCCTTTACAGCCAGTGCCAGCACCATGGTAATTCAAATGCTGTGATCTGAGATTCCTTTCTGGCAAGTGCCCACACCAATTTTAAATAAGGCAGACCTGGCCTGAAACCAGCCTACAGGAGGTGGGTTTTCCTTTGTCTCAGCAATGTAGGAACCAAAACAGCTAAAAAAAGAGCCCACAACGTGATGAGGATGAGGAGGTTGCAGGGGGAGAAGAGAAAGATTAATCTGAAAGTACCTTGTGTCACTTCCCAAAACAGAGCCTAAAATAAGGAGGGAAAAGATGGCTAGAGAGCAAGTGAAATAAATGGGAAGATTTCCAGTGAGTGGATCTCTGCAGAACAGCAGAGCCATTAAGGAATCTGTATCCCCACAGCTGCACTCGCCATGCCCGGCAGCACCAGGATAATGTGGTCGTAACTCAGAGAAGCATCAGCAAACAGCAGTTTTCCTGCTCCCTGTATAATTTAGCAAAGGCACAGACACTGCTCTGTCATATTTCTCCCCCCTCAAAGCAGCAGCATTACTTTTTCTGGGGTTGTTTCGGTGCTGGTTTAGATTTACCTTAATAGAGATCTCTGGATTAAGCAACCTTTTTTATTTCAAGAGCAGCCCAGGTTCATTGGTTCAGAGCAACCCCCAAAAGCCAGATAGCTCCAAACAGGGTTAGATTTCAGTAACAGCTTGAATGAGAACACCTTGGCACACATCCCTGCACAACAGCATGGATGTGCCTGGAAAGCTTTGAGCATTAATACTCCATTTACCACCACCACCACCACCACCACCATCACGAATGCAGCGGTCACTTTTGAGAAATGCAGGGACACCAGAAGATGACAGCCTCCCAACACAACCAAAAGCAGGCAAATTTTTGGGAATCCCTGGAGAGCAGCTGTGTGGCCATCCCTGCTCACAGACGTGCTCCTGCACACCCATGCGTGCTGGGCACCTTCACCTTGGACACACCAACAGCAGCTCTTTGCCTCGTAAGAGAAATGGCTTTTCAAGTGAGGCAGTGAGATATTGTTAGAAAGTTGAGGCTTACTCCTGGCTCAGGGCCTACAGTGACAGCCCCTTTTGGAAGGAGAGGACTGAGATCAGGAGGTCTGCAGCTACAGAGCAGCACTGGGCAAGTATCAGCTCCCCACCGCCACGGGGATTCCTCCTCCTCCATCTCCTCTGCTATCTGCATTCATTTCACGCTGCACAGATTCACCCAAACCTCCAGCTTTACCACACTCTGATCTGGGAGCTGCACCCATCCCAGGGCCAGGTAAGAGCTGCCAGCACCTCAGGAGTGCTGGGATCCCCCAGGAAAAGCAAGCCAAGGCTCGCCTGCCAGGTAAGAGTACCTACAGCCCCCGGAGGAGGTCATGACTTCAATCCTCACAGGGGGCACCACTTTGTAGGAGGTTTTTGGCTTCTTTCACAGTCAGGATTGATAAACGAGAGACAGTATTTCGTGTTCAGCCTCAGATGTTTATTTTTCTTATCAGTGTTACAGTCTCACGAGGGAGTGA
Organism: Regulus satrapa; assembly: GCA_013396955.1. NCBI lineage: Eukaryota > Metazoa > Chordata > Aves > Passeriformes > Regulidae > Regulus > Regulus satrapa. The sequence goes on from VWZN01014357.1 coordinate 646,636, forward strand.
GCTCTCAGCACATCAGCTCACAAGGTAGAAATGGCAATCACAGTTTTCTGTGATTGCCATTTCTGTGATTTCCGTGATC
>VWZN01014357.1:662896-687934 GCA_013396955.1 Regulus satrapa
AAAAAAAAAAAAAAAAAGGCAGCAGTGAGGTCAAAGGTAAAGTACTACCTTATTCTATATCATAGCAATGATAGGTTAAGAAAGCCCAGCCTGAAAGCTCACAGCGCTCAGTGTAGTTGAAACTGATTTCAAGTGCTAGGGAGCCAGAAATCTCATCCTTGTTATGCAGCAGGTCCTAAGAGAAGTTTACTTCAATTTAGTTCAAACACATGCAATGGAAGTAAAATTTAAACACGCAAGGGAAGGAAAAAAAAAAAAAATTTAAAAAGGTAGATCTGGTCTTAAAAATGCCCTAAGGGAGAGAGAAGAGGCATGCCAGGGTATCAGGTCTGCAGAGAACCTGCGCTAAGGACGGGCGGAAGAAGGAGGCGAGAGGAAACACACGGAGAACAATACTGGGAAAGGGGCTATTCTGGGCAAGACGGAGAATGCGGGGCCAAGCCGGGCAGGGAAACAAGTGTAACAAAGGCAGAGGAAAGGCTTCCTCGCCCGGCAGGGAAAGATTCCTGTCCGCTGCCTGCCCGCATCCCTGACGGACCCCGCGCCGGGGCTGAGCCCAGCGCCGCTCGACTCCTCTCTCCAGAGGAAGGAAGGGGCACACACGGGTGGGTCTGCCCTGCTTGGCACAGTGAGAGGCAGGGGATGCCCCACGGAACGCGGCTGGGGATGCTCTCAGCCCCCACAGCCGGGTGCTGGTCATCGCTCCAGCGAGAACAGCTCCCACAGGCGATTCCCAGCCCGTCACAGCATCCCATCGGGAATTTCACCCTCCCCGAGAGATTCCGGCTTGGCTTTTCCCGGCGGTCCCGTGCTCCTCCAGCCCCCGAACTTGAACCAGACAGTCCGCTCGCACTGTCCCGGCGGGGAGGGGGGGACCGCGAGCATNGGCAGGGCGAGGGGCAGCTCCGCCCCGGCCGGCTGGGGGGGGACCCGGGCAGCCTCTGCCCGCTCGGTGTTCCCCGCTCTCACCCCTCGCAGCGCCGCACAGGGGACGCGGGCGACTCAGAGCATCCCGGTGCTCAACTCCAAGAAGCTGCGCGGAGGGACCGGCCCGGCGCCGCTCCCCCACCGAGGCGAGCGGTCAGCGCCGGCGATTCCCCCCCGGGAGAGCTCCCCCGGAGCCGCCGGGGATCCTCCCCTGCCTTTGTGCTGCTCCCCGGCGCACGGCACAATGCCGACACAAGGCGTGTGTCATGTCCTCCGAGGTGATGGATGGCGACTCCTCCGGGGCAGTGCGAAGGGGCTGGATCTGCCTAAGCCCAGCTCAAACCCAGCCACCTCTGCTCGTGAGGAGCCTTTGTCATCCTCGCCATGTGAAGCGGAAACAATAAGATGAGTTCGGGAATACCCATGCTGGTATGTTACAAACGGGCTCCTAATTACCATATGGAAATGAGCTGCCTGAAGTAATGAATCGCAGCCTGGCTATTGTTTGGGGAGGGGGGTGTCAGATCAACTGGAGGAGCTGGCAAGCCGTGCTGTAAACGGCAGCATAGCGAGTTCCGCGTATGCCACAAAACAAATCGCTGCAGCTAAAACAGCACTTGCCTGGCGAAGGAATTCACTCTAGCATTTTGCAATGAATGAGTACTCTACTATTCTTGGAGTAATCACACAGATCTTTGTTCGTTCATTTGACCAAAATTAAGATGCTTACAACAGTCTCCTAGGAAAATGAGATTTTTTTTTTTAAACGGCAATCGAATTATATCAAATAATGGTTATTAGCCCCAGAAACACAGAGTCTTCTTATTTATCACACCTCCAGACTGCAGTGCCAGACTACCTGGTGTTTTTCTGAAAGCAGAGCAATAAACACAGCTTGACTCTCGAACATATTTTGCATTCATCTCCATCTCCACTGCACAGCATTCCCTGCCTGAGTCTCACCCATGCCATTTTACAGCAATGATCTCTTCGTGCGCTCCTGGTACTTGCTGCATCAATCATGCTAATGATGCTCATTCTCTTGCCTCTCCTCTCTCATCACTGCTTGCACCTCAGGATCCCCATGCCTGGTTTTTGCTGCCATCTGATTTTTCTGGGGTTTTCTTTCCTTAAGCTCCTCTGGATTGTGGTTTGGGCACTGAGAAGTGTTCCCAGGTATTTCCCACGGCCAGGAAGGTGTCAATGCTTGCCTCTTCTGCTCCAAACTGGCACAAGTCAAGAGCAATGCAAGAACAGCTTTAGGTCACGCACATCACCACCCCTAGGTTTCTCCTGTATTTTCTGCGTATTGCAGCCCCTTCCTGCCAGTTTTACAGCGAGTTTCCTGCACATTCATGTGATAGAAAGTTTCTTTTCCCTAGAAATACCAAACAGATTATTCTAGCTGTGTATACCTCTGTAACAGTAGTCTCATCCCTGTCTGATTTCCAGATACCATCAACCACCAACTCCCAATGGGCTCTGTACTGCAGAGGATGAACAAGAACTATGCAATATCCCTATAGAGATTGCTCTATTTCACAAGAAATCACTGCCTGCTACTTCAACCGTCCACTCCTTCCCGCATATACTACTTCATTAGGGGAAATTACACTGACAGATATTTTGATGTGATGTATGCATCCATTTGCCCTCCTCAAATAATCCTAAATCAAAATCTAGAGCCAGAGTAGCAAGCTTCCTCTAAACAGAAAAGGTCAGCCAATATTTATAGTGGCTGAAATAATTGCTCCTTATCTGGTTTATAGGTGTATTATAACAGAATCAAGGGCTTGTAGAAAACACTGCTGCTTCACCTGAACAAAGTATGTGCAGAAAATGAGTGACAGCAGTGCACAACAGCAGAGAAGACCTTCCAGTGTGATTGATGAAGGAATGCAGGGCAAAATTCTCCAGCTGAGTAACCTCTGCTGGCTTTGCACTTGACCCTGAGACAGCAACCAGGACCTTGCTAAGGGAGGTGTTTGACAAACCTACAACAGCTCCTGCCCTCTGGAGCAGAGAGCCAGAGACAGGAAGGACAGGGAGAGAAGCCTGAAGAGGTGGTTTGCCTGGGATCTCACAGCAAGGCACAAAGAATTTCTTCCACTTTCAACCCAGCTAGCTCAGACATAACAGCTCACAATGGATACCTCAGGTTTGGTGAGAAATTCCACTTCTGGCCTGTAACAGGGAGCAGAACTCAAATTAAGACTCAACAACCAAGTCCTTTTGCCTTCCTCGTCCGGCAGCTATTTGCACAGTTCAAAACTCCAGAGATTAAATGCTTTGCAGCACAAATAGTCAACACGTGTACGTATCTGCTACCTGAGGGTTTACAGTCTGAAACAGAATCCCCACGTTCCTAGCCCCGAAACTTTTTTTTTTTAATATGAACTCCCTAAGTAAAGCTCTAAAGGCTATGGACATGAGTCAGATCAGGAAAAATGGCTGGATTTCTGCTACCTTCCTTACATGAAGGGCAGACCCGGTTCTGACCATACCTCTTTCCAAAGTCCCTTTACAGCAAGGAAGGAATATTAATGTCTTAAAAGGTACTTTGCCTCTCTGCTGAGATCTTCCACTGCTGCTAATCTGTACAAACCGCCAGAGTGGATGTCATTTATTATTTAGGATGAACAGCGCAATGCCAGGCTAAATGAACAGCTAGTCCAACCCACCCCAGCATTCTTCTGGGACACCCCAGTAAAGACAAGCTGTTTATGTAGCTTGGCACAGACATATACAGATCCTAAAGTGAGAAATCACTTGAGGAATGGTGAGGCACAGACTTGCTGTATTTCATGGTCTCTGCACAGCCAACGTTCAGCCAGCAGGTACCCAAGTTTTGGGGCATGTAAGAGGAAGAACTGCTGTTTGGCTGACACCAAAAATCATCTTTCAGGTTCCTCTGGAGCTGCAAAAAGATGATAATCACTCCAGCAATAAAAACACTTTCTATGACTGGAGGCCCCTCTCTTGTAGCCAAACTGAAAAATTAGAATATCCTCGCAGACAAAATCATCCTGCTTAGCTCCAAATGCTTTTGTTACTGACTTCAGCTTAGTTGGCTGATTTTACCCTAACACCAAGATAAGCATTCACATGCTGGAGCTGTGCACCTGAGGTGGAGCACCAATCTCCAGAAAGAATGGGAGCAAACAGCTTGGATGGGATATGGGATCCAAGTGGTGGCATTTCAAATACGTTCTTAAGTCTTCACAGTATGGGCACCAATGTTAGAAATAATTCAAGGTAGAGATTATGGTCAATTCCAAACTCCCACAGCCAGCCCACAGGGGCTCCAGGAGTGCCAAAAGCCACGTGTTGTATTACAAATTTAAACCAGAATATGAAGATTCTAAAAGCTGCTCAATCCTAATAAAAAATGTGGATGCTCTCATCTAAAATGCTTTTCCAGTTTTAAGGTTCCCCCCCTCCCCACTTTCAGAACAGGTCGGTTGAGCTGGTCAGCAAAGTCTTAGCTCCACGCATTTCACTCGTGCAAGCTGATTTCCCATTTTTCTGCCTCCCCAGAGGACTGGAGCCTGCAGGACAGGTAAGAGCTTCAGGTGACTCAGTGAGGATGACAGCCTGGTCACTCCCAAGGACAGCCCTCCTCCATAACAAAAGGAGATTAAAGGAAAGGAGGAAGGATGGGAGGGGGGTTTCCTCTGCTTCTCCAAAATATCCTTGGGTCTGTTCCTTATCAAGGCCTTTTTGCAAGCAGAATCTATTTGTGGGGAGTGATGTGGTTTAAGTGAACACTGTAGAAGACAAGGGGCTGCTGGCTTTTCTCTGTTTCCAGATTCATATCACTGAGTAGTCAAATTTGTGTATTTTTAGAAAAGGAAATGAGGTACATAAAATGCAGAAAGATAGAGTAAAATGATGTCATTTACCTTAACTGCCAAAGCTCACAAAGTGTTGTTATAAAAATACACCAGCAGCCCCAAGTCCTGAGAAGCTCTTTGTAAAGCCAACTTTAGATGTCATGATTCAAGTCCAAGGTCCAAATTCAGCAAACACATTTGTCAGATGCTTAATCTCAGCTTTCACTGGCGCTCCTGGGGTACCACTGGGACACCAGTGCATTCCTGGTATTTGCACCAGGCAAGTTTACAAAGCCTGGCACAGCTGAAGTGTCTTCCTCTACATCTGCACCATTATGCAGCTCCTGCTCTGTTTTCAGGCATAGGTTTTTGTGTATTGTCCACAATAATTACCCACATTTTCCTGATTGTTTCATTTTGCTGCTTTAAAAAACTCCTTGGTCAAACTTGCCAGATATTAAACTATTTTTTGAATTATCCTTTGCCTTAAATTTAGATACATTGATGCCGTTCTAAGGTATTAAACTGCATAAACACATTACTTAAATATGGTGAAAAATAGGGCTGCTAATTATGTCAGCAGTAAACCTCTTAAATACTGCTGCACAATCTCTGTTTTTCGTTTAAATGTGGCTCTATTCACAGATGTTCTTCTCAAATACTATAAAGGCAACTAGAATTGGTAATGACTGTAAACACCATTCTGATAATTTGCTTTCCTACAAGTCTGACACATTCGAGGTCCCACTGCCAGTTTTAGTCTCCCATGTTACAGAGAGCCTTGTGATGGTCCTTTCTGGCCTTCGCCCAACTTTAAGTACCTCAAATTAAGGACCTAAAATTCCAAGACCAGGCTGGATGGAGCTCTGAGCACCTTGGTCTAGAGAAAGGTGTCCCTACCCATGGCAGGGGGTGAACGAGTTGATGCTTCAGCTCCAACCAAACCTTTCTGTGATCCTATGAAAATTAGCTAAGCGAAGCTGAGCTTCAGCCATGCCATCACCCTGCATCTCTATTCTTTGAGCTTTCCATAACCTATTCCATCTCCCCGTTTTGTCTGTTAATATTGCAAATGAGGTCCTGTCTCCTACACACAGAATTGAGAGTAGCTGAGCTCCAAGACCGCAGATAACCTCTGTGGAAGGAGACAAAATTTCCCAAAGTTTAGATTTCTAGGCTCTTAATTTTTCCAGTGTTTCTCAATAAAAGGCAGTTGAGCTGCAGAAAAGGAGAAGAAACACAGCCAGGTCCTACACGTGCTCTCAGAGACCTTTACCCCATGTTCAACAGTAGCAAGAAAAAGCTCATTGGAGGCACAGGTGTTGCTCCTGTTATCACTGAAACTGCTCTCACAGAAATGCTGCTTGTTCTGATGGCTGACAGCACAATCTGCTGGGCTTTTCTTGCATTTCTCCCACCTCATTATTCAGCAATCCTATTCCCGTTTCCATAGAATTAAAGGCAGGTTATCAAAGGAAAAGAGGAACTGTCTCGTTATAGCCCTTCAGTCCAGCCTGCACTCCACCCACCACAGCATTGCATCCAGCAGTTTCTGAAGGGCTCCTGTGCACTGCTGAGCCAGAATGTTTCTTTCTAGACAACCCAATCCTCCATCTGCAGCACCAGTGATGCCAGAAGAGATTCTGCTTCTAAGCATTCCTCTGCATCTCTGTGCATTTATTTCTAAATGGTAGAAAGATTTTACACTGATATTCCTGATAAACCCATGCATTTAGAATGATTTCATTTTTTCAAGACACACTTAAAAACAATTCCCCAATTTGCTCCATATCCAAACGGTTTTAAATGTGCCCTTCTAGTGCCAAGGGGCTCTAGAGATACCACCATGTACTTTAAAAAATCACTACTCATTGTCTCCTCAGGAAATCCAGATGCACATTACTGACATTATACATTAGTATTAGCAACTTCCCTTAATTTTTATAAGTGGAAATAGCCAAGGGTAAGAAAGGGAAACAGTCTGACAAGCCAAAAAGCTACACTCCTGGGCCCCACTCCTCTTCACAATCCATCCTCCCACACAGATCCCTTCTGTGTGTCTTGAGCCCAAAATACCTCCAGGGCTTCACTTACTTCCCTTTTCAGTCCTTGCTAAGCTTCATGTTGTGAACATCACCCGGGAGCCAAACATCAATCACCCTCACCATGGACCACAGCCATGGAGGAGCTCAGAAAAGGAGAGTCTGGAGTCTCCTTCATCAGTCCTGAAGCACTGGTTTGCTCTCCTGGATGAGCAGGGCAAAATGCAAGGACAGCCACTGTACACAGGCCCAGGGCTGGTTCTGGGATGCAGGGCAGAAAGGCTGCTTGCAAAATGCTGTTTATGCCCTCAGCACTTCACCTCTTGATTTCTCTTTCTACAGAAAATTTTAAAATATGCCCAGGCCTGTTCTCCACCACTTTATTGTCCTGTGATTTTGCCTGATCACTAGGGAAGGGCTGTCAGGTTTTTTTTCCTGATGCTTCGCTTCAAGAAAATAACTGTTTTACCCTTAGTTTGGCTTTCATATATCAGGGACAGAGTTTAAGGCTTCTATAGAGGGGACATTTGAACTTCTATCTCCAGGCACATTTGCCATCCATAAACCAGGAGCACAGCCACTCTGCTGGGTCAGACACATCTTAATGGCTACATGGAAGTTTTATGTGAGGGCTTTTGTTTTGCCTTTCCACCAGCCAGTCTGGGAAGACACATTAAGATGGAAAACAGCATAACCCTAGAGGCATTTAACAAGCTAAAAATATTACCAGAGGTCAATGGACATAATTCTGACAAACAGAGTCCTGCTTGTTGGATCCTGTTTATTTGACCATAAGAGCTGAAACTGTTCTAAAGGGTTTTGTTATGGTGGTGTCAAGGAGAAATAATGACATTGAGCCCATGAGATTTGCTCTGTCTCTTCAGTAATGCAACCTAGCTCAGACTGTGACCCATTGAAAATGAACTTGCTGACCTTCCATCAGCTCTCCCAGCCTCCAGAGTGCTCTTCAGGGGCACTCTGAAATGACTTCTGGTGAATGAGTGAACTGTGCAATTACACTCACACAGTCTCAGCCTCTCCTCATATCAAGGGACAGAGCCTACAGAACCTGCAGCTCAGCTGTGACTCGAAGGGGATTGAGTCTATGGTTTTCAGGTGTAGCTCCATAAAGATAAAGTAATACAGTAAGTGTTCTTCCCCTCAAAAAAAAACCAGTAAAAATGACTATGGTAAAGCTCCCTTAAGCCACACTTCAGTAGCATGTTTATCCTCTGAATCAAATCCCACCTACATAACCCACACATCCTCAAAAAACAAAAACAAACAAACAAACAAACCCAAAAAACAAGGCTCATCAAAGAAAATGAGCCCCTTGCTGTCTCAAGAAAATGCACCAAAAGACATAGTCACAATTTCATTTGTGCAGTGGTGGCAAAAATGTCCCACAGCAGTTAAAGAACAAATTGGGAAAGTGTTTGCCATGGAAGAACATGGTACAGGAGAACTTACCCTTGGCAAAGAGAGCAAGCATCAGGGAGCAGAGAGGGCCAGCAGGTCCCTAAGGGTGGCAAGAGCATCACACTGCAGGAGCAGAAATCCTTCCAGCCAAGGCTCTGCCCTCGGGCACCTGAGCAAGGCAGGGCCACAGCTGGAGCTCAAGAAGAAAATTCACAGAGGACATGGAACCATGGTCAAACAGAGAATTAGGTCCCTGTGGCAGACTCCAAGCACAGCTGTGCCCCTCCAACATGGCTGAAGAGAGAGGCAAAAACCCCCTTGGCTGAGTTTAAATGGGCTCCTGGCCCATGGGAATGGGTGGAGCACTGGGTGGGGCTGCTCAGATTGGTGAAGGCTAATCAGGGCCCTGCCAGAGACCCTTTAAACCAATTCTGTAGGACTGCCCACCGGGCTTTTAAAGCTTGTTCCACAGGGGGAATAAAGGCTGCACTTCCTGCAAATACTCATCTCCATTTCATGACAGCGTAGGTATCTCCACTTCCAGGAGGATGATAGGAGAGGTCAGAAAAGTGCTTGGCAGGGAGGATTTAGATAATATAGAAGGTGTCTGTGTATGGGAAAGGCAGGGGGATAGGAGACTACATCAGGCAAAAACCTTAAAGCCAGCTCTGGTTCATAACTTCTGACTTGAGAGCTTCACAGAGCTGAGAGGCATCACAGTGAGACCCCTTGAGTCAGTCAGCCTTCTTTTCTTCTCCTGTTGCAGCTGAGAATAGTGCTTAAAGCCAGAGGAAAGTTTTTGTTGTTTTCTGGCTTGTGCAAGTTAGCACAAAATATTGATTTTGGTAGATTTTTATGTCTAAAAGAGGAGCTGCATTTACACCTGTACACCTTGTACTGTATAAACAAACAAACAAATCTGTGATTAGACCACAGTGTGTCAGGGCATCCAGAAATTATCCACAAGCATCTGCCTCATTAAAACTTGAGTTACTTGGGCACCTGTAAATTGTAAATATTGTGAATCCCACCCTGCAAATTCAGAAAACTTTACCTGCTACCAGTATAGAATTTGTCTGGGAAGGTACAGAAAGTACACAGGATCTCACAGCAGCAAGCCTTTAATTACCAGCTGGTAATCACTGCAGTGATTAAATTGTCATCAGTTCTTTGCTAGTTCATCTTTAACTTCCTTTATCTGCACCCATCATGGAAGGAACCTGGATCAAAGGACTAAAAGTGAGGTGGTGACTCACTGTCCTTCACTTCAGGGGTAGAGTTGCATTAATTCAGCTTTAATTCTTAGGTGTACTTAACATGTTAGAGTTTAGAAAATGACAATTTCCCGTGAAAGCATTGGAACAGTTTGGGTTGTGTTTAGTGAATGCTATCTTAGATCGACATTTCCTGATTTTTTAAGCCATAGAAGGTGCCCAAATCCAGTGTTCTTCATACACAGCCATTTATTCAAATCCCTGACTACCCATGCCACCTGTGTGCCACTTTGCTACGTTTCTCCCTGTAAGAATCGTTCACTCTCCAGATATGGAAATTGTTGTATCGTGATCTTGACTGCAACTTGATTTGTATTCAGCAGAGCAAGTGGATAATCCACAGGAGCCTGTGTTTAAAAATGGCTGCTAAAGTCAGGGCAGCCAATGCAGAGGGCTACAGAGCCAGGGTAATCTCTGGGTGGGTTTCATCCATCGCCTCAACAGCCCAGTTACAGAACATCCACTCCCACAGGAAACAACAGGCCAAAAGAGGCATGAACAAACAAACAAACACAACAAATTGGATACCCAGCCCGCCAGCAGATTAAGTCAAGAAGGAGTATTAAGTTGTTTGGGTTCTCATTTAAAAATAAATAAATCGACTCTCCCAGTCAATCTGCTTAATGTCTGATTGACATTAAGTAGATAAGCAGTGATTTAACCTTATGGGGTAGATTTCTTCCTATGATGCAGAGGTCGTGTCACACTTGGAAGATGACAAAGTGAAGCTTTTAATTTCCTGTCCTACCACAGGCCAGCTCTGTATTTGCTGGGAGATGAGGGGGCTCCTTGTTTTTGTGTTTCAGATGCTCCAGGGGCATTCTGACAGGGACCAGCAGAGTGGAAACAATGCTGTCAAATGGCACAGCAGTGCTGTAAATAATTCCATGCAGGGAAAATTTGCCTCATTTAAGGCAACACAGAAAGGTTTAATGTGGGGTAGATTCATCTGGTCATTCAGTATTTCCCATTCCTGGGAACCACTCTCCACAGCTCCTTGTATTGCACCCCCTCAGTGGCTCCAGGAATGCCAAAGGATCCAATGCCACATGAGCCTCCAGGTTTTCTGCGCTGTGTTTTATTGTGTTGATTTATCTACCATTTCTTACAGACTGATTGAGCTCAAATTGGCTCGCACAGCCGAGCTTCCCCAGCTGCTTGCCAGGTTCTGCAGGAGGTGATTTTTCATGTTGTGTTCAGATGTCAGAGCAGATCCCTGCACCCGCTCCTGCCTTAGCCCCTGGGTCCCAGGGGATGTCCACTCTCGATTCCTTCCAGGACTGGGCATCTCCTCTCCCCTGCCCTTGCCCCTCCATATGAGATTAACCCATGCAGCACCCTTTTCTCATTAGTTTTGCCCTCTTGCTTCTCCCCTTCCTTCTGAAATATGCAAGTGCTAAGCTCAAACTGGAAAGTTTGCAATGGTTGTTATGGCCTTTGAGTATTTCTGAGTTTCCTGAGGCATAGTTTTCAAATTTTGTGACAGAAGGTGTTTTTTTCGTGCTGTTGGCAGCTCTATCCACAAAATCAAAACACCTTAAATAGATTGTTAAGATTTTCCTTTGTTGACAGCTGATGGCCCTCAATGCCAATATAAAGAGATCAGCACAATCCAGTTCAATCCATTAACTTGTTTAAATCGTCTCTGCAGGGGATGTCAGGCAGGCCAGGCACCCTCAATACCTGCTGAGGGAGCAGCCAGGACAGTTGTGCCATCCAGCTGTGCTAAAAATTTTTTTTCAGATTAATTTTTTTTTCAGGTTGGTATTTCCACACCTTCCAAAGCTTGAGCCAAACTAGTCAGACCAAAGCTGCTGATGTCCCTGCCTGTGCTGGGAACTTGCTGCCACTGAGCTGCAGCATCTCCCTCCTCCTGCACCAGCACTGACACCAGCCCAGGGGCAACAGGATGAATCTTGTGGCACAACACCACTAAAATCATTAGAGTTAGATTAGCAGAGGAGCATCTCTGTGTTTCTCCCACACCTCCTTGGAAAGCATTCCTGCCAGAATCCCCAGTATGGCCTCTGCTGTGCTGCTATCTTTCCAGCACAGAGCAGTTTTTCGTGGCATTGAGGAACCCTCCTGCCCTCAGCATCCCCCAAGCTTTGCTGGCTCATGTAAACACCCTTCCACTTCCATCCCGCCTTCCTGGCTTAGCTGCCACTTTCCGTCTTATCTTAAAGCCTTTTAATTCCAGTGTTATTCCCTCACTCTCTCCTGCAATTCATGTAGCACACAGCTGCAGAGTCCCTGCTCTCGCTTCCCACTTGGCTCTGCAGATAGTAAAGGTGTTTTACATCCTCACATCTGTGGCCAGGGAATGTCTCTGATTCACTGCCAGGTCACCCTGCTGCTCCTGGGCCAGCTCCTGAGCGGCTGTGGCTGCTAACCCAGCACAGCACTTCGGGGTGCATCAGCACCATTCGGGCTGTCTCAAAAGTGGTGATTTAGGAGCTGGCAGAAAGAACTTCTGCCCCTACACTGCAAAGGGAAGCAGGATGTTGGGGTTGTTTCTCATCCCAAGGAGCCCTAAAAATCCTATCAGTGCCGTTTCTCATGGAGCAGGGATTGCCCCTGCCATTCCCAGCCCTCCAAACACCACACATTGGGACCACCAAGTTTCTAAACCTCACACAGCCCAGAAATGACACCTGAACACTCCAGCCTACACATGTGAGGAAGCAGATATGTGAAGTGACAGAGGACAGGGAACTCTGGGGTGTGGAGAGCCCCAGAAACACTGTGGACCTGCTTTGCTTGAAGAAGCAGTGATGGAAACATTTGGGAGAGGGCAAAACAAAAGCTGTTTGTAGAAGGAGTTCGTTTAGGCATCATAGGAATGGAAGTCTTATTCATTAAACATAGAATCATTTAGCACCAGAACTGCCTAATTTGGAGAGGGAGAGGAGTGGACAAGCCTGCAGCATCACCTGGATTCCTGTGGAATGCTTGGGGTTCCATCAGGACAGCTGCAGCAGAGACCCGAGGTGTGCTCAGCCAACTGCACAGGTCTGCTCCTGCAATCTGTGTATCCCCTCAGAAGGGCTTGGAATTCGAATTTCAAATGCCAAATGTCTACAGTGACTGGGTCACCAGGAAATTACTGAGCAAGAAACATTTGCGAAAATAATTTTGTAATGGTTTAACAATCACCATAGGGTTTGGGTAAGAACTCAACCTGTTGTCAGGCAATTTGCAGGTGGAAAGGGATGAATAAATTATTCCTGGAGGTTTTTTTTGTTTGGTTGGTTGGTTTTTTGGTTTGGGGTTTTTTTTTTTTTTTTTGGTTTGGTTTTTTTGGTTTTTTGGGGTTTTTTGTTTTGTTTTTTGGTTTTTTTTTGTTTTGTTTTGTTTCGTTTTGTTTTTTGCCTATGCTATTTCACAGCTGTTAGCTGAAATTCCAAACCAGTCATTTTTGTTTAACATCCTAACAAAAGAAATATAATTCAGATTTAATGCCTCTAGGAATCTCTTTTGCTGAAATTCATGTGATGTGTCTTCAATCAGAGAGTCTTTGAATGAAGAACCTTTGCTTTCTGGTAACTGCAAATACCAAGAGAAGAATTTACTCTGGACGTTGTGTTTCTAAACTTAGGAAATCAGGGATGAAATTATTTTTCTACAACAACAACAACAAAGAAAAAAACCCTCTTTCTTTTAGTGAAAAATTCAATTATTTACAATATCTTGAAGGCAGCAAAGGCCCAATAAAGAGCAGGAAAGAAAGCAAGGCAAGTGTGGAAATTTCCATCATAGAGACAGGTTCCCTTGGATGGCCAAGGACATGATTTGTGGCAGGCTGAAAAAAACAAAACAAAACAAAACAAAAAACAAAACAAAACAAAAACGTTGAGAGACATCACAAAAGCTCTCGTCTTGCATGCTTGGGGAGCTGAAATTGCCCCTTTCTCCTCCCTTTTCTCCCCACTGTACTTCGCCGTGTTTAATTTGAAAGGTCCTGCGGGGCCTGGCCTCTGGCACCGTGACTGAGATGAAATGTTCTGGTTGGGAGCTGGGCAGGGGGAGCGGCTCCCAGGCCGGCGGCAGCTAATTAACAGGAGACGGGGTAATTAACAGCCGCCAAGCCAGACAGCGTTGCCTGGGGAGCTGTGAGAAGCAGAGCCCGCAGCGCTGGGGGTCTGGGGGGTGCTCATGTGGCAAATGCTGGTCCCGAAGGATCGAAACCATCCCCACCGGGATGCTCGCCATGGGCATCGCCGGCAAAAGCCGCGGCGGTTCTGCACACACCAAAGCTCTTCGAGATGGCACAAAAGCTCTGCTGCCTTCCTTTTGTTTTTTCTTTTTATTTTTTTCTTTTTTTTCTTTTTTTTTTCTGTGAGGTCCCTGTACAGGTTTAGGAGGTAGAAATTCCTTCCCTGATGCAAACAGGGAGTGGGTTTTGCTCGAGGCAAAGAGGACCACGGGAGGGGGGGAAACCTGTGATTTCTCCCCAAAACTCGGCGTGGTTTATCAGCCACCCCCCGAGCGTGTTGGTGGCTGTCTCCCCTCCACACTCCCAGGTGCCTCAGCAGATGGGGCTTTCAGTGCTTATGGCTTTTACATGTAATTCTTCGGTGAGAAATTTAAATCAATTGCAGCCCTGTAGCACAGGCCATGTTTAGTTTTGATGCTACGTTAGGTGAAGTCGTGTCCTTAAAGTTTTATTCACCCAGCTGGGTGGAAGCTCTCTCCCAGGGAGGGCACCCAGCAGGTTCAGACTCCATGAAACTCAAATCCCAGCGTGGGGGCTCTGCCTTTCTCCCTTCAATAAGCACAGCAGGGCTGTGATAAAGCCAAATTTGCTGCCTGTTCACTTGGCTTGACTAAAAAGGGTGTAAGGGTGGAGCAATTTACCCAGAGCTGAGCAAGCTGGGAACCTCCTGGCTCCCATCCCTGTCCTGGGCTGGCCGTGCCGGACAGCAGAGACACCCAAGGAGTGCGTTCAGCATCCTCAGGGACAGACAGACTTCAAACCCACAGCTCTGCACTGCAGACTGGCACTTACTACAGAATAGGAACAGCTCACCAGGGTAGACAGTTCAGCTATGGAAGGGAATGCGGCCTTTCCAATTTCCTTGGGATTGATTAAAAAATGCAGCCTCCCTCCAGAAACTTTCATATATTCATTTATCTCTTTGCCAGGGGCAGCACAGCTCAGGGTGGGGCTAACCATGCACTCTGCAAATCATGCAGGGCTGCTGAGCCCTGGCACAGCCAGGGGGGCTGATAAAACAGACCCTGACATCAGAAATCCACAGTATCCCCATTGAAATACAAATTACTCTTTACATGCTCTGTGATCATATAATGCAGAAAAGTTCATTTTCATTAGTTTGAAAATAGCTTGTAAGAGCAGACATTTCCTCTTGCATACTGAATACTTGGAATATTTGCATATTTAGGTAATGACAATATTTTTTTATGCTGTAGCTTTGCTTGTGGTCATAAATCCATAATGTACTTCAAGGCTTTATTGTCCCCCAAAATGTGATGTGCTTCAGTTTTTCCAAGTTATGAGCATGCATCTGCAATTCATTAAGCAACTGAGCAACACATTTTCCATTTCACAGTCACTGTCTTTGTATGACCTCTTTGGTCTGACGACTCAAACATATTTCATAAATTATTAACGGAGATTACATTATTGAGAGAGGAGCTGTGTAATTAGTTGAAGGAGTGCTCAGAATTTGGGTTGTGGGGATCTGCTGAAATCAGAGAGGCAAGGTTGTCAGGAAGACTTCACAGGAGGAAGAAAAAGAGCACAGGAAATTTAAACCCAGCATATTTTCAGATAACTCCCCCCAACATTTTCAGAAGAAAAAAATGAGCCTTGCTTGCAGCTCATGACTCTTTCTATGAATTTTAGCTGTCAGATGCTTTAGAGACACAAACCTCCACCTCTCTCTGGCCCTGTAAAAGAAAGATAGGTTTTGAGGGGACTCTGACTTCCCTGTCCAGTGCTGAGAGGACGCTCCCTGTGCATGGGTGCAAAGGTGGACTGACAGGTGGCTCTGAAGGACATGTGCCCCAGCTTGGGATTAGCTGGTCCAGAAAGGACCTGCTGTCTCTGCCCTGGTGTCTGCAGTTTCAGAGACATCTCAGGAGCAGATTTTCTTTTTTTGTGTGTGTGTTTTTCATATGCTTTGCCTTGCCCAGCAGCTTTAAATGTCTCAGAGTAAATGGGTTTGCTGAGCCCATGCAGCTTTAGTTTTGTCTAAAGCTCACAGCGAGCTGTAACTCTTAGAGTAATAAACATTATTAGTGTTCTGATAAACGAGAGCAGTGTGGCAGAAAAAGCCAGGGAAGGGCTCAGCTTCAATCATATCTTATTAGTTTCAGTGTATTCAATCTTCATCCCAAATCATTCAGCAGCAGTTTAATCAATACATCAAAATCACACACAATTCCTGCTGCTCAGGGAACAGCTTACATCAGAAGTGGTTTCTGGGTTGTGTTCTGAAATCAGGCAAATAATTAAATCAAAGAACGAGTGAGAGAAACACTCCTGAAGGAACCTCATTGTTTTATGATTTATCTGCATTTCCTGTCCTCTGTTTGTACATAATACTGAACTCCAAATAATCCTTCAAATCCTTTCCACACATTAATTCTGAAGGCATCACTGCAGTCCAGTTAAGTGCTACGGATATGTCTCAGAGCAGGACAGGGGTTACCATTGCCCACACTGGTCACTCCTTAGCATTATTTATCACATCTACATTATTCTGGCTTTCTGTCTTTTCCACAAGTCTGACTTCTAAAAGGCTGGCATAGAAGAGCATTTTTTTTGCTCCCTGGGCTCTTCTGTGGGGAGAGAAAATGGTAACATGTGGTGGGATCCTGCACAAAGCACTGGTGAAAAATGGGCAAGCTTGTCACTAAAGTCACAGCATTGCTTTTTAAATGAAAACCAATTGAGTAGTTAATTTTTAAGTAAATTGCCCTTGTTTCTCATAACAAGCCATTTTGACAGTTGTGTTGACAGTTACCCAATTAAATCTCAATGTTTTGGTGGCGTTTGTGTGCAAACCAAGCCAGGTGTTTCAAGGGCTGCACAGATCTAATTTCTATTAAGGAGGACAGTCCATTCCCCTCCAGGCATCTGAGTGGCAGAATTCCATTATTTTTTGTAGAGGAAACCTCCACTGCGAGCAGCAGCTCACGACGTTGCCAGAGGTGGTATGCGATGTGCACCAAGGAAAAAGGTTATCTGCGCCTACTGTAATCTTTTTATTGCACAAAAGCAGCTTTTTGAGCACTTTGTGAGGATTTTCAAGTCTCCTCCTTGGCCAGAGGAAGGGTAGGAGCACCAGGAGCACAAAGATATGGATCCTCCCTGCTCTGAGAACTGCCAGGAGGAAAACCTAAGCAGAGAGTCCAAGTAGGAGGAAAAATGCAGTAAATGGGGCAGGGCTTGAGGGTGGTAGGAGGTTTTTGCGCTAAATTATCATCCTCCACACTGAAAATCCTCAGAAAAGTGTGCACTGAGAGGAACTGGCCATTCCTGGCTGCAGAAGTGCTCGTCTGCTTTGTGTTCGCACAGGTCTCCAGCACCAGCGGGTGCTCCAGCACAACAGAACCTCTGTTATCTCTAACATAATGCTCAAAAAATCCTCATCTTGGGAAGCTGCCTGCCTTTGTCAGCCCCTTTCAGTGAAAATAACTTCTCTTTTTTTCTTTTCTTTTTTTTTTTTTTAAAGTTTCAAAACATAAAAAACAACTGGAGTACTAAGTCCATTTGCTCAAGATGCCAGGAAATATCCATCCAACTTTTTATTCCTACTTAAGCCAAGAGGATTTCTTGCAAATGCAGCACAAATATGTACAAGCAATAATTTTGACTCATGTGGGGCCTCCTGGTTTATCCACTTGCCTGCACTTTAACACCCCACGTGGGAGTGAGAAAGGAAACAAAACTATTCCTCTTTGGGGGAAGGGAAACTGAGGCACGAAGGTACCAAACCCATGATCTCTGCCTCTGACTTGAATCCTTCAGGGTGCAGAATCTGAAACTCGTGCACCATCAGCCTCCCACCCTCTCTGCCTCTCACAGGATAATTCAGAGAGTTGAAATAATGGGACAAGAGGTTGTTTGTTCCTGTTGCTAGTGGCCAGTTGCTATAGGAGATTTCAGCTCTCCCCTGCTCTGTCGGGGGGAGATCTTTTCATGTGCCTGAGGGATGCATAAAGGATTTGACTTTCCAGACACAGTTTTGTGCTTAAAATCTCTCCTAACACAGATTAAAGTACTTCTTTCTGATTTAGCAGAGACCCCTTGAAAGGCTGGATGGAACACAACATGGTTTTCATCCAGCTCCAGCTGCCAGGCTTAATTAGGGGAGAATTAGGAGTTTGCCTGATGGGAATTGTGCTGACTTAAAGGCTGATTTTCCCTCTTCCACTGATGGCTGGTGGATGCTCAGCCCCCATCCTGCACAGACGTACTTGAAATACTGGAGGAGAAAATAGCATCCAACCCAGCTGGAGAATTGCACTTTTCTGACTTTGCCATTTTGAGGGGAAGTGGCTCCATCCATCCACTGGGGCTCATCTTCCTCCCTCCCTGTGTGACCTGGGAGTAGCTGGGTTCACGTGAAACCCTGGTGTGAGCCAGAGTATCTCAGCCTGCCTGGAGCCACGGGCTGGCCTGGAGCCACACTGCTCCGTGTGCAGCTTGGGCAAAGTAAATAGACATTCATCTGGCAGATATATATATGTGTGTGTATATATATATATCTAGAAGGGTGAGTATTCTTTGCCTAAAATCTCTTTGAAAATTATTTCTGTAAGGCAGAGACATTCCCAGCTGGCCCAAAGGCCTTTACATCAATGCAGCCACACTTTGAACTGCACCAGGAGCTCTTCTGCTTTCGTGTCAGAGTATTGAAAACCATCCTCAAAAATTTAAGTGAAGGAGAAATAAATTATTTATTACCTTTTTATTTATTTTAAAAAATTTTATTTTAACTTCTTGCTCTGTGATTGTCTGCTCATATATTTAAAGCCTGTATCAACCCCTCATTGTATTAGACTTAGGCAAACCATAATCCCCTAATCTTGCAATATGTTATGACTGAGCAGTTTTTATGAAAAAAAAAGTAGAAATTATAACATTTTAGGGTGAATAAGTAATTTAATTGTCCATCCTGAAATTCTAGACACTTCAGGAATAAGGCTGCTCATTCTTCTGTTGCTGCTTTCTTGAGATCATCCTGTTCTGGCAAAAGGCACAAAGAAATGTTAGTGAAGAAAATTATTTTGTACCTTTGATGCCAAAGTGAAGGAAGCTCTGGTTGTGGTTAAAAGCCTTGCTGTAGTGTAGAAGGCACAGATCTTACCTATCCTGTATCACTGCTAGATGGGGTAAACCAGCCACTTCTATCCACTGGGAAATTTTAAATGAATTAATTATTCCTTACAGAATAGGACAACGGAAAGACAGAAAAATGAGGTGAGAATGAATTATAAAAACTATACAAAATGAACTACAGAAACTACAGAAACCAAGAATGGAGCACAGCAACATATGTTGCACATCACAGGTAATTTATAGCTTTAAATGGTATTTTAATTGTATGAAACTCCTGCCTGATTTATTTCTCTGGGTGAAACAGTTTTTCCAAGTAACTCCATGTTATCAGTAGCATGTGAGGTAATGCAAATTCTTTTGGCAGGAGTATCCAGTGATGGAATAGCAAACATTGCATTACTAACCCAAATAATGCAGGGAAAACATCTTTCTATTGTGCAAGCAGACAGCAACAGAACACAGAATTTCCCCACAGGAATAGATCGAGCTCTTGCAACAAAAGCTTGTGAAAGCCTTTGTTCTGATCCCTAAGGATTTTATGATTGTCACACAATCTATGTAGATCAGCCATTCACTCTGATAAGCAGACTTTGCATTTCTGTGATAGCTGGCTGCTGTTTGAATAGCAGAAAAAATTAAAATAAAATAAAATAAAGACATTATTTGGTCATTTTGAGAAATACTTTTTTTCCCCCTTTTTTTTTAAAGGAAGATGCAAGAAGAGGACTGAAATGCACAATACACCAGGGATAGTGTGAGTATCTCTGAGTGACTGCAGTGAGACCTCAAGGAGGTGTAATATCCTGAGTAGCCTCTAAATATCTATACACAGTTTTTGGTAGTGGGTTTTGTGCTCCAAATCCACTCTGTCCCTGGTTGAATCTTCCCATGGACCCCCATGTCCTGATTAGGTTTTTCTGAGATAGGTGTCAGCATCCCAAATAGTCCCTGCACTAATGCCTGTCACACATTCAGTGATCACTATCTGATTGAGATGTTTTCTCTCTCGAGGCAGAGAACAGGAGGGATATTGCTGATGCTGCCTCTCATTGTTTTAAAGCATTGAGTGTGTGTATAATGTCTATTCCATGCAAGGAGCCTGCACATGACCATGGCCAGAATTACTGGAGCTCCAGACCCACCACGGTGACACATTATTCAAGTGATATTTGCCAAAGGTGCTTTTATAAAACTCAAAACCCAACATCCTGAGAGACACAGCACTTAGCAGGCAGTGTCACTACATTACAATAATTCCTAAGTGATGGCTTATTGATCATTGTGAGAGTGATCTGAGCTCGTATTTGTTCAACTAAACCTGATTTCCTTCCATCTTGTCACAAACAGGCTGCACTTTGCAGTGGTTTAATACATTAAATCCACCTCAGTGTGTTTTACTCCAGCCAGTAGCCCACACCTGAGGCAAAATAGTAAGACCTGAATGGGAAACTGAACTGTCAAGATTTATGCTTACCTACACCCAGGTTACTCTCCTTGCCATCTTGACAAAGTGCAGGGCTGGTGATTGCCTTCGCTCTCCTTCCCTCTCCCCCTGTCATTAGCATTCCCCTCCCATGCCAGCTCCAGAGGGGAGCTGTAATTAAAATTCAATCTGACAGAGCATGTCAAATGCAGAGGGTCCTTTTTGCACAAATTCTTTGCTAAGCTCCTGCTCATTTTGTGGTTGCTCAGTTCCGTGTGCTGCTTTCTAAGAACAAATGGACAGGAGGAGGTCGGGCTTCTGCAATAACCTACAGCAATTTTGTTTAGGTCTTGACCATTAAATGTCAATACAAATGGTCTTTACTTGACCATTAAATGTCATGCGTTTATTGGTTCTTTCTTGCTTATAAAAGCAAAGCAATAATCCTTGAATTATTTCTCTTCAGAGCCTGGATGTGCTCAGTGTAACAGAATATTGTCCCTGGAGCAAGGGCAGCTCTCCCAAGACCAACACTTTTCAGCTGTCACTCCTTGGGAATGTGCAGGGAGGACAACCTGGAGGGATGGATGAAAGAAACCAGTCCAGAGCAGAGCCTCCCAGTGTGGAAGATCTCCCCAGTTCCACCTAGAGGATCTAGGAAACAAGAAATACATGGCAGTGCTTCAGCAAGGAGGCCTTGAGGCGAGGTTTGTGTTCCAGAAGGGCTTGCCAAAGGTGTCTGGGGGTCTGATGGATGTGGGGCTTGGAAGAACAAGAGGAATTTGAGACTGGCAGTGGCCCTGCACCAGCTCAGCTCCCCCTGACCACTGGAAGTCAGAAGATCACCCAGAGGGTCTCCGTGTCTCTTGGACAGGATATCCAAGCTGTGCACACTCTCACGGCACAGCGGGACAGGGACGGGCAGGGAGCTGTGGAGGATGAGGAGAATGGAGCAAGAGTAGGGCAGCAATAAAACTTCTAAAACTCACACTAAGAAGTGAGAGGGATGCTGGGATGTAGCAGATCCACACCCATCATCACAGGGGTTCTCCTTGGGCTTCTCAGAGCAGAATAATACTGCTGGAGCTGGGGGGATAATCCAGCCTCTGGAAACCTGGGAGTTCTCAAATCTAATGGAACGATGATAGAGTTAATAGAAGCTGTGTGTTTTCCCTGGCTGGTGCTGAGGGCAGGGTATTGAGGCAGGCAGGAGTGGGGCAGAGCTGTCCCTAGCTAGTCTGACAGTGCCTGGGAGGGGTTCACTGCAGAGCTGCAGTTTCCTGCAGCATTCTTTCCTTCCTCCCTGGAAGTTTCAGCATCCTCCATTGCTCCTCAGGAAGAGCAGATGAGTCAGGAAGAAGAGAGAAGATCCAGCTGGGATCCCCCCTAAGGAGGTATTGACCTGTAAGCCAACCCCTGAGGCAGCTGTGTTACCACATGAAGAGTGTTGGCTTAACTGTAAAAAGGGGATTATGGATGAAGTGGCTGTGCTGCCAGGCCTTTAGCTTTTGAGCCGAGTCACTGTGGGAGCTTAGGAAGCTTCCCAGCAAGCAGAGGGTTTGTTATCATATATTAATGATGGAAAATATAACATCACTTTCCTCTGAGGTGTGGGAACTCTGGTAGCTGGCACTGTTGAGCACATGATTAGTCCCTGGGAGGATTTCTTGACACCCTTTCCATTTGGAGCTCACTGAAATCTATGAGCATGTGTCCAACGACTTAAATGTGTCTTAATCTATCCCTGGGCTGCTGTGGGCAGTGAGCAGGAGCTCTGTTTCTGTGTTGGTTACAGTGCCCTGGCCTGCCTGGGCTGTGAGGGGAGCACCAGCACCCTCCCCAGTATATGTCCATTCTGGGATTTTCTTCTCTGGGCTCTCCTCTTGCTCTTCCCCAGCATTCCTGCGGTACTTCCAAAGAGCCACAGCATAGCTGGTATGCTGTGGCTGTTGTCACCCACTTGATTTCAGCTTTGTGTCCCAAGATACCCCTTGATGTACTGGGGACTGTAGGGACTTACCCTACCTCTGTTAGGACTGGAATATTTACCAAATGCCATCTAAAATCAATGGTAGGGAGGTTAAGGCTTTAGAAATCTTGGCCAAGTTTTAATTACAGCTGCTGTAATTAGCACTTGGGCTCTGGGTGCACACACATGGAGCTAGTGGTGAAAGCTCCTTCTATCCTGTCTATAAAGGAAGGAGACTTGCTCTCAGCCATCAGCCTTAGTCAGCAATGACCATTTCTTCTTTGACACTTAGCTTATGATTTTTTTACCATGTTTGTGCATGTGAAGCATAGAAAAAGGCCCGAGAAGCAGGTAGGGTTGTAAATTGGGTGTGCAAATCCCTCGATGAGAAGAGGGCTCTTCCCCCTCTGGCTTCCTTCTCTTGTGACTTGCAGGAAGGCTGTAGAGCACAGGAGAGCTTCCAGCTTGTCCTGTTTCATTTCAGGTGGCTTGGTCCCCTCCTGGTTACTGACTGAGGGCCAGGGAGCACTGAAGTAGAGTGTTGGAGTGTGTAAGGCATGTGCACTGCCCTCCCAAAAGCTCCTTTGTTAAACAGAAGAAATTATGTTAACTCTCTACTTGATGCTTCTCTGAATACGATCAAGCATCATTCCACAGGCAATCAAACTCGGTGTCAAAGCACCAAAGTAATTTATTTTACCCAGTCCATCCACGCCCTCCTACTCAGAATGGAATAATGCACACCAGCTGTACTTTAGAGCCTAGCTGGCTTTGAACATTACAAAGATATAAGCTAAGTTCAGGAAATTACCTTGCTAAGGGCTCATTGAAGATTTCCATATATGGTGCTTATTACTGTTATTACAAATGAATTCATGGGAAATTTAATTAAGTTCTCAAAAAGAAACAAATGGGTCTCTATCTATTAAGTACACTGGCCGAGCTTATTTTTGGCATATTTCCTTGTCCCATAAAGGTTTTCAGAACATTACTTTTCTCTGAGTAATCTTGTTACTAATTTAAGCCTTGGGGTCAGCACCAGCTCACTGTCTACCATGGGAAATGTTGATAACTCCAGTGTGCTGCACCTGCAGCCAGGGATGCTTTAAAAATTGAAGTCACTGCTCTCAAATAACACTTGCAGAGGGCTCACATTTACTTGCCCTGTGGCTCCTCTGTATTTCAGAGTGGATATGTGAAAACAGCAGCTGTGCTGGGAGCCAAAGACTGCCCTGCCATGCTTGACTGTCCCTACCAGGCTGGCACAGCTGAGGCAGCTGGCACTGGTGCTGGTTTTGTCTCCCAGACCCCAAATCTAACAGCCTGGTTAAAGAGGGGAGCTCAGACTGCCTGCTGCCAGATAAGGACTGTGCTGATATGGGATGATCAATGACAGAGCAGTGGAAGGTGGGGATAATCACTTATCCTAAGCCTGCTATAAGCCACAAGGAATCATGCAGGAGAACACAGGCCACCAAGAGAGCTGCAGAGGGCAGAGGGAAGGGTTAGATGGGGTATTGAGACAAAATTCTTTGCTGTGAGGGTGGGCAGGCCCTGGCACAGGGCGCCCAGAGCAGCTGTAGCTGCCCCTGGACCCCTGACAGTGTCCAAAGCCAGGCTGGATGGGGCTTGGAGCAACCTGGGATAGTGGAAAGTGCCCCAGCCCATGGCAAGAGCGGTAGAACAAGATGATCTTCAAGGTCCTTTCAAACCCAAACCCATTCTCTGGCCATATTTTGATGAAATAGCAAATCCTTTCTGCTGGTTTTGGCTGTAAATCCAGAGCCGCTTATCTGCAAAAGAAATGTCACAAGCATGAAAAGCAGTACCAAGTCTTCTGCTTTTGTACCCCTTACTGTCTTGCTGGGGTTTGTCATTTGATCAGTGAGAGCAAGAGGGGAATGTGATTTAGCAACATAAATCAAAATAATACCAGGCATGGGAAATATTCTTCCTAAATCCTGCTATATCAGAGCAACTACCTGTTCACCAGTCAGTGCTGGCTGAATCTGCTATGCTGAAGCTGCTTTGCACAGGCAAAAAGCCTCACTGCACTTCAGTGAGACCCTTACTCAGTGCATGGATCAGAACACAGATGGCTTTGCTGGGCTGGAAAGAAATCTGTCAAATCTTCACCCCAAATGAGAATTTTCACGCTCTGCGTATTCTGCCATTGTTCTAGAAATGTAGACAGGTCTGTTTTGGAGTCCGTGGTAGGGAAAGGGGCTTATAGGACTGAACACCATTTACACTGCACCCAACAGCTTTAAAGACATCCAGAAAGTGATGCAGAAATCATCTGCTTGGAAACAGTAAGCTGCAGGAGGCATCTTCAACCACTGCTCCATAGTGTGCATCCACTCTCTGAGAGCTTTAAGCTGCATGTTACAGGCTATATCTGCTCCCTGGAAATCTGGATGATTTAGGAACTTTATTGCTAAGATTCTGCCTCTCTGCCTAGGGTGTACTGCCCCAAAGAGCAGGGGATGGGCAGTGATGGAGGAATGCTGGGCCTGGTCCAGCTGATAGAAGCTTGGCCAGATCTGTAGAGTTCCCAGCAGCCTGCTGAGAAAACTTGAGGGTGAAATATTTCAGTGAACCCAAGCTGCTATCCTGGCAGCTGAGGGGGAGGGAAATATTTCCCAAAGCCATTCTTAAGCCATCCTTTCCTCCTAGAACTGGAAGATGCAGTGGGGTGGTGGAGATACCTCAGCTAAACTGTGTTACATCACCAGATGATGCCATATGTGATGGTGAATATATATATATACACACATAATTACATTCAGAGACTTGCCCAAATTAAACCTTGTGCCAGACAGTTTGGTGGGGGGGGGG
>VWZN01014357.1:688041-705208 GCA_013396955.1 Regulus satrapa
TTTTTTGCTGCAGATCTCTGAGGACATGAGGCAGCCATCCTGAGTTTGGAGTCACACCACAGAAAGGTGGGATTTGCTGATTGGTTGTAGGATAAGGCTTTTTATGAATTTAGCAACAGACAGTAAATGACGTAATGCTTGGTCTCTTTGGTCTTTCTAAACCAGCTGTACACTTCTTCCTCATTTATTATTTAGAGCTGATATGTTGCTTTATGTGGTTAGGAATTTATGCATTCAGATATTGATTTGGTGAAAATCATAGGGCCACTTTGGGTATTTCTATTTGAGCTTGGAAAAATAAGTTATTGTCAGCTGTATGGAGGCTGCAGCTGCCCCAGGACATGGTCTGAGCTCAGGGTGATGGAACAGGCCAACAATATTAATAATATTTCTAATACCAATAATAATGAAAATCACTTAAACAACAATTGCTCACCACCCACTGACCAATAACCAGCCCATTCCTGAGCAGGGATCCCAGTCTGTGTGCTGAGTGTGACATTCTCTGGTTTGGAACATCCCTTTGGCCAGTTTTGGGTCAGCTCTCCCCGTTCCTTGTGTTCCTGCTCACTGGCAAAGCATGGGAAGCTGAGAAGTCCCCAACTCTGTGTCAGCCCTGCCCAGCAACAACTAAACCACCAATGTGTTGCTAACCTAAATCCAAATGATGTTGTGTCTCATCCTAAATCCAAAACATAGCACTGTACCAACTGCTTGGAAGAACATTAACTCTAGCCCAGCCAAAACCAGAACATTAAGGACATCCAGCCCAAGGGGCAGGGATTCAGCTCAGCTTGTGTCAGACAGACAATGAGCTTCTCTTGTAGCATTTCTGAAAGACCTCAATCCCTGCTTTCACTTGGGGAGAAAGGGGGTGCCCTAGTGAATTTAGAAATAAGCACACGGCAAAATCTCTGACTGGGAATTGGAGTTAGGACAAAAGTAATTATTTTTATTTAGTGTGAGATCCTAGGCATACTTACATCTATGTAAGTTGTTTTTTTTCCCCACTCCCAGAAAATGGGTCCTACACAGCAGCAAATAAAAGGTTGCACGTATTTTCACTGACTTATCCTAAAACCTTCATGGTTTCTATTTGGAGATTTGCAAGGGTGTAGCTCGTGCTGAGAGCCCTAGGAAAGGTGACAAAGCCAAAGAAGGGTGGGAGGGAGGTGGGGTGCTCTGGCTTTCCCCAGCATCACTCGCCCCAGTGGGTGCCTGCATCTCCGGGCAGGGTGGAAGCGCTGCTGGCTCCCGGCGAGTCAGCAGCACCATCTGCTGCAGACGGCCCAGAACGGCAGGACTGGGAATTAAATGCAGGTTTCGGGGCTTGGATGCTGGCTGCAGCCCGCGCTGTAAATCACACGAACATCAGGCTGAAGTTGCTCGGTGCAGCAGCTCCTCAGTGAGCAGCAATGGGCTCAGCTGGTGCTCCAGGAGAAACACAAACAAAAGATGTAAATCTGCCTGGCTGAAATAAGAAATGTCGAGTTTCCACAGAGCCTTTGAGGCATTTCAAATGGAAAGGAGTCAGGGGAAGTAAGTCTTCCCTAGTTATAGAAGTTGGTCAAAACCTCAGATTTAATCCCAGAAAAGGAGGAAGTTCAGCTGTGACTTCTGTATCTGAGAGCTATAGGATACAGCAGTTCTGGATCAGTAGTGGCACTTGATGAGGTCATTAAATGAGAGGACTGACACTGCTGTGAGAGCTGTTTGGAAACCTCTCTGCTGTCCTTTTCCACCCTGTAACTGGTAAACTGTTTTCCTGCAAAGAATGGAAAATTGAGCAATGTGCTGAAGGCTTGATCCAAAGCATATTGGTTTCGAAGCCCATCCCAAAACTTCAGCTTCAGGGGAATTCAGAGTGTAGTCATCCCAGTAAATCTTCACTTCCAGCAGTAGAGAAGAAATTTATTTTTCAATAAACATATAGGAGGTGCCAGACAGATGCACCAATCACCTGAAAATTTGGGTACCACATCTTGAACTGATCAGCGCAACTGGAAATACTGTGGAAATGGTGTTGAACAGGGGCCTTTTACCTCAGGGACCTGTAAACATGAATAACCTAAAAACTTCTTGTAAGTCTATGTTGTGTCCTTGAAATCTTTTCTCTGGGAGGAGTGGAGGTGTCCAATACCAGGCCCTTGGCAGACTGATGAGCAGATGATGCCAATTTGAGGGAGCTCTCCTGGGCATAGCAGGATGATCTGACTCTGAAACTGGTGATGTTCTGGGGCCCTTGGCCCAGCTCCATCTTGCTCAATGCCCAAGAGCACAGGGGAGTGTAAGGAGACAGCCCAAACAGCCTGGCTCTTGCATCTGTTTTCCAACAAGGCTTGTTCTGCACCCAGCAAGGGCAGCCCAGGGCTGTTTGGCCTATCCAGGAATGTGGGTTTCCAGTAAGCTCCTCTCATGAGAGAAGGGCATGTTCAGGAAACCCAGAGCAATTTTATTTCCTCATTTCTAGACACACAAACAAATAAACCCCAGCAAAACCCAAAAATGCTGTCAGAAACTCCCAGCAGGATAAAAAAATCTGGTGGGTGGAGTACATTTGTGAGGAGGGGCTTTGAGATGGCCCAACAAGCCTTTGCCTGTGTGACATGGGCCAAGGAACCCCCCAAAACACCCCCATTCCAGGAGAGGGCTTGGATGGCCATCACAATATCGTGCCACTAGCTGAGCCAGAGAGTGTAGTCAGCCTTCTGCTGGGGCTTGGAAAGCAGTGTCCAAAGCTGGGATGAGAATTTCTTAAATTACTGTTAGCTTGAAGAGCTGCATCATAAATAAGGGGCTATTGCAGAAGTACTTCTAAATGCAAAGTTCTGCCTTAACCCTTTGTACTTTGCAAAGCCCTGTTGATGGTAGGTAGAAGTTTTACTTCAGTTTCAGTCCCACCCATCACATCCCACCCTTGATGGCTGTGCTGGAAGCAGGGTTCTTATCTTATCCTCCAAGTGGTACCCAGGCTTCTTAGAGAAAGCCCCAAGTTCATCCTCTATATTTATTTTGGGGACAGGCTAAGGAAGGAGCTAAGATCCTGACCTACAGTTACATCAGCTTATTCAGCTTCAGCAGCCAGAGCACGTGGCTATTAGTAATCTAGTGAAAAATGTAACAGCACTTGCTTAAAAATAAACAGCCTACTCAAAAAAGGAAGTTACAATAAATAATCTGCATGAGAGGTAGCAATAAAAACTTCATGGCTGGAGTCAGAATTGGCTGTAGAATTAAACGTCTCTAGAGCAGAAGGTATTGAATATTTTGCTCCATACATCTTGCCACTGAAATTTCTCCAAATTGTGGAAGAAAGCAAGTGCTCCCAAGCCTAAGTGCCAGGGAAGGAGACATCACTGTATTTAGAGTCACCTCGGTGCTTCTGCCCACACAACTTCCTTTCTTCAAGTCACGCTGGAGAGAGAAAATGTTTCCCTTCCACTTGCTCAACAGAGCATGGTGAGCTCATGAGCAGGAGACCTCAACTTTCAAAGGTTGAACTCGGCCAAGGGCTGATTTCCCTCGTTATTTACGTTTTCTTCAGCAGCTCCCCTGAACTGAGGCACACTCTGCTAAACTCATATTCACCAGCTTTCACTCCTCCTTGTCTGGAAAAGTTGTTGCAAGTGGCTATGGTCGGCCTGTGAGTAATCCCCGAGAATTACTGCAATCCCAGATAATCGGGACTTGCCAGATGAGACAGGGACAGCCCAATTTTTTTTTTGGNTGCTTATATCTTCTTTTTGCTACTTTTGAGTAATTTCAGCTCAAAAATGAATTGCTATAAACCTGCTCTAAAACAGAGAGGTAAAAGCAGACAAACTCCCACCTGTCTTTCTACGACCAGATCCTCAGTCAAAGAGAGGACCCAAATTCCATTTCCAGGGAAGAGACCAACCCAGACCCCAATAGAGCCATGGCAGTGCTGCCAATCTACTGCAGCTCTGACCTGACAGAGTTCAGAGAGTTGTTCTTAACTGCAACATCCCACCCCGTGTTGCAGAGATGATATCCTCCCACACATGTTGATATTGTTCTCCAGAAGGCGTGTGGTTTTTTTATTGTGCTGGTAGAGTTAGATGAAACTAATGAGTCAATGGTCCCACATTTTTTAACAGATGGTTGAGATACAACACTTTTGATTTTAGTCAGCTGATGTGCTCCAGTTCCTCTGTGTTTTGAACTGTTTGGGATTACACCTGTAGGGAAAAGAGGCTTAAAATGTCTGTGGATGCAAACTGTGGAGTGATGGTACCTTGCTGCAGGAAGCCTTCTATGGGTTTTAAGACCCTTCAAGGACAGTGATGTCCTTGAAAAAGAATGAAATGGTGTCCTGAGAGTGACTGGGACCTCCTAATTAGCCCCACACTGAAAGCAAGTTGGTTGCCAGCGACATCAACCAGATTTCATTGCACACCTTCCCCCTCTCTCAAGCCATGATGTTCTTATTCATGCTGAGCAGTACCTCTCTGAGGAAGCAGTCACTGGTTACAACAGGAATACTCATGGCAGGCACCAGTACTCAACAAGAGTAGACAGCTGTACGTGTGTGATGGGGTGTACATCAGGGTCCTCCGGTTTGCGAGTCCAGGAATGCGCACACAGTCATGCAACATTCCAGATAAATGTCCTCAAGGTTGTGTTGGCGTTTCTGCAGACCCAAAAAACAAGTGTGTTTCAGTGATTTTAGTTGGGAAGGTTTCTTCTCCTCTGTTCTGAACTGTTTTCCTTTCTCTCATTTTCTGGGTTGTATTGACTGAGCTCAGAAGCTAGGAGAAGCAATGGGTGTGAAAAAAAGTGTTTATAGACCTCATGGTACCTGAATTCCTGCTTGGAAGTGCCCATACTGGCAGCTCAGAGCATGGCAACCAGCTTGAGGGCTGGAAAAGTTGTCAAGCACATTGGAATGCTTAGTTTTGCTGCTTTATGGATGATTCTAAGGAGTGTATTTGCGACTTCCTGTGTACACTGTGTAGAAAAGCCATCACAAAAGAGCTGCTTGATATCTTGGACCCATCGTGCAGAATTGTCCCTGCACCTCCATGGCCTCCAGGGCAGAGATGTTGGGCAGTAAAATATGGCAACTCTCAGCTGCAGGCACACCCCAACACCACAGGTTTGGGGCTCCTCTGGCACTCAGTCCACAGGTATTTCAGTAAATCCCACTCTGAAATGTTTCAGAGGAGCTGGGAATGGGTGAAAGGAAAAACTTTGTTAAGGGAATGGAAAAATCCCATTGCCTATGCCCTCTCCATAGACTCCTGGAGGTGGGAGGGTGCTTTGAGTGGCATTCGTAGAGGCTGCCAGTCCCACGTAATTCATGTAGGAAGTTTCTCACTGTTACAGTCTTCAGGGACATTTCTTCCCCCTTAGTGACCTAATTTTGGTGAATGAGCAACCGTTTGGAAGGACTTTCCTGCCTGACTTTCTGACTGCAGCTCAGAGCCAGCAGGAACGGGAGCCCAGGTTCAGAGATTCCCTGGTGGCACACGGTCCAGCCACCCCTGGCAGCCCCCTTGCCTCTGGTGTCCTGTGTTGCAAGGTGACACTCAATGGACAGAATGTGAAAATATTGCTAGAATTAAGAGATCCTTAAGACATTAAAGCAGCCTAAAGCAAGCTTCAGATCCCACTGAGAATAACTGGATGTGGCTCACTGAACTTTCATAGAGCTTTGCCAAAAGAAAGTAACTTTTTTTTTACACAAGGCACATGATTTTCCTTTGAAAATATGTTTACAGAATAGAGCTCATTGCTTCATCAGTTAGTGAATCCTTGATATTTTCATTTATGTGGTTTCTTATTCAACACGTGTTTGAATCATAAGACTTCTGCCCCTTTATCTGAATTTATCTACTGGGAGCATTTTCAAGAGTGAAATGTCAGTCAGGTGCATGCAAGACAGGCAACAAACAGTTTTTTCTCTGCTCCCCAACTCAGTTCTCTGGAATTCCCCTCTGCTTCCTTCTCATTTTTCATGTCCCCTTTCTAGCAGAGAAGAGATACAGGGTTTTTCTCTGAGCAAGGGAACATGGTGAGGTCCTTGGACCAGCTCCTTGCTTAGCATCTTCAATCCATTGATATCACACCAGGAGGTCCTTTTCTCTTCAGATGAGAGCCTTTGAAGACTCCTCGTATTTCAATATTTTGTTAGCTGGTCTGTTCTGGTTTGGTAGTGGAAGGCTCCCTGCAAGCTTTGGATGGGTCTAAAACCTGACAGAGGCTGGTTGTGCCGCTGAAGTGTTTTTCAGATGGGTTTTTGGCTTACTGATACAGCAAAGGAAGGCACAACCAAATGAATCAGGAGCATGGGAAGCTGGGGGTGCACACCCAGACCTGCCAGCAAACACTCCTTGCCCTTCTCTGGTCTGGATGTCTCTTGTTTCTGATCTCTTGTGCTGCAGGTGCATGGAGATCTGAGGATGTGGGCAAAGCTGGAATGGGAATAGAATGTCATTACTTGTGGTGAATTATTTCTTCAGGCTGAGTGTAGGAGAGACCGTAAATATATGCAATGGCACAGCAATAACATACTTCTCTTTTCACAACAATAATGCAATTTTCTAAAAAATCTTATAGAAATCCAGGCCAGAATTTGGATAAATGAAATAGATATTTGTTTTGCCCACTTAAAATAAGTGGGCAAAACAAATTTCACTTAAAATAATACACCTAAGTGTCACCAATAGCATGACGCATGGGCAAGGATGATGACAAAGAATAAACATGGGGGTGGTGTGATGCTGAGCAGAGGCAGCTTGATGTTTGGTGGTTTAGGCAAGGTGCATTTAGGACCAAAACACTGTATCTGAAATATGTGATCTTGCATGTATGCCCCTGGAACGTTCTCCTGGCTGCTGTGTGCACTGACATCACAGGCAAACAGAGCTGCTGGCATCGATGCCTGTGTCACATGCATTGTATGAGAACAGGGCAACATCTGGCAGTAAGTACTTCAGGCCCCTGATCAGAAAATGGAGTGTAAGAGGAAATGTGGTGGTTCTGTTGTCTCCTGGGTGCTTTAAAAACTAAGACAGACTCAAGAACAAAACTATTTCTTAATGAGGCCTACATGATCTTTCCAGTACTAACACTGCAGTGAGCTCAGACAGCATCTCCCCGGAGTGCTGACGTGGGGTTTCAGATGTGTCAGCAGTCAGCAAAGGCATCCCCCTGCTGCTGAGGTCCAGGGCAGAGCCCTCTCCATCCATCACCCAGGGAGCCAAGGGACCGGGGGGCTTCAGCCCGTGCTCAGCCACAGCAAACCTGGGAAGGGACACAGCAGACCTGGGAAGATCAGCACATGGTGACATCTTTTTTCCTTAAATTTGGATGTGCTGAATTTTACTGATGATGCCTAAGCTGGGCAAGAATCCTGTTCACTCACCACCAGTGGAAGAGGAGTTGCAGTGCTAACAGGGCCTGTGACTTCCCATTAATTACAAGGTGCTGTGATTGCACATTTACATTTGCTGCTGCTGCTGATGACGGTGTCTTTCAGAAAAAGGTATAGAGGATTTTACATGACTTTCAGCTGGAACACGGTGTCACCAACACTCCCCCTCCCAGGCTGGTGGAACAGTTCTGATTGCTTGCAGCACTTTATTAATAGACTTGCTAACATCAAGGAAAGGTTGATGAACACTTAGGATACAGGGAAGTGCCAGTGACTGCACCTTGTGCTGCTTCTGCTAATAATGTGTAGAAATTATAAATAATGTATTTTTTATTTTTTGCCTGAGACAAGCTAGTGTCACCAATGGGTGGCCCTTCCTTGGCCTTTCAGAAGAGCATTCAGCAGCCCTGACTTCTCTGATGTTCACACCAGGGCAGGGACAGGGGGCTGTGTCCTTCCTCCTTAGCTTGGCAAGAGTCAATTTCTGGTAGCAGAAACCTGAGGGCTTTCATGCCCCAAACAGAAATGTCCTTTCTCAAATAAATCCTTTTTGCAGAGGTGATAACTGACCTTGTGTGCATTGCTCTGGAGGGGGTCATGAGAGTCACCCACGTATTTGATTATATATCAGTAAGGTACAGCAAGGCTGTCCTCAGCAGGGACACCACAGAGGTTTGAGTAGTGCTTTTTGCACTTAGAGCAGATGAGAAATGCACCTGGTTAAAAACCCTTCTTCGTATGGAGGAAGATTATTTTCCATGAAAGGATAGACAGGTATTGAGGTGTCTTGTGATCACCTGGCATGAACAGGGCAAAATTCAGCTCTATATCAAAAGCAGGACTTGAGTTCCTCAGCTTGGATAGCACCTTCTCCAGGCTTTCCACATGTCTGGAGCTCTGATTCTATTGTACTTCTAGCCCCCAATACACCCCTGGTTCCAGTAAATCCAGCCACTGTTGGGGAAAATTGAGATAGGCTTTATCAGCTCCAGACAGAGCAGATATACCTCTCAGAAATACCTCTCCCCTGATAAGGAGCAGGTCTGACTGATACAGAACTCCCACTGGTGTACATCAGAGCACTTGTGAGCCACAACATGTAGCCTCTTCTTTGCCTTTATTGACATTTAAAAGATTTCCGGAGGTTCTGACAACTATCAGACTAATTAGCTGGATGCAGACAAGGGTGTGAGGTGAGTACTGGGTTCCTTGATACTTAAGGCTGCTCTGCACTGCTTGGATGCCCCAGGCAAACAGGTCTGCAGCAAGGACAGCCCAGGTGAGCACATGAAGGTGGATTTCAGGTAACCTTGGCTACTCTAGACTCAACCCTTCCCAGGGGGCTTGACTGGCTGCTGAGCAAAGCCTCTGTGCTGCAAATAACTTCACCTCAAGGCCTGCTGAGCAATGACTTTCCATGGATGTCACTAGAGAGTGTTTCCTCCATTCTGCCACAGCCGTACAGAGTGTACCTTTTATTTCATTTTCCCCCAGTAATGGCATTAACTGCTGGGAAAGCAGACAACATGAGCTCCAGGTCTGGCTTTCTGACTGACGAGCTCCTTGGAGAGGAGTCAGCTCACTTCAGCCACATCCATGAAAGCTGCTCTGCCAAACAGTTGAGGCCATCTGAAGCAGTGTGGGTAGCCTGTTCTCATGCACTACATCATTGGGCAGGGTGTGGAAGGCTAAGCCATGCCTGTCCCTGCTCTAGTCACTGAGCTCTGTACAGCTTGGTCCAGGGCTGTGCTATATCAGCTCTCCCAGTACAGAAAGGAGATTTTTGCTTCCCAAAGGACTGACAAAATGAAAAGGAGCAGTGGCTGGTTGAAGCTGTACTGCTGGGGCCACGCACATGGCTGGGCTGTGTGTTTGGGGACACTGATGCTCTCCCCAGAGAATTTTCCCAGCCTCCTCACAGGCTGGCACTGATGGGAACCAGTGCTGGATGAACACAGAACTGAGGGAGGTGTGGGGGAACAGCTGATGGAGGGATGCAAACAAAACCACAGAGGCATTTTACTGGGTAGGCTACCTCGTTTTTTGCTTCTTGTACACATGTACTTGAAGTGAACATTTAAACTCGTCCCTGGATTTGCACTGAGGGAAGGGACAGCCCTTCTTCATGGCTGAGTGGCCTTTCTTCACAAGCAGGACATGGGTCCAATGGATTCACATGCAGCATGCTGGGTTGGGCTACCAGGCCTTTAACTGCCCTTTTCTTAATGAAGCCTCGTTAAAGAAAAAAGAATCCTCTGGCAAATATCCTTTCCAGGTAGATGGAGGCAAGGACATGGCCTTACAGAGCCCGTTCAGATCAAATGGCAGCCTGCTGAGACAATAAGGGAAAAAAAAAAAAAAAAAGTATTGCATCCCTGTGGGGATCTGAAGTAGGCACACATTCTGAGCAAAGCATTAAGTGATCACTCAAGAAGAGGTTTGGGAAGATTTTTTTTTTTTTTTCATGTGGGCAGTTCTGATCTCAACTATATATAGTTTTAGCCCTTGATACTACCAATTAACTCTGTATAATATGGGTTTAAAATACTTGCGACACTCTCTTGCTAGCTGAAGGCATCCTTTTTGTACATCCAAGAGTGTGAAAAGTAGCACAAAAAATTCAGCAAATTGTCCTTTATCCTTTAAATCCTCAGCTTCAAAAACGGCACAAGCCTCAGCAGGCTTTATGTACTAAAGACTTTTTTATTTTGCTTTGGATTTGTGATTCTCTCACTTCTTAGCTTTTGTTTGAAGACAAACTCTTTAGGTGGTGACATAGAAATGTGGAAATATAGTAAATGAGGGGAAAAGAGGGATTCTGACTTCAGGTGGAGAATATTTTAGTATTTATTAGAATAATATTTGATATTCTGATTTCAGGTGAGTAACTGAAGACATTTGAGGAGGGTTTATGTTTCATGATGTGTGTGTAAAGGTCTTTTGGAAAGCAGAAATATGAAAGTCTCGGTATTTGAACTCATTGTGACTACTAATATTCATATTTCTAATGTTAAAAAAGTCTTGATCTCTTCAGATAGTGCTTGTAATGAAATATCTCAAAAGACACATAAAGCACAGGAATCATTCATGGGACTGCATAAAAGTAGAAAGCCTGAGAAAGTTTTCACTGAAAAAAAACTTACTTTTAAAATTCAGAACTATTATTAGACAGTGGGAAAGGAAACAAACACTTTCCCTCTAAATTGATGAGATTGTGTATTTTAAAAGCAGGCAGTGATTTTAGTCTCACCTTTTATAATAGGATTTTTGGGAAGCAAATTTAGACCTGAGTGTTGTTGGAAAACAACAGGAAAACTCAGGAAAGCTGAAGAGAATAAGGCACCAGAGACCAGGGCTGCTGGGCCAAGTCCCCTGTTCTCAGTGCTCTTTGCTCCTGATTAAAAGCAGTTTCTTACACGTCTCTGCAGGTTGTACTGGTTTAAGTACAACAGGGGAAGTTTGGCAGAGATCTACAGTTTGCTTTTCACTTTAAAGCAGTCCAGTTAAACCAGTGCCAGTACTTAGGGCAAATGTATTTAAACCAGTTAACTCTCTAATCAGTTTAACTACCACTGATGCTGTACTGAATTACATTAAATCAGCATAAGTGAGAGTTTAACCTGCTTTATCTACGTCTGCTCTGGCCTTTGCACCGGTTTCATTAACTGGATTTGCAATGCCGTGTTGGCCCGATGAGGTTTGGCCTCACAAACTTTATTCCACAGAGGTTTTCTGAGCTTCCAGCCTTTGTTCCCAGGCTGTCCGTGGCCGAGTGCCAGTCAGTGATACCTGCTGGGGTCTGGCTGCTCTGCCCCTGCCTTCCCTGCCCACAGTGGGCTCAGCAGGACGAGCCTGCCTTCCTCGAGACCCAAGACCCAAATGATTTCTCACTGGAGGAAAAACGCTCTGGTCCCCAGGAGTAGCCGATGGCACGCAGCCTGCTGCCAGCTCTTCTGACCCTGTCCTTGGCCTTGGATTTGTCATTCTCAAGGCAGCAGTCCTTAGAGCTGTTCTAGCTCAGGAGAACCTCAGCTTTCACTCCAAGAAAAGGCCAGCTCCCTACTTCTCCCCTTGCAAAGGCACAGTCACCACTTTCGAGGTGAACTGACTGGAAGCCCAGTTCTGAGCCTCTCAGATCCTGCTCTCCAGGGACTGAAGGCAGGAGTCCCCAGACTCTCCTCTCCATCCTGCAAATCCTGTCCCTGTCCCCAAACCACAGAGGACTGACCATTTTTCCTTGCAGTGACCCCCCCACACCCTCTGTTTGAACCCAGGAACATCTGCCTCAAGCACCAGGCTCAGTCTCTGGCGTGGAAATCATGAAGGCAATTCTTTTGATGAAGAACCAAAGGGAATTACTTAATCCCAGTCTAAACTTTTTTTTTTTTTTTTGCCCTAAAGCCAAGTCAGAATGACATTGCTCTTCCAGCTTCTGTTTGCACCAGTGCTGTTGCTAACCAGTGTCATGAGTTAGCATCTGGAAAGAGGAACATGTGAAAATCAAAACAAGGATATTGAACAAGAGAGATTGTCCAGTTCCCCCTTGAATTCTTCCGTTACCTATCCAAATATGGCAGAGCTGAAGTAAGGGAGGACTAGGAATTAGTGAATGATTCATTAGAGTAACATAATTTGTTTGGGAGCCCCAGCTGCAGAATTAATCTCCTTCAGTTCTGCTGATAAAACCACCTCGGGACTGACAGGGTTTCAGACTTTGTTCCAAACTGATGACACATTCTTAGAAACTACATTTTAAAATATGAATTCTCCTTATTTCTCCTGGTGTATTCATGTAACAAGAGGGCCCGTTTTTAATCTGAGAACTCCAAACTTTTTTTGAAGAGAAGAAAATGCAAACTTTGCAGGGAAATTATTAGACCTGGCAATAGCATCTTGCGTGGGACAGGCTGTGGAGAGCAAGGCTGTCCTGCTGAGACCTGGGGTAGCTGGCCTGTTGATCTCCCTCATAAAACGGTTTTTGGATTCTTTCTCAAAACATCTGGTTGTTTCTGGCTGTCTAGCAAAGCCCTGCATGAAAACCGACAAAGCTTGGAAAAATCATCTCGCTGTATGTGGCTGCTGGTTTTCACCTATGTCAGAGATACGTCATGTGCTGCTCGTGTGACAATCAGACTAAATGATCATCCTTTGCTAAACTGTACCTGGTATATGCACAGCAAAGCAGCGGTTGAATTTCCATGAGTTTCATCCCTCTCAGGCATTTTCCACCCTAAATGGAGGCAGGACTTCCCGTCTGTTACAATTCTGAGGACCTGTGTGTAGGGAGCTGAAAGGAGATTGTTTGGTTTCCTTTCCTGAGTGGGGAAAAGGAAAACCTTGATTTGAAAGCAGAAAGGGTGAAAACTGCACCTAATTGGAGAAGAAGCCTAAACAGCACTCAGGGTAGGCAGAAACTGTGATTAAATAAAAGTGTGTGGGTATCAATGGGAGGTGGAGGGAGCTGAAGTCCAAAAGATGGAAAATGTGTCTTGCCTGGGCAGAGATGGGATGGCAGCTGGGAAGGGAAGGAGATGGGTGACAGGCTGGGGGTCTCCCGTGTGGCTGGAGAAAAAGGAACTGGGACAAGAAATGAGATATTGGAGATGGGAAGTTTTAACTGGCATTATGTGTGCTTGGTGGAGCAAAGAAATGGGACTCACTCCTGTGAGACTCTACAAAACCTCTCCATGGCTACTGGAAGCTCTCACTTAAATGCCCCCTTTCTTTCTTACTCAATACCGAAAGCTTTTACCAAGTCTTCTGCCTTGTAGGGAGATAAAGAGCGATAACAACTTCTTGTCTTTTAGTCTGCAGGGGTAAATTGCATTCTCTTCACGAATTTCGCAGTGTACAATGCAGAGTATGAATGCAAAAGTCTGGGAACTTTCTACAAAATTAAATCACATGTCTGTTTATTTTTTATTTTGAATAGCAGCATTGACTACTTCCTTTCCTCTTCACATGAATGCACAAATAGTTGGTGCGGGGGAATTCTTGCAAACTGGGAACTCTGCTGAGTTGTGTGTCAATTTTTTGCCTACTTATAGAGATATCAATCTATGTTGTTGCTCCCTGCTGTCAACTAGAGATCCCCAGACTGTGGTTGGAGTAACATTACTGATGGGAAAAGCATTTTAAATGGTAGTTGCAGGCTAGAAGAAGAAAAATACAAATCATGAGAATTATAAGTGAGGATATTACAAATAAGGAAATTACAAAGAGTAATGGGAGGGGTGGGGGAAAGCAACATCTCTGCTCAATGTGCTTGCTGCACATTAAATGTTGTACCCCATGGTATCTGAAAATCATTGCTGAAATCACAGGAAATATTGGTTCAGAATGAGGAAGAGCTGTGCCTCCTGATAAACCTTTCTCAGGAGCTGCACAACCAAAGTCCTTCAGTCTCTTGAACCTTCATGCTGCTTTCTCAGTCTTGATGAGAATCCACTCTGAAAAGGAGAATTTGCCCAATAAGATGAACACATTTTAATGGCTTTAGCAAAATCAGACCCATCATTTGAACAATGCTGATCCAGTGTCTACGTGGCAGTGGGGAGCCCAGATGCAACTGCTTATGGCTTTTGAGGGGGTTAGTCTGGGTGAAAAATGAGACAGAAGTGTCACACAAACACTAAGACTGCCTTTATTGCTGGGTTAATTTCCAACTCTGCAAAGGACTTAGCAAGGACTTGCTTTCAAGCAATAGAAAACCAAGCTGAGCATTCCCAGTGAGCCCTAAATCTGAATACAAGGCTATCCCTTATGAAACCTGACTTTAACTCCTAGAGAGTGTTTGGGACTTGCTTCTAGGCCATTGTCCTTTTTGGAGTGACAATTCCACAGAAATACTTCCTAGTAAGAATCTAAGTAGGGCTATGCCCTTGATGTGAATACTAGACTGAAGTTTGTGTTCTGCTGCTGATTTGATGTTTGACAAATAACCCTTCCATGTTTTGTTTTTCACTCTGCTAAACTGGATAATCATTCTTGCTCACCTCCCTAAAGCAGTTTGACATTCATAACTGGAAAACAGTCAACAGAGCTGTAAAGAATTCCGGCTGTAGAACTTCACAGAAATCTGAACCCTGCAGTAACACAATCATCACTTCATCTTAAATTTTATCTGATATGTATTTTGGGGTTAATTTCATTTTCTTTATAGCAATTCAATTGCAATATTGGCATAATAAGGTTCATTTTTAAGCCCCCTTTTTTATTTGGGGCATGCTTGCAAACAAGTATCCTGCTTAGGCACAGTGAAAGTATTGTTCTTTCACCCTGAAAGATGAACTCTAAAATGATATTATAAACACGGATGACATCTATTATGAATAGAACACTTTGTATGACTCAGCAAAGCAGTGTCAAGGTCCCAGTTAGCTCAGGTGCAATGAGAAATTGCCTTGATCTGAACAGCAGATAAAACTTTGCATTGCAACAGAGGCTGCAAGACAGAAACAAAATATTCATGGTCTGATGGGAAATAAACCAGATTCCTTTGTCCCTGGGACCTGCACACACAGCTCCGGCTGAAGCTGTGGTATCTCAAGTGAAGCAGCATTGCCTGGGATATGTATTTGCATAAAAGATCTTTGCACTTTAGAACCAGTGCTATAATTAAAACTGAGCTGAAGGCTCATAAGCTGTACATTTGGAACAGTAGAAGAGAATATCTCATTTTTACACCTGGAAAAATAGAAGCAAAATCATTGCAAAGAGATGAGTCCTGCTGTTTACTGCCTTGATCAAATCATGGAGTGATTCCTCATTTGTGAAAACCCAGTTCCTCAGCAACACCCCCTAACCCACAGAGGCTCAGGCTGTAAATGTAGCTTAGCAGTGGGTTTATTCTAAGTCGTTTTTAATTGTTTGTTGGTTGCCGTTTTTCTTTTTTTTTCCCAAAGCACTGTTAGCAAGCCTACTCCTCTGTCGAGCCATCCCAGCCATCTGCCAATGTGGGCTCAAAAGAACATTCTTCAGGGCATTATCCAATTTGTTGTATCTGATTCATTAAAGTAATTACTCTTGCTATTAAGTCATTGCTTGGAGTTTGGCAGCTGCATAATAATCTGAGACTTAAAATTCTGAAGCAAGCTAAAATTCTTATGTTTCTTTTATCAAATCTCACATTGCCTGAAATGAGCAGGAGCCCTGGTTGCCCAGGTGTGAGCAGTCCCTGGTGCAGCACTGAGCAGCTTTGGCAGATGCGATGGAGGAAAAGGACGTATGGAAAAGACACTTTTTCTGGTTTATCTGGTGTGTTAGAGTTACTGGTGTTCCACTGGCACAGCATGAGTATGGTGATTTTAGCTGTGATATGATGGCAATCATATCACATCATTTATCAACAGCATCAGTTATCAACAGTGTCCTCAAATGCCCCAGACCTCTGAGCTGTGGTGGGACTTCATTAAGTGAAAATGCTCTGAATGAAATTCTCTATGGAATTTCTGTACTGTGGGTGATCCCTGTCCTCCTAATGTCACAGCATTAGGAGGGGACAGGACAGAGCTGAGGAAGGGTCCTTGTCCTCTGTGTTGCAAAGGTAGATTAGAGATGTCCTGAGTCACAGTCAGTGCTGATCAAAGGCCCCTTGTGAGCACAGGGACAGAGCCCCATTCCTGAAACCCATCTTCCTGCAGCACCAGCCCCCAAACTGAAGAAAACTACAATGGCCAAACAGGATCATTTAGCAAGTTCTGAACGTGACCCTCCACCTCCAGGGTCTTTGAAGCTAAGGAAGGACCAATGCCTTCACTCACAGGGGCTGAGCAGGCACAGGCCATCTCTGATCCCTGACACCATCCAAATCCTCCTGTTACGAGACCTCCTTGCCACCTTCCCTCTTTGGCTCTCCCTGGGACTGGCACCTGTGTGGGTACGAAGGTGTGTGGCAGAGGCTCTTCCCACCTCTGTGTTCTGAGGTTATCTGCTCTTAGTGTCCCAAACATGCCAGGAGCCAAATTGGAAGATGAGATGGCATTAAAACAAATCTGCTGGAAATAACTGAAGCCCAGCTGGTTTCAAACGTTCCATTTTACGGAACCTCTCTTTGCCATGTTTATGAGCTTTGGAGTCTTTATAAAGGCAGATAAAGTTCAAAGGAAACCACTTAGAGCTGTCAATTCTTGTGCTGGGAACTTGACTGGAGAAGTGCAAAGTCCTGGGATGCAAACGCTCATTGCTTTTGGACCTGTCAAAGTAAGTGACAGCAAATGTCCCGCACTCTATCACCACCTGATCTCGGCTGGGGGCAGTCGAACCCATCGCACCCTCCCCTCTAAGTGGACTCCTGGCGAGGGGGATCCCTGGGTCTGCAGGAATGCTGTTCGCAGCTGGACACTGTGCCTGTGCCGGGCGTTCGAAGGGGAGATGGAGAGCCCTTGGCGCTGGTCCCTTCCATTAAACGAAGGCAGCCTACAGGACAGACAGAGAGGGACTTCTTACAAGAGCCTGTAGCGGCAGGGCGAGGGAGAACGGATTCAAAGTGAGAGAGAGCAGGTTTGTACACGAGGAAGACACTGCTCCCTGTGGGCATGGGAAGGCACCGGCACAGACAAGCTGCGGCTGCCGCATCCCTGCGAGCGTCCCAGGCCGGGCTGGACGGGGCTTGGAGCAGCCTGGGACAGCGGGAGGTGTCCCCGCGGCGGCGGAGGGCGAAGGAGACGGGCTCGGGAGGCCCCTGCAGCCCCGTCCGCC
Source organism: Regulus satrapa (assembly GCA_013396955.1). Taxonomy (NCBI): domain Eukaryota; kingdom Metazoa; phylum Chordata; class Aves; order Passeriformes; family Regulidae; genus Regulus; species Regulus satrapa. The sequence goes on from VWZN01014357.1 coordinate 705,137, forward strand.
GCAGGGCTCTGCCCGGCCGGCCGCGGTGAGGGCAGCGTGACGTCACGCGCGGCACCTGTGCCGTCAGAGCCG
>VWZN01014357.1:705541-745887 GCA_013396955.1 Regulus satrapa
CCGCGCCTGCCCCGGGGAGCGCCGCTGCCCGCGGCCCGGACCCCCCCCTCCCGGAGCTGCGGAGGGTCTCGTAGCTGCAAGGTCTTGTCGCATCTGAGGTTGTTCTTGGTTGTTTGGCTTTTAGTTGGGTTTTGTTGTTGTTGTTGTTTTTGTTTTGTGTTTGGGTTTTTAATTTTTGGGGGGGAGGTTTGGTGTGTGTGTGTGTGTGTGTGGTTGTTTTGGGTTTTCTTTTTTTGAGCCTGAGAGCGGGTTTGTTACTTGCAGTTGCTTGGGGACTGGAAACTTTTGCTAGGTAGGTCACTTTCTTCCTAGAGTGGTTTTTCCCTGAAATAGACTCTGTTTGCTTATCTGGAGCGACTGCATCGCGTAGATATGCTCTGTAAAGGGAAATAAGGCAGTCTGTGTGTGTTTCCCTCCCTTGTGGGCTGTTAGCGACCCGTTGTCCATCCTACTGCTGGAAAAAGAAAGTCAGCTCTCCCGCGCCTTGAGCATCCACCTTGTCAGCCGTGGCACGTTTCTGCCTCTCTGTTTTTTCATTCAAGGAACCCTCCATTTCACCTCAACAATCTCCCTGGCAGCACTCTGCTGAATATAAGGTCATTGCTGCGAGTGCGTCGTGTTTGTAATCAGGTCTGTTGTTAGCCTGTCTCTATATTCGCATTTCAGTTTTGAACACCGCTCTTCGTGCGTCTGTGTGTAGTGGAAAAACAAATAAGAATGTAAATAGTGAAGAGAAATAAGTGCTAGAATGAGTTTGGATTGTGCAGTGTGTCAGACAAACTTAAGAGTAAATAAATGACTTTTTGATCATTTCCTGAATGTTACAGAAACACTGAAGGTTTGTAGTAAGAGGTGTTACAAATTCTGTTGCTGTCACAGGGGCTGACAGATGTGGGGCCCCCTCCTGTGGCCTGTCACACTGAGCCCCTGGTATGGCTCAGAAATGGTGCAGGTAGTGGTGCTGATGTACAGCCTGACAGGCCATCCAACCAAACTGAAGCTGCCAGAACTCCTTTGCTCTCTAATATTACGCAGGGAAATTGCCATTACCCAGGTAATTATCTGAGAGCCGGCCTAATGTGCAGAGCAGATGGGGTTCACCAGCACTGATGGGTTCCAGCTGTGATGGAGGCAGCTGAGAGACACGCAGGGCTTCGGGTTTAGTGCTTGTGTTGCCAGTGGAGTGCAGCGGTCATGGCTACTGTGCTGTGGCCCAGTAGCCCTGTTTGTACCAGCTACGTGTCCCAACTGGTGTGCAGGAGTTGTCCCTTTGTGGTTGTCCTCCCTGTAGTCAGCAGTTTGTCTGGGCTTTCCTGGTGTGAGCATGGACAGCAGGTCTGCACTGGAGCTTAGCTGGCAGGTCTGCATTTGACCTTGCACAGATGCTGCAACTGCTTTTAGTTCCTGTGACTCGATGCTTTGGGACCCAAATGCAGCCTCGCGTTGCTCACTTCTCTCGGGGAGAAGTGAATGAACTCTCTAATGAAGCACTGGAGTATTTTACTGTCTTCTAAATGTTGTCACTTCAAACTTCCCTGCAGTGAGTTTCCCCAGTTCATCCTTACCTGGTATTCCTGCAGAGACAGCCCTGCCCACCCTTTGGGTATAAGGGGTCTGTCATCCTGACATCCTGCTGGTGCCTCAGACCAATCTGCAACATCTGCCCTGATGTTTGCAGGACAGCTTTTTGGAGGAGTGACCAGCTCGTCCTAGTCTGCCTCGTGTCCCTCCACATGTACCCGTGTGTGTGAGAAGAGGGAGCCCCGAGGGTGGAATAACAATCCATGGTTTTTCTGGCAGATAGTGAACTGACATGTTAACCTCAGTGTGGAGCCTGCCCAGCTCACGTACAGCTCGTACCTCGAGGGAGAGTCTCGGCTGTCTTCCTGGTACTGTGGGAGATGAAGATGCAAAGGAGTCAGGGGCCCTGCCAGGTCCATATAAACCTGTCCCTGGAGCCAGGCTGATAAAACTTGACGATAACAGGAGGCAGAAGTTGCTCACAAACCAGTTTGTTTCATGATCGTATCTCAGAGGGCTTCTGTAGTCCCTCAGCTTTGCTCGGGCCTGGAACCAGTCTGACTGATGGTTATCGAGGGTATCGGCATCACCCTGCTGCTTTCTCTTGTGGATGTAAATCAGGAGTAATTGCATAGCAGCGAGTGGAATAGCAGCAGGTCAGCGTGGTGTAGTTGTGGGACTGTGGCCATGGGAATTGCTTCCTTCCCTTCTCCGCAGCCTGGCTCTGCGAGGGTGCCTGGGGAGCAGCAAACCAGAGCTGATGTGAGGAGCTGAGTCTAAACAGCAATCTGCTCTTTTCCCTGGTGAGAACTGCTGATTTCCTAGCAACATTCAGGGCTTTCTCTGATCTTTTTAACCATGAGAGTTGAGAAGCATCCTTGGCTTACTCATAGCAGCTGAAATTGTGAGTACAGAGGAAATTTCATCCTGCTCAGAAATAGGTAAGAACGTCAGTACTCTGAACCAAGAAGAGACAGTTTTGTTGACCGTTTTAACTCAGCCCTGCTAATACTTCTGTCCTTCCCTCAGTGAAACTCTCCTGTTTGTTTCCTCCCAGATTGCTTGTTTTCCAATATGTGACATCCAGTTAAAGATTTCTCCTCTCCAGTGTGCCCTCGCAGTTACTCCATCCTTGTTTCATAATTCAAGCCTGCAATCCAAAGCCACGAGGGGTCCAATAATAAAAGCTTTTTGCAGTAAATACTGTACTGACTTAGGCCAAGCCACAATTGAATGCTGGAGGCCAAGTTAAAATGTAAGCCCAGCAAAAGCTTTAATCACAGGGGGTGGAGAGGATACATGGGGCTGAGATAGGTCAGTCAAACCCATACTTCCCAAACCCTCCCGAGTCATGAGAAGTTAGATCCTTGGGCAAAGTAATACCTACATTCATGGGATCTCTGGAATTTGCACCGTGGTCAAATGGCTTTGAAAACTGAGATGATGTTTCAGTTACTTTGGTTTCTCCAGAGTCACTTTTCTCTGTGGGAGGAAAATGGGCTTTCAGGCTACCCAGTAAGACAATGAGATCTATTTTTTTCCCCCTCATTTTCATATTTTATTCCTCTCCTGCCATATTCACAAAGTATAATAGTTTTAATCCACAAGTACATACACTTAAATATGTATGTGTTTATGTAATGAACAAGCAAATAAGATTTGTTTCCTGGTACAAGCAGTGTACAATGAAATCGATGGAGTTTTATTACCAAGAGTAAACACAGATCCTGACATGTCTGCACACAGTCAGCAGGGCGCTGGAGGCTTGAGTTACATCTCGGATGTGGATTCTTTAAATCATTTGGCAATTTTTGGGTGTCAGACTGGTACCTGGAGGTGAAGGCTGCACAGCCTGCCATTGCACGGGGCACTCTGATCCGACCCAGGTGTGGGGAAACGCAGCAAAATGTTTTATATAAAATTGATTTTTCTGTATTTTTTTGTTGTTTTCAATGTGTGTCCATTTGGATGGTCTGTGTGACATTGCAAGCACCAGCAAATTATTGTCAGCTGTTGTAATTTACTGCCATGCTCTTAATAAAACCTGCAGATAAATTACTGCCATTTGTGCCCTTTTCTGTTGCCTATATTTTCAGACTGGTTAAAAAGCACCCGAATGATGCAGTTACTGAAGTATTTTAGTGGAAGAAAATATTAGGAAATGCATTTAATTTGCATGATAGTTTCTTAGGAAGTTTATTTTTGTTTTATGAGCAATAACATTGAGATGTAGAGTTTGTCATTATTAAAGCAGTGATGTCTTTATAAAATTCTCATCATTCCTGCTGTCCAAAGACCTTTTCCTTTGTGTAAACCTTGAATATTTTACTTTTACCAGCTGGTGCCTCATCTCTCTCCAGTCAGGCTCCTGTGTAAAGCATTCCTTTTTGCTTTTCTCCTCTTATCTGGTGCTCAACGCTGAGGTCTTGATTTAGTTAAAGCTTCCCTTTGAATACCCAGCGATTGTTGAGGAAATATTAATTTTGTCAAATAGACACACATTTCTGAAATGTGTGCTTACTCTGGAGCCAAAGAGGACTCTTCTAAAGTGCCCTAGTGCCTTAGCCTGCAGATGATCAAATTTAATTTTGTAAATGAACTTTGCAGCGTGATTGAATTTGAACTTGATTGCATTAGGCTTAACATTGAGTTTGTGCCTTATTGGAGGTAGTCTTTTCATATTACTGCTATTTATGGATCTTATTCAAGTGTTTTATATTCTGGTTGGGTTCTGCAATGCAGTTTGTTCAAGCTACTGCTTATATCTGTTCCAGTTGTGCAAGAAGTGGAAAATATCCTTTATTTAGAACAGGTCACATGTTCTTGCATCCAGGAACCGTGTCTCAGTGTGATTAAAAAAAAATAAAAATGTATCTTGGAGGAACAGATTTAAAAAGTTCCTGAAATATTTTTCCGTCTGTTACAGAGGAACATTACATATTTTAAACTAAAAGGTAATAATAGCTGAGCTGGAAGTGCTACGTAGGCCAGCACTGCCTGAAATCAGTGGTAAAAGTCTGAACCGACGTCAGTGGGAGTAGAGCTAAGCCAGAAGTATGTCTCCAGAATCTCTCCGGTAACATTTTTGTGCGTGAGTCAATAATTCCATGTTTATTCTGCACCTCAAATTTGCTGCACTGGGAAGGAAACCCTCACCACATATTTTTGTACTTTTTTTTAATTTGTAAGAACAGTCTTAAAAGGAAAGGTTGCTGTTGGAGTGTCTGTTGTATAAACATGTGGAGACAATAAGTGGTATTTCCGTATATTTCTTTACACGGGGAGCCGGTGCTGCTCCCTGTCTGTAGCACAGCATTTTCCATGGTGAGAGATCCTGGGTGACCTTTTCTCTCCTGCACAACTCTCACTCTGTTATTTGCAGTAGGCCTTTGCTATTTAGCAAGGAAACAGAAATAGCCCATGAAATTCAGTTCAGCATTTGCTTTGATACGAACTATTGAGCGTCACCTTTTCGCTTCCCTGGCCTGCTTTCCTCGGGAGGGTTTTGTGTGGCTGCCAAGCTGATCCAGAGAGGGCACAGATATTTTGGGGCTGAGCTGGCTGCACTGACTGTGCATCTTTTAGCAAGCACATGTGTTTGCTTTTTTTTTTTTTTTTTCATCAAACTGCTGGCTGCGTTAGTTGTGTGTAAGTGCATATGCATCCTGCTTGAAATAAATCTCTGCTTTTCTGGTGAGCAGGAAACTTCTCTAGCTGGCTGCTGCTGGTTTACAGATTCCAGGTGATAATTTGAATCAATATATTCTGTCTCTTAAGAGGCTGAAAATAAGCCTGTGCAGCCCTGCTGGTGGAGAGCAGCAGTCCCCTGGTACTGCTAATTTCCCCACATAGAGTGGAGGTCATTTCTCAAGCTTCTGGTCTGGAATTTGTTGGGCTGCTGTCAACCTGGCCATTATCATTAACCAGTCATTGTCGAGCCTCTAGCGAGCTGTGTTTGTTTTTATTTGGCACTTAGGGCAATGTATCAGAGGTCCTTCCCGCAGGGTGGTGGGCAGCATGACTAATTCCTGCTGTACAGTCTGGTCAGGATCTAGAAGAAAACTGGGAAGCAAGAGCAGAAGAGATTTGCAGATGTGCTATTTTATAAGCAAATTCAGCTTCTTAGCCATGTTCTCTGATTAAAAGTTGATTGGGAAGAGATCAGTACAGCTGCTTAAAAATGAGGGTACGGGAGAAACCTGTTCTGACAGTTAACGATGCTGCCCTCCTGTTTCTACAAGCAACATGCTTTAATACTTTGAAAATGAAACAGAAGGAGTAATTTTCTGTTTACTTTTCTGCTAAAAAAAAACCCCATGAAATTGTGTGTTGGCTGTTAATTCTCTTCTGTGAACAATCTGCTGTTTCAGTGTTGGGAACAAAATGAGAGTCCAACTTCCATTAAGCTGGTCAGGCTCTTGGCCATTATTGTCTGTCTCGTTCTATTTTGGATTCAAAAAGTTTTTGAAATACACAGGCTGTAACGTTTTTGTTTGGAAAAATTCACTGTCTTTTAATATAATTTTTGCTGGAACAAAGACAACATGATTAAGCAGCCTGGCATGGCAGATTTTGCTGGACAGTTAACTGTTGCATTGCTATCATATTATACAAGAACTGCGGTGATTTATTTTTTTTATAATCTCTAGTTGAACACTAACAGCACAACTAGTGGCTTGTGTGTAGTTTTACACTTCATTTCATACCGGAGGAAGAAAAAACAGTGTAGGAAAATGAATTTTATTACATATTCACAATATAACCCTGCCACTGCTTTATCTGCAACAACTGTGAAAAACCTGATGCTGCTTTGAGTGTCAAGATTGAAATACTCAGATTGACTGGAGCCAAAGTCTTGGAAGAGGTCTGTTCTCCAGTCCATCTGAGGCAGAAGTTAAGTGCAGTTTTCAGTGTTAGGCACCCCAAGGCTCTGCGTGCTGTGGGCGGGCACGGACAGTTTGGGGGAGCCTTTTAAAAGGCTCTGTCTGGGAATCTTTGCCCAGAAATTCCGCCTGGGACTTGCACAGGCCTTAGTCACAGTTGCCTGTGGGCTTCACCAGAGAATAAGTGTTTCAGAGAAGTCATGGTAGTGTCCAGGTGAAACAGCGTAGTGTGGGCATTGCTGGTACAAGCACAGAAATGGTGACAGTTGCTGAGGAAGGCCTGCGCTACGGCTCTCAGCTAATACTCCAACTCTGATAGTGCCTTTGGATCGAGCTCATTTTTTCTGGTATCATCCCTGCTGCAAGGGCTGCTGTAATGTTTGCGTTAGCAGCTTTCTGCCAAGCATGCCAGCCAGGGGCTGGTGGTTTTTAGCTTTTTTTCCTTCGGTGGGAAGCGATGATGTGGAAACACTCGGTAGGCTTCCCCCCACCCTGACCTGCTGCTCGCAGCTGCTGCATGGACTGGACTGGCAGGTTGAAGGGCAAAATTGTGTTGCTGTGATATATAATTACTTCTTCCAGCATGAGCCAACAGAGCAGCTTGCTGTGATGATTGTTACGTATACTGCTATGTAAAACAGAATGCAAGTGTAATGTGGGGTTCAGGCTAGTATTTTAATGTTGTAATTAGCAGACTCTAACCGTAAACAAGTTGTTGTTTTTTTTTTTTTTTAAATCCGTTCCCATGAAGATTATTCCTTTACAATGCAGGCGGACATACATTTGCAGATGTGTGGTTTATGAATTCTGTGCTCCTTGCAGAAATGAGCATCAAGAGCAAACGAGTGCCTTTTTTTCAGACCCTTTGTCTCTTACTCTAGAGCACCTCAGGTGCGGTGTCAGGTGGCTGGAGCGCAGTCCTGCAGTTGGTATTTCATAGCGATATTACAGCTCAGGGAAAACAGTTGCATTGGAGACCATGCTGCAGCTGCCGCCTCTGGGAAGACCTGGATTCATCCTCATCAACTGCTCCCCAAAAAGCACTGTTCTAGATTCCCAGGTACGTTGCACCTTCCTTTGTGCTGCTCCTCTGGCGCAAAATGGGCATAAACCCACCTGAGCCTGCTGTTTGGGCTGGTGTGGCTGGGGAGAGCATGTTGGGGGTCTGGTCTTCTCAGACCACCCTGTCAGGCTGCTTCTGAAGGGAGCACAGAAGTTTTGGAGAGTTGGAAGGATGTCTGTGTCTGTTCAAACCTACAAAAGCAGTCCTTGTGTGCAAGGATGACGTGCCTGGTTTGGCCTGTTACATTAAATAATTTATTTGGGGTGAATTCTGAGAAAATCCAGGTGGATATTGGTATTTTGGGTTCCTGGAAAGATGTTGATAATCTCTGAGATATTTAGGTGCTGGAATCTTGCCAGTTTTAATGTGTTTAAAGGCAGCATGATGATAACATAGTATTGTTAAAGCTTGCCTGTAACCCAAATGCTGAGATGCTGTCGCTTTTCTTTGCAAGTATGTGACAACACAAACAGCTGGAGGAATGGGGGGAAAAAGCAGGGCAGGGGAATTGGAGATGGGAGAAGAGTAACAAGAAGTGAGAATAACCAGAATGTCCCAAGTGAAGGAGGCTTTGTAGGATGGAGCATGGAGCAACCGGTGATTGTTATGAGTGTTAGTGCCAGCCGTCCTGTTGTAACATATAAACACATGAAACTGGAACTACTGTGATCCTTTCTGGAGGAGAAGCAGCCAGCTAGAAAACTTGGGCTGTAGGTACTGTTTCAAGCCGAGAAGATGGGAGCAGACTTTGGAAACTGTCAGATGGTGAGAGATTGGGAATATGGGCAAGGGGAACATGTGGTTCTGGAGCTTCAAACTGGGAGGTCGGAGTAATGCCATAGAAGTGAAAAAGGATCTGAGTGGGAGAGCCTAGCTGAGCATGTTTTGTGCACATGTACTATTTCCTTTCAGGATTCTTCGTGGTTTTATCTAAATAAAGGAGAAAGCTTGTGTAAAGGATGACTTTGGAAATGCTTTTTCTGGATGTGTCGCTGCATTGTAATACGCAGCTGTAAAGCCAAATTAGGAACGCAGTTCCTAATTCCTTTCTATAATGTTTGTGACCTTCAGCCTGGATAAAAGTTACAACCTGAGAGAATGAAATCAGTATGGTATTGACATGTGTGCACACGCTGGAGGGCATGATCTTAGAGAAAAGCAAAGGGGAAAAAAATCAGGGGCTGGAAGGAGTTCAAGGGGTGTGGGTCTCTTGCACTGTGTCCCCTGGATGCCATTAACTACTGTGTTTGGGTTTCTGCTCAGTCTAGCAAGATTTATTTTATTTGTAGCAAATATTTACAAGTCTACCCAAGCTCAACCAGCTAAAGGCACATTCCAGCTGTCAGTCTGTCTAGTGAAGCCACAGGCACCCTTCACAAGAGTTGCTGGGATCATTTATTTATTTATTGCTGTTGTATCACGAAGGTTGCTATCAGATACATAATTATTCCACCCTTGGAGAAGGTACATTGTAAATCTGCTAAGCTGCTCCTTTGTTTGTTAGGCTTGTGCATAATGAGTTTGGAATTTAAGATTAGTAGTGTGCTGTGCAGACTGCTCATTTTGTGACCTCATCCTCGGCCGGGCTCGCCTGCCCCTCCACCTGTCACATCCTGTTGGACACTTGGGGCTATGTTCATTAGGGGAGCTTTGGGTTAGCCTTGCGTCATCTCATTTTTATGTGTTCTGTTGCCTAGTGGAATTTAAAAAACCCCTGGGAGGTGGTTATCCAAGTTCCCTAAAGAAGTCGGGGTGAGTTTGGAGTAGGCTGGTGAGCACTGGCCTGGGGTTTGGGAGCGCCCAGGTTGGCCAGGGAAGGCTGTGAGAGGCTGCTGGTGCTGCTGAATGCTGTCCCTCTAAGAGCTGGGTGTCGGGTCCAGGGGAGCTGTTGCTAAATCCTCCTCGGGGTGACGTGCCCAGGACAGGTGTGCTCTTAGAGAAATGAGGAAGAGCAGGTAGTATGACATCCCCCCTACCCCAGCTTTGTCCATTCAGCACATACAAATTTTGAGTTCCAGTCCTGACTTGTGACTCAAGACACAGGATTGAAAGTGCCCACCATCCTTGGGAGCGTCCAAGCCAATAAACCATGGGCTTTGTGAGGTGTCTTCTTTTTGCAGAAGTTATTCCATTTTTTCTTGTTTGAGCCTGGTAGGGGCAGGAGTAGTGACTTGGTGCAACACAAAGGAGAGAATATTTACATGGGATTGTTTTGACTTTGCTCCAGAAAATAGTTACTTGTCCAAAGTGGAACAGCTCTACCAGGAAACAAGTAAGATGTGCTCAGAAATTAGATGGTTTTCAGCTCCATCTGAAAGGTAGTTGTTGTCCAGTTCTCTGTAGCTGAGGTCGCAGCATGACACATGGGAACCTGCTCAAAGTAAGACTGGTGATATTTGGGACAGAGAGAGTTGGATGAAGGGAAGGAGTCTTGAAATGTTGCAGGAAGGCAAGGAAGTTGAAGGGTGGTATGGACTCTGATGCCCAAAAGGCCTCTCAGAGTGGTGTGTGTTGGTGAAGAAGCTCCAGGCAAAGGTGGGTATTAAGAGTGACGACAAACATACGTTAGTTCTTAGGAGCGCTTAATTTTTTAGGAATGGGAAGTCATTTGTGGTACAGCAAAAGGAGCTTGAATCTGTGTAGAAACAAGCTACAAAGCAGTAAGGTGAGTAAGGCAGGAGGTGAATTAAGATACAAGTCTATATCACAAACTTGTTTTTAAATTTAGCTTGTTGCACAATTTACAGTTTCAATCTAATTGCAAAACTACTCTGCAAGTGATAATTTGGTTGCCAGGTAAGGCAACTTTTGATACTGTACAAAGGTACAGGTGCTGTTAGCCCTGAAGATGCTGTGGGCCAGCAAGGACTTTGTGTTTTTCACATGTGTCAGGTAATGTAGAAAAGTGTAAAATGGGCCTGCCTGTTATGAGGATCTCAAAGATGCTGGAGCTGCCCCTACAACAAAACCAGGGTTGGCTGGCAGGGCCTACCTGGTGCTGCTGCTGTTAGATTTTTTCAGAGTTAGGGAGGGGGTCTTCCTTGCAGCTTTTTTGGTGTTTCCCAAGGAATTGGCCACCCTGCCTTTACAGCTTCCTGGGAGAGATCCCTCTAAGCAGGCAGTAATTGCTGTCTTTGCAAAGCAGCTCCTCCTTTGTGGAGGAGTCATAATTATCTCTCACTTAGCCTTTCTAATGGAGGTGCTTGTAAGAGTTGTGCTGGGGTGCAAAGGTGTCCATAAGGCAAAGTTTCCCTGTCTGTGCCTGTAGTGGTCTCTTGCCCCAGTCTGGGGCGTGCGTTCTTGGTTCTCAGGTGGGATCTTCAGGGACTTGCTCTTTGAAATTGGGGACCATTTGGCTTTTTGCCTTGCAGCACCACTTGAGACTGTGAATAGAGCTGCAGAGGAACAGGTTCAGTGATCCTGTGTTCCTGAATGCTGCTCTGCTCTGCTGAGAGTCGTGCCGGGCACCAGCTCCGTGAAAGGAGGCTGCTGAGGAAAGGTGGCTCTTGCACCTGGGGCACCTGATGGTGGCTTTGGCAGCTGCTGATCCCACCATTTCAATCCTCAGAGCTTTTCCTGGCAGCCTGAAGAGCTGTTTCAGGGCAGCAAAGAGAGGAGCTGGAAGGGTCCTGCTCTCCCCAAGGACTGTGGGAGCATCGCTGCTGTGCAGGGCTGGGGATGAGGACAACCAGCAGCACTGCATGAGAAAACATACTGATGATCCAAAGAAGAAACACTTCAGGGATTTCTTCCCTTTTGAGGAACTCAGTTCAAGTAGTGAGTTTGCTCGCTGGCCTGTTTTCTCCTCTCATTTTTGGGCTGTACTCAGCAGGATGGTGCTGGTTTGTGTGACAACCGGTCCTGTCCCCTGCTGTGGGATAACTCCTGCCCCATTGCTATGAAACATTTTAGTGAGATGCCATGTAAAAGGGATGAATATCCATTCCTAACTGCAGAGAAATTTTTTCGTGGCTCATCTCTTGCTGATCAGTTTTCTGATTCTGCTGGTGGTGGATTTGAATGATTTCAGGTGTTGTCATGTAATTGTAGATGCTTATTTCCCTATCTGTAATTTAATTCCTTTGCTTTGAGATCTATTAAATAGCACAGCACAGAAAATTGCAGTATCTGTCCTCATCTCTTCTCAGTGGGTTTGTTTTCTGTGGCAAGGACTTTCACAGCTCTTGAAATTCTAAATCTGTAATCACTATTTAATCTAAGACAGTTTTCCCTGTATTTAAGAGCTGTAGAATCAGGCTGTGCTTTGGAGAAAATAGCAAATTTGCTAAATTTGGCTGCTTGCAGAGTCATTCAAAGTACATGGGTTGTTCAGCAGGTGCTCTTTGGCTTCTTGTGCTGTAGGGAATGCTGGGTTTTGGAGGTTAAGTGGGTGGGAATGCAGTTCCTCCTTTGCTTGTAGCACAGGAAAAATTAAGTGCCTGTACTGCGTGCAGTTTATTTGGTAGCACTTACAGCTGCAGAGCACCCGTGGCAGCAGAAAGATGGGTCCCCTAGAGCTGCAAGATTGTATTGATTGTGCTGCATTTCTGCTGGAACAAAAATATAATGGGCTCAGCATTTGCACTTTTCACTTGTGCATTGTTTTCTCTTTATTTTGTGTATTTAGAAAATGCTATCCCTTGCAGACTGCTGGTTTAGTATTTTCTGTGGAATGAAAACCATCTGGATAATTTAGCTGAATTTTATTAAGTTTTTGGGAACAGGCTCTTTTCTGTTTCCTGGCATCTTGTTAGAAGAAGATGAGAATTTGAGTTAAAATTTAGGGAGGTATCTGATTTGCTGGAATTTTAGAAACAATTTGGGCTTGTTTGAGGTTGTAGAAGTAATTGAAATATTAATATTATGTATCGTGTCTCCCAAAAGCATTCTTCCTGAGCAAATGCCTGCATAGACTGTCCTCCCCCCTAAATGTACTTTAAATCCCTGGCATAGTGGGAGCTGCAAGCTAAGAAAGCATCCAGTGTTCAGGATGAGGCTTCTATGAAAGAGATCAGACTTAAATGCCATCTGAAGTTAAGCATATGTTTAAAGATCTGCCTCAATCAGGCCTTTGTTTAACATAACACTTCTGTGTAGTCTTTATTTCAGAATCCTAAATAATTAAATTGGTTTTGTACTCATAGGCTTCATCTTGTTGCAGCCCCAGGCCTGTAACAAACATAGGAGGGATCCACCAAGCCTTAAGCATGTGAGCTGTGCTGCTCAGGGCTATTTGTGCTTCAGTTTCAGCTCGTGGTTTGAGTTCAAATCCGTGTTGTTAGATCGGGAGAAGAGTGTTCAGCATATGGCAAGATCCTAAATCTGATGTACTTTTGAGCCTGACACTGTGATTTTAATATGTTCTACTTTCATTGAAATACTACTTAGAAAAGTGAAAAATCCCACTAGGAAAAGATAAATTCATAATCTTTTCAACATGAGATGCAGAATTAACTGAATTTCGGTATGGTCTGTTCAGCAGAGGATGAGCCACTATCAGCTGGTTTTTCTCTTTTCTTCCCTCCCCCCCCCAAAAAAAAAGACTTTACTGCCTATTTAGTCTCTGATGCCCTGATGATAACGTTTGAGATGAGTATTTAGATCTGCACATGCTTATATCACAGAGCAGTTCCTTCAGCCCCCACGTGTGTTTTGCTGCTGTGGCAGGGAGTGCTCGTGTGGCTTCCCTGGAAAAGGAGCTCGATATGACCGCAGCTTTCTGGATCCAAAACTGGGTTGTTCTCAAAGCCAGCCACAGGGTTGTCAAGTCTGAAGCTGGGTGTCGCACGGACAGGTTCTGAAGGTTTGGAATATGGTTATTTCCAGCAGTCTGAAGCTTTTCCCCGTGGCTAGACAGACTCTCAGTCACTGAGGTGACACCTTTGCAGATCATGTCACTGCTCAGAGCCATGCCACACTGGGTTTTGGGTATTTCGAAAGACAGAGACTTCACAACTTCTCTGATGACTTCTTCCGGTATTGATGACTCTCACCGTGGAAAAAAGTGTGGAGTGGGGTTTTTTTAGTATGTTTTGGGTAATTTTTTGAGTTATACATAAACTGTTTCCTGGATTCTCTGTCACAGTGCACACAAGATGGACTACGTATGAGGTTGCACATCTCTTCCCCAAACTGCGCTCCCTCAGCTTTGTTTCTTGAAGTAAAACAAGGGACTGCATTTCTTATGTAAGCCATTGAGTTTTGCCTAAAAACAATGGATAAAGCTTAAGACCTGATGAGCAAAACTTCTGCATCCTTCAGTCGTGACTCAAGGGCTGACAAGTTTTCCTCCTCATTTTGATTCAGCCCTGTTAGACACAGATTAGTTTTTAGCTCTGCCATTGCCTATTGTGGATGGATGCAAAGCACCCTACGACATAACCTTGCATTTAATGAGCAGTTCAGCCTCAGAGCAGAGGTTGTGTCCAGTGCTGCAGAACCGTGCCTTGGTGTTGTTTGTGCAAAGCATTTGACAGATGCTCATCACTTGCGATGTTATCTGGACTGTTCAACATGTATAATAATTCCACCAGGCTGTTGACTAAAATATTTCTTTTCTTTGATGCACCAGCTCTAACTTGCCTGCTATGAATTCATACACTGAAGTTGAAATTACTTCCAAAATAGTAAACATGAACTTTGGCCATTTCTTGTTCTGGGATAATTCTAGAATCGCTTCCTCAGTGAGCCATGCACAAAGTGGCTTTCTGTAACCTCTAGTTGTTTCTGTTCATCAGGGTGGCATACAATGCACTTTGGCCAAGCTATATTAAACACATATCACAGGGAATTGAGCATCTAATCTTTAGCTGGGATTGATCTTGTCTTGACTGATCTTTAGGACTATGCTTCAGTTTCATGCAGATTGGTTTTGGCAGCTTCAAGGGTCGACAAGCTGGAGACTTTAAAAATATGTTCTTTAACATAAAGAAAATTTAATTTGAATTACCAGAAAAGTTTATTTTGGAGATGTTTTCCAGGATAAAAACAAGTGTAGCAATTAAATAAAAATCTTCAGTGACACCATGAATAACAAGCAAGAGTGAAATGCTGTGCCGTGCCGTAGCAGTCTCGCTTGATTCGCTTGGTATCAACCGTCAGGGTGACCATGTTCAGTCTCCAGTCTGTGTTTTCTGAGGTTGCATTCATTTCTGTATATTCTCCAGCTCTGACATGTTTGGATAATTGCAGTTGACTGGCAATAGTGAAACATCAAGTATAGAAAATAAGCCATGCTTACTGTTCCAGACTTCATTCCTTTTGCATTTCCAATGACTGTTGAGAAATAAGCAGAAAGTTACAGCTACAGAATTCCCAAAGCTGCATTTTTTGGGCAAGAGATAAGATTTCTTAATGCCTCTAGAAGCTGTGAAGGAACCCAAGACCCTACAGATTCAGTGGTCCTGCTTACCTCACGATTTTAGATGAGGATGATTGCATTTATGCGATCCTTTTGGACTTTTCATGTGTAGTTAGAGTGTCTGGGGGTAGTTAACAGTGAGCAGCAATAAACTGCACTCTCAGGGTGCTTATGGCATGGTTAGCTGTTCAGTGCTTTGGAGACAGAATTAACGCCATGTGAATGCTGAATGTTGGCAAATCTTGATGGCAGTTTTTGCCTCTATCTGTAATGCATTAAGTGAGAGCTCTTTTTACCCATTGCTTTTCATTGTCTCCCCATGTTTATCCCAAGGCTCAGTGGTGTGGACGAGGCAGCTGAGAAGCAGGTGGGGGAGAGGTCTGCACATCTGCGTACAAGGCCATCACAAAATGCCCCTTGAGCTGCTCGCTGCAAATGCAAGATTCGGGATCAGGAGTTCTGTCCCCTGTCATCTGTGTTAAGTGTGGCATCCTGGGAGGTCTTAATGTGTGAGCTGCAGCTTGAGTAAAGCTGTTGGGGCAGTTTAACTCTGCAATGCTTAACTTCAATTAAGTTGTCAAGTTTAGCATTGCTTTAGGCATTAATAGAGTTTTACTCTCACTTAAGAATCTGGTTTAGTAATTAACCTCCATTTTATTCTGGAGTTCAGAAGGTGCTCATTTAGTGCAGCAAATCTAATGTCATGTGAATTAAAACATGAAAGATACGCAGTAATGAGAAACCGAAACAGGGTAATGCAGAAATTTGATTATATGCAGTTTACAGGGAGCCGAGTTCTTAAGGGGAAGTGTGTTAAAGGCACTGTCTTGCCTTGGCACTTGCAAAATTAAGGGATGTTCTGAATGAAATTGGGAGTTAGAAGTGGAGCTGGTATTTGTCATGTTGCACACTGAGTTTCTGTTACACTGAGGTTTTATTGTACACTGAGCTTTTTGTGAAATCTGAACATGGGACGGCTGTGACTGCACAACTACCAAAAGGTATGAGGCATTTTCAGGGGCTGGGAGAGGTGTATAAAGATGAAGATCTCCTTTTCTGTACTAATGGAAGGCTGAACCCCAACTCCAGCGTGTTCTGCAGAGTTTATTGTTGGAGGGAGGTGCAGAAGGTGGTACATGAAGGAGAATTACACCTGCAGGCAGCAGAGTGGCTCCACAAGAACTGGTCTGGCCTTTGTGATTTTATTGGTAGAGCTCTTCTTGCTGCTGTGCTGCCTGTATTTTAGATCCTACCACAGCCGTTAGTGTTAATAAGAAAAGCTCTCAGCTCTTCTGACAGGGGGACTGCTTAACTACTCCCAGCACTGAGTACAGATGTGTTTAATTTTCCTCAGAAAGTGTCCGTTTATTTCACATATGGTGTGTGGAGTATGTGCCAGCTTCTAAGAGCTGCACTTACCACACCAGTTCATCCAGGCTGACTTGCCTTTGGATATAAGGCACAGCCTGGAAAACTGCACCAGTTTCTGCTGCCCAAGAGTCTTGGATGACTGCAAGGATAAAGCACAGGTTTCCCCTTTTGTACTGGACATTACATGCACAAAATGCTGATTACACATCTCTTTTTGGTCTGGGAACAAGAGACTGTGTAAGAGATCCAGTTCAGAACATGAGCGTTGGCAGAGCAATGCTGTCTATCATGCTTTTGCTCTGTGATGTGCATTCTCACATGAAAGTGCATTTTTACCAATTCTTTGTCATTGTCTACTTCAGAAAATGTTGGAGGCGAAGATGCAGAAGGCTCAGTGTTTTTCCCACCATCTCCTCTCTAACTTAGCTATGTGAAATCAGAGGCTTTGTCTTTGCTATCATTTGAGTGATTTAAGGTAAAAAATAGCTTCTTATCACTTACTTAGCTACTTGATTTCCAAGGCAGTAATGTGGGGCAAAAGTTCACCTCACCTGTGTCAGAAGGACTCTGCACTATGCGGGTGTGGTTTTGTGCTACACCTCATCTCTGCAAGGTATGGCTGTGCCCAGTCCTGAGAAGGGTCTAGGCTGCTAAATGACCGTAAAGAGAGTTGGTTTATCTCGCTGATTCAATAGGAAGGGACCACACATGCTCAGAAATAAGAAGTTTTCCATCTGCTGGCAGAACTGACTTTTGCTGTGGCCACGGAGTTACAAGACCCAACCCCAGAGAGGGTTGAGAACCAGCCTGTGGGCCAGACTCCTCCTGCTGTGGCAGCTTGCAGTTTTGCTGGGTTGGTTGGAACTTAAAATCTTGTTGCTGACCTTATAAAAACATGGTAAAAGTCATGTGTGAGTTGCATGGTTGCTGGGTTGTGTTTCTTTGTATGCGGTTGAATTTTGCTGTCTTCAGACCAGCCTTCCAGTAGAACGGGTGACAAGGACCACTCTTACAACCAGTGACACGTTTACCAGTGAATCCATTTTGGGGGCTTTGTGTCTGATTCTTGATTCTGATACTGAATTTCTGAAATGAACAAGAAGCATATGCCAGTGGTCTGTTAACCTGCCAGGACTCTCTTGAGCTTTTTACTTACTCCATAGGAACCATGACCCAAAAATACAGGCTCACTGAGCTAATCATCTTACAGCTCAAGCATAGTTGAGTTAATTCTGTGTAATAATTTACTGCTGTCATCTCTACAGCAGGAGTTATCTGTGTGCAAAGTCCTGGTTATAGCAAATACCACGTAATGCAGGTTAACACTAAGCCCTCTGACTACAGGCTAAGCTAAACTGTCTTAGAACACGCTGGCTGTTGTCTAACCACACACGTGGCTGCTCTGTCTGCTCTGCTGGTGGATGGTAACTTGTTTAGCCACAGGATTTTGATGGACTGCTGGAGTCCTCCTGCCACCACTGTGGCCTAGAACAGTTTGTGTTGACTGAGGCTGTGATGGACAAGTTGTCCTGTGTTAATCAATTTCCCATGGAAGACAGAAAATGTAGATCAAGGATGAAATGGGGTTAAATTCTTTCAGTGAGTAGCTGCTGCTGGTAAATGTGGACTAGTTTGACAGGGTTCACATCTGTGTTAACTTTCAGAAGACAACATGAAGCTATTATGCAGTTACTACCCACTCCAGGATCTGCACATCAATTAGGAGAGGCTGCTTACTCATGCTCCTCAAAAGTTGTGCCAAAATAGCTATTACATTATGTCAGAGCCCATATTTTCATCCTGAACAATTAATCAGAATATAAACCTTGCTTCTTCTCAGCAGCTTTGAATATAGACCTACAACTTCGATACATGGTGCTTTCAGTTGTACTGTTTGAAGAGGGCTCCTCTGTTGTTGACACACATCAGGTAAATTGTGATGGAATGTGATGTTATTTTGTCAGCAGTATATCTGGGAAGCTCCAGCAACACCATCTTCTGTAAACAGCTTTAGTTCCCCACGTTCTGACTTATTCCACTGTAACACTTTGTGTCCCTGCTCGGGACGCAGCATCCCGTGCTGCTGGTAGGTGCTGTGTGAGCATGAGGGGAGGTGGTGGGCTGCTTCACAGCAGCTCTGCCATCTGAGAACAAGACACAAGAAGCAGATGGCTGCAGGGGGAAACAATGAGGCAGAGCTGTCAGCGTGATGGGATGGAGTCCTAGCGCACCCACTGCCTGGCTGTTGGCAGAGTCCTGCTCCGTGTCCTCCCCAGGAGAGAGCTCTTGATGGACTTGGTAGGGGCAGGTACACTTTGAGGTACCTCTGAGGATCTTCCTTTGTGAGCGGGATAAAGCACTGAGCAGATGGTGTTGGAGAAATGGGACACTGTTGGTGACCAGCTTCCAGCTTTTGTTCTCAAGCAACAGGAACCAGGGGCTCTAGATCCCAGCCCTGTCGCCTTGGGTGTTTGTGTGGTTTATTACAGCCCAGAGATTCATGGCAGCAGGGCCTTGGGCAGGTGTAGGGTCTCAGGTAAGGTGTGACATGCCAAGGAAGTAATACCTGTGGTGAAGTGACAAAACCTGTTGTAACGAAAGCAGAATATTTTCTTTACTGATGCTTCTGGCATTAGACGTGGAGGAACATGGAGACACATTTGTCTCCTCATTTTCCCATATTCCCAGCTGTCCTCCAAAACAGCTGCCTGATAATGCTGTTCAGGAGCTCCTCTTGTGGGAGTATTTGTACTGTGCAGCACAAAACTTGAATGAGGATTCTACAGAGAAAACAGTACCATCGTACTGATGGCCAGACTGAGCTCCATGCCGTAATTCTTGATCCTAATTCACAATTTTCTTTCTTTTATATCTTTGCCAAGTGCCTTTAATGCAGAGAATGTTATAAGTCAGAAAAGATGGCGTATGATAAAAATAGAAGCACTTGCTCCAGTTCTTCCATATGTTAATGGCTGGATTTTCAGGCAAGAGATTCCAGTAAGGTGTGCCAGCAGTCTGAATACCTGCATGTGCTGTGGCCCTCTTTCCATGAAAAAGTTGTTTGGGTTGGAGACAAGGGTGAAGTCATTGGGAGTTCGGTATCTCTAAACTGGATCCAATTGCATATGATTTTATTAGAAGGAATTAAGTATTGTAATTCCTGAGGTACTTGCAAGGTTCTTGCTGTGGAAATTCTGTCTTGCTTCCATTTATTTCTTCTCCGTTGGAAAATTGTGAGTGCATAGCTTCAACACACTGGAGGCCATCTGGAAATTGCTGGAGCAGGCTAAATTACACATTACATTTGATGAAAACTTTTCAAAGACGCTTTCTCTAGGGAAAGGGAGGATGGAAGCCTGGAAAAAGTTTTAATAGGAAAAACAGATTAGAGTTCAATAAATAGGAAATTATGGTAATGTTTTCATTCAAAGAAAATACACAGGCAGAGATATTAGATGATGATTGAATACAAATGTTGAACCATCAACATTTTGATGGCAAAGTGGTCCCTTGCCAATGGCTGTTCTCTTGGTTTATTCTTCTACCAGCTAATGTATATGACTTCAAGGTGAAAACCACTTTTTCATAATTTCTTGAGATACCTACCTGGATTAAAATAAAAGCAAACACATTAAATTAAATAATACAGGCTTGTAGGGGAATTAATAAGCTTAAGCAGGTAGTTAACCCGTGGATTTGGTTGTTCAGGCGGCTGTGGAGGTAGATGGTGCTGGAAGGCTCAAAGATTGGGCAGTTTCCTGGACAAAGCAGACCCTGAAGGCAGCTGGGCTGGGGCTGCTCTGCCCCTCAGTTAATACTGTGGCTGCTGGAGGGGAGCAGAGCTCAGAGAGTAGCTGGGCTCATGTCCTTTCCCACTGGAGACAGGGTGCTGAACAGGGAAGAATGTGACTCTGCCTCTCCCCGGCGCTTGCCCAGGGATCTGGGAAGCGCTCAGCCAAGCTCTGGCAGGTTGGATGTCTCGTTCCTTCTCTCTCTCTCTCGTTGTTTCAAACCCAGGAACAACTCGTCAAAGTGTGGACTAATGAATCATTGCAAGTGCTTGATGTGTTGGCAGCTCCTTGCCACCCAGCTTCACACTCTGTTCTGCTGCCGTAATTTTAAGAAACTATTGGAACAGTGCCCTCCTCCCCCAAAAAAAGTCTATCCAGAGATCTGGGAAGTAATGTATGCAGCCCTCCCCCAGTTTATTTGTACCGAGCCGTTTGGGTAGGCCTTGGTGTTAGTTTTAGCAGCAGAGCAGGTTCTAGTCAAGGAATCAAAATCTTGGATATACTTTACCCTGAGAAGGTAATTGAGCCAGTTATTCCAGAACTGGTGAAAACAAACTCATCTGAATTGGGAGAATCCAGTCCAAGTCATGAAAATCTCTCAAATCCATAAGAAAGAGTTTTGCTTTACTTGAGGTATTAGTCATTATCCTGTCAGTATCATTTGATAGTTTGGTTTAGAATTTTTGTAGCAATCTCTCACTCCAAGCTGTGTTCTGTGTTCATCTTTGCCATGTACAGGAGATTTGTTTGTTCTCCCAGTGTCTTAGCTCAGTCGAAAAACTGAAATCTGTACTTTCATCAACTATTTGTCATCTTTTATTTGACTCACAAAGTCTGTATCATTATGTACTTCAGTGTACATGTTAAAACAATTTGGTTGAGAGTTTCTAAAAGGTTCCTGTCTCTCGGGAGCAGATGCCTTGTGAGGGGGACCTGCTCCCTTGGCTTGGCTGTGGGGTCAGTAGGTTGTATTTGTGTTTTCAGCAGAGAAGAAACAGGGAGTTACGGGGGTGGATGGTCCTCTCCTGACTGGGTGCTCAATGAATCTTTGGGTTTTCACCCCACATTCCTATAACAACATCTTGACCCTTTGTTTTCTGAAGCAAACCACAAATCACATTGCAGGTGAGCCTGGACAGCAGAAGAGTTTCCATTTTACTGAGGGATGAAATCAAGAGCAGTGTTTCATCTGGAAGCCAGGATTTGGGGCTTTCCTTCAAATCCAGAGGAACAGTCCCCTTCTCCAAAACTTAAATCCTTTTCCAGTATTTGAAAAGTTGCCTGCTCGCCTCTGCTAGTGTTCCTGCCTTTTATTTTCCTCCATTTCTGCAGTGTCAGGAAGAAAAAATAAATCTGTAATCCAAGTAACATCCTAAATATAGAAGTGCTAGTTTACAAATGAGAAATCTTTCTGATGGCTTCAAAATGGTTTTGTAATAAAAGGAAATGTATTTGACACTGCCAGAATTTACAGTCCCACCAGAGACTTGTGAAAGAACTGCTATACCAAACAGCCTGGGCTGGAATGGAGCTTGTTGACATGTAGGGGTTACTGAAGGGTATTTCTGGCTGTTGCCATGAGGATGGCTTAGCAAGAAAAAATACCTTCTCTGCAACTACTGTACGGCCTGTCTGTACCATCAGCTTTAAGAAAAACTATTTTAATAGAAGGTGGTTAAAGGGGGAGGCTGCTTTTTAAAGTGGGTACCAGAATATGGCCCCTGAGAGCCAGGAGGAAGGGGTTATGAGTAAAGCTGGTGTGGATGGTACAATCTAATACTGTTTTTGGTTGTTTAAACGAGTAAAAACCAGTTTTTCTGATGTTCCTGCGACTTTCAGGCTTTTTTTTCTTCTCTTTCTTTTTCCAAAATCTTTGAAATTTTGAGTCTCTGATTTGTTCACTTATAATTGCAGGAAGGTGTCACAGTGGTCTTCAGGTGCTGTCAAGCACAGGGACCATTCTCAGATGTTTGGTGAGATTTCAGCCACGGGTTTTTAAAGGTGAATGGTCTTATTCCATTTGACAGCAGTTATTTACAGCTGCATCCAAGGGTCCAGTTCTGTTTGGCACTTAGAGGCATAACCACAAAGGAGTTACCAAAAATGGGTAGTTTGCCATGGTTTCTGCTTAGTCTACCTTTGGAGGCACTGTTGATGTGTTGGGGAGAGAGGAACCTTCTATCCAGCTTCTCAGAGTTTCCAGAAATAAAATAGGAGGACTTAAAAATGTGGCTGATGATAGAAGGGAATAAAAAGTCGTTAATTAATTTTTCCCCTACCAAAAGTAGTTTGCAGAGTGATATAAGAGGGTTAACGCAAGCATGGAAGTTTGATCAATATAATTGTTTATAAAACTGGGGATCTAATGCTTCATTGTCTTCAGATGAAGTTCCTGTCTTACTCACTGTCACACATGAGGCTTGCACTCCTATTATTTTCATCTGCAGGCCTCTTGAAGGCTTCATTGCTTGCCTGAGAATCCTGTGTTGCTGCAGGATCAGAAAACAGAATGCCATGGTGTACGGAACACGGAGGATTTGCTTAAATGTTTTGCTGAAGATCAGTTGCCCATGCTGAGCGACAGCGGTTTAAAGAGCAAAACCCCAGTTTAAAAGCTTTAGTTTTCATCCACGTTTAGGCCTGTGATTGTATAACCCGTTTCTGTGGGTGGTGGGGCTTTGCTCTGCTTTTTGCTGTGATTTCAGCTTGAGGCTCTGCTGCCTTCACCACTGGCTCTTGTTTGAGTCCCCTCTGTGCTGGGGACCACCAGGCTCTGCTCCTCCTTGGTACGCAATGAAAATACCTCCATGAGCTCTCAGAGATGTTTCAGGTTACATAAACCAGGATTTAAAATAGTATCTTTTTCACAACATTTGGAACACGTGTTCGTGAATATAAATTTTCAGCGCAGTGCCAACAGAGTTAGTTTAACAGATGCAGAACTCTGTTACTAAGAATAGTTTCTGCAGTTATCTCCCCACACAAATTTTCTCCCTGGGCATTTGCTATGTGCTTATCAACACTGCAGAAGATCATATGCATGTTCTTTTTTTCTCAGAAAATAGTCTGCAAGCTTTCTGAAGCTATTGAAAGCATGTTCTTCTGAAGCCACATTGAGTTTCAACTGATGAATCAGAATTCTGCATGGAAAGATTTGGGTACAAACACAATAAGAAAATTTAGCAATACTTTTTTTTTTTACTTGGGTTGTTTTTTTTTTCTCCCCTCATTCTTGCTTTCCCTTGGTAAACAGCAACACTTGCTGGCAAGAATGGGAATAACAGATCAATCTGCTTATTTTCAGTTGTCGGATTGGTGTGTGTCAGTCATCCAGCTCTTTTCCAGTTGTTACCCAGTGAGAATTTACCTGATGGGGAGGAAGATTTAATGTCTAGACAAAAGATCAAACTCCTCATTAGTGCCATTAAACCCATAAAGAGAACCTGAAGTCAGTTTCAGATTTTATTTGAATGAAAGCCGAGTCCTTGGAGTTTTCCCACCAAAATAAAATGCTCTCACGAGTTAGGCAAACGGGTTTTGTTCACCAGTAAGCTCAGGAAACTGTATTTAAACAAGAGAGAAAGAGTTAATTGAAGATTGCCTGCTCCTCTTTTGCCAAGCAGCGGGACTTTTGTAGGGTGTGAAAGTGTGGTTGTTAGCCAGGGTTAATGAGGATTGTCTCATTCATTACCATGCTCTGTTAAGAGTAACTGTTGGTTCCTCTGTTCAAGCAATGCCTCTGTTGCCAGTGCTGTCAGGAGATCTGCTTCATTTAAAAAAAACAAAGACCTGGGCCTGGTATGCTAGTAGCCATTGAAGGGGAACATAAAAGAAATACAATAGGAACAACGCACTGAAAAGAAACACGGTTTTTAAGGTAGTTGAGTGCTTAATTCTTTTGTAATCAAAGAGAATTCAAGTGCCCACACACAGTAAAAATAGGGCTGAGGAAAAGAAATCATCAAAACTAGTAAAAAGGTCTGCTGAAGTAAAGGGGGAAAATGGGGGAAAGTATAAAAAAAACCCCTAAAACAAGCAAGAAATCTCCCAACCAGATAGAAAACCCACCTTGTTTTGGTGGAGGTTAAGGGACTTAACTTCATTTCTTCATAACTTCAGATCTACCTTCTGTGTTCCATCACATCTGACAGGGGGCAGTGGAACATGGAGGTTCTGCATCGGGTATGAACACTGCAGAATTAGTTGTGTTCTGTCTGCTTTGATGTCCAGTAACTTATCAATGGATAGAATTTTAGAGAAACATTGGTGTTGAGGTTTTACATATCTATTTTTGTGCCTGTTTTAAGTTGTGAAGATTGCATTGTTTCTTGCATGTGGGATAGCACGGTCCTAAATCTTTGGATGATGAAGGGAAAAAAAAAGTTTATATGCAACTGTGTGCAATAATGTGTGTGGCTTTGCTTGGGAAAGGAGAATACACGTTGCCTGTGTCCTGAACATCACTGCTGTTGGGTTGTTGCTGAGGGATTGGCAGAGTTGGATGTGCTTGGATAACTCTGAGGCAAGTGAGCACCTGCTAGAGTGGACACAGCTCTGTGCTTTGGGAGTAGCATGGGATAAGCTTCCCAAATAAATGGCTTTTGTACTTTCTTTTATTGAACTTGGTAATAGTTGTTGTGAAGGTTGCTGGGATTGGTGGTGTGGTCTGTAGTGTCCATTCTCATCTTCCTAATTCGGAGTTCAGTTTGGTGGTGATTGTAGTAGGTCCGACCCCCCCCATAGGAGTTGTCCCTTCCCCACCCTGGTGATTTCAGTTAAACATGGATTTTTCCCATATAGGTGCCATTTCTTTCTGCTCAGCTTTTACAGGCTTTAACATTTGTGGTGCAAAAAAAAAAATTGTGCTGGGGTATTTGCAGAATTCCCTAAACAAGGAACTATTGCTCTAAGTCAGACTCTAAGGGTTACTGTCCCTTTCCTTGCATGAAGACCACCTGCGTGCTTGGATTCTGCATGGGTTCATCTAAAAATAACTTCAGGGTCTGCTGTTGGGAAAGAAAACATAGCTGGGCCAAGGAATCTGGAGCCGGCTGTCATGTACTTTAATTATCTATACCTGGGAGCTAAACTGATTCCTGAAGTTTGGTAGGACTTCCCTCTTGAAACGGGGAGTAGGAATATGGGGAGGCCAAGGAAAGCTTGGGATTTTCCATATTCTTGTGCTTAATTTAAGACAGTGATTCAGCCAGCCAAGGGAGACAGTTTTATCTGTTCAGCTCTGGTACAGGCGTTGCCTCTTCTTGTGCCAAATACCTTTGAGGATGGGAAGAGACAACGTGGTCCTTCTAGATACCTGAGAAGAATTTTGGTGGTTAAAAAGAACTAAAATAAACTTGAAGCTGCTGAGTTTGTGCTACCATTTACACCTAATAGAAGAGAGTAGGGATTACAGCAGAGTTCAAGAAAAAGCCTTAAATCTCTCAGTATGTAATTTTAAGGAAGCCTTTTATTTCTGACTGATTCTGTGTACCTTACTATTTTTGTCTCCTGGAGAAGGCTACTGTGTGTGGCTTGTCCATCCAGCAACTGTGGTAACCCATAACCCTAAAGTGCTGTGCTGTAGGTCTGAGATAAGTGTTGAAATCTGCACGTTTATTTCTGAAACACGATACAAATGTAATAACTTCTGCAGATCAGCTATAGATTAACAAATACTTGGTGAGTCATACCTTCCCCTTGCTGCTGCCTTTTTTTTTTTTTTTCTTAAGCATGTCATAAACGTTTAGGAAAGCTCATTCATCCCAGATAGGTGTGAAATCAATCTTTGATGCATAGGGTTGTGACTCAGAGTGGAAACAAAAAGGCTACTTGGTGTAATGTCTGCTGCTGTGCTCTTGCCAAATGCCTTGAGCAGAGGGGGAAATCTCTCCTGCTCCAGTTTGTTTGGGAGATGCTTTGAAGATTATGGATCTCTTCCATATAGCAGACACCCAATTAACTGTGATTAGGAGTGTTGTAGGTAATAGCTCTGCTATGAGGATGAAGAGAAGATGAGAAAGATGAATAGCACAGGATGTGCAGGTTTTGGCTGGATGTGTGAGGGGAGGTGATGGGGTATTGGGAGTCTTGTTCTACGGGGAACAAGACAGCAGGGGAGCGTGAGACATTCCGGCCTGGAGGGAGCTTTTTCTGGAGGGTTTCTAGGGCAGGCGTCAGCAGCTGGCTGGGAGCTGGTGTCAAGGTGAGTTTCTGCTTCAGTCCCTCTTTGTTGTGTGTGTGCCTTTGGCCCTTCTGATGGAATAAGTGGGACTGCATCCCTACAAGATCCTTAGGTCTTTTATGCAGTACAAAGAGGAACTCAAAGCCTTTAGAATCTGTCTCTTGGCCATTCTTTCTGTCTTGAAATTAAGTATGTCAAATGTATCTTCAGCTGTGAGAACTTTCCTTATCCTTCCATGTCCATCTTCTGTCCCCAGGATGCTCCCCATCCCTTTCTTCTCATACTTGCTCTTTTCAGCGTGGAGGTGGTTTTGTCTATAAGTGAAGGGGACTGCTTGCCATAATTTCCTTCGTGTTCTTCACCTTCTCCCTTCCCACCTTGGAAGTCAGTATTGCGGATTTGTCTTGCGTTACAGCACATGTGCTTCCCCTTCCCAAAGCTTTTGCTGTGCCCAACAGATCGCGTTCCGTGACTGTTGTCTTTGTGAGCCATTTGAAATTATTTTATTAGGGAGGTGGCAGAGAGTGGGTGTCATGTTTTTACAGCTCTTGGTGGCTCCCAGGAGCCTCTGCACTGTTCCCAGTGGATGCTGTCTGGGAGGTTGCTGTCCCAGGCACAGCTCCTTTCCAGCCTCTTGCACTTGGGCAGCTGAGGCTGATGGAGCAGTTCTCAGGGCTCTCTGGCGTGCTGAGTGTGTTCAGCAGTGTTGATGTTCCTGTAATTGCACTGGGTGGACAAACAGGCTGCGTATTGCTCCTGTGATTGCCCAGGAAATGTTGTGTCAACTCCACCCTTTTTTTCCTGATGTGTAGCACATCCCTCTGATCCAGTGTTGAGCTAAGCTGGAGAGGGGAGCAGAACACGGGGTGAGTCATCTCGCAGAGCTTTGCAGCAGGTGTCTGCCTGAATCTGCTTACCTGCCTTTCTTTCCTCATGGTCTCTTTTTGCCCCATCTCTCTGCTTTCTTTGGGGTGTTGTTTAACAAGGTGCTCTTAACAGAAAGAGACATGTTAGCTTATTTTTTTGCCATCTGTCCTCCTTCTTTATGAGATCTTCAGCTTGCAGTGCAGGGGATAAATTGGCAGGTAAAGTTGATCTTGAGGTACTTTCTGCTGCAACACTTCTGTGGTGACTTCATTCAAAGAAAATGGAGGGAAAGGGTCAGCAGAGCAGCCCTTGGGGAGGGAGGACTCCCAGCTACAATGCTGCTTCAAGTAAAACAGCATTGTGTTGGCCTTGCATTAAAATGAGTTGACCATTTCATATGGAAAAGATCTCCCTTTCCTTCAAAGGGAAGAAGAGATCTACAGTAGGAAGTGGTTCAGGCTTTTTTATCATTATTAAAAAAGACAAACCCTTTGGCTAGTATCTATTGTAAGGACTGCTGCTGTCTCCTGGCACTCTTCTGTCTCCCCTCGTGTTTCTTATGTTGTCTGTCTTCCATAATTAAAGTTTTTCGGGACATGAGTGGTCATGTTTGCTATTTGTGTGGTGCCGTTTGTACAAGATGCTGATTGATGTTGACTGTTCCTGTGCTCTGTGGCAGTGCAAACAAGTAATTAAGTAGCAGATAGAGATTTGGTGTATGTATGAGTGAATATGCATAACCTCCCGATATGCTAATATGAAGAAGGAAATACAGAGCTTTAGGTTTTGTGACTTTGATGAATAAACTGTTTTCAGACAGTGGAACAGTAGGTAAAATACCCAATGTGCTCAAGGAAATGTGGCAAAATAGAAGTCTCTGAGTACAGGAGTCTGTCAGGAATTGCAGACACAAGTCATTTAGCAGCTGCTTTGTTTAATACTTTTAAATGTTATTGTAACTTTTAATGCAGATGGGCAAACCTTTACCCATTTACTTCATTAATTTTGTTCATATATCTGTAATAGAGTTTATTAATGCTTTTGGACCTCATCAGTTTTTTACCAGTCAGAAAGAGAGAGCTGTAATAGGGTCTCCAGTAAGTCCATTCTGATAAAAGTCCACTCTTGAACTCCTCCATCACTGGATAAAGGCTGTGTGGTTTCTTTTCACAACATAAATATGTAAAGGGAACATAACTTGTCAGTGGAAACCATCTAATTAAAAGTATTAGGAGCTGTGTTTATTTATAACATGTATGAATAATTATTACTCAAAGTCTGGGTATTATTTTCTTGGGAAGTCCCTCATTAGAAACTCTGCATCATCAAGGGTGAACTGCACTGTTACTTAACCAGTTTCGGTTCGCATCTGGGCAGAGGCATCAGAAGAAAACTGCAGAGGCAAAAGGAACGTGCTGTGAATATGAAAACAAATTTTCCAGCATCCCAGCGTTTTTTGTAATTATTTTTATATATGTGTCTGGAGCTTGAACACGGTCAGAGCTGCTTGAGCAGTGCAGCTTTGTGCGGAGTGCTGTTGTGGGTGGTGCAGGGAGGAAGGGGAGAGCAGTCAGGGAGGGGGGGGTGTTTCCTCCCCTTCATGCCAGTGCTGCTGAGCATCTCAGGGCTGCCATGTACCTTCTGCCAGACTGCACTCCCTTGGTGCAGCTCTGCTTGGATCATACATCCAAGCATTTGGCCCCTCTCCATTTCCTTTAGAACAGGGACCATTGTTTGCGCTTCACAACAGTGGCTGTGTTTTCTGATTCAAAAAAATGCCTTATAGAAGAGGCCTTTATCATCATTCCTGCTTTGCAAATGGGGAAATAGAAAGAGAGAAGGGAGCAGCTTACCCTCAGGTGATGGAGATGAGCAGCAGTGAGGAACAGCATCCTTCTCACCAAGTCCTGGAGTTATTTCGTCTGATGTTAGTGCCATCAAGTAAAACTCTCCTGTGAGCTTGTAAAATAAGAGTTTATTGCAAAATGTTTCAGAACATAAACAGCCTTTCCCTCCATGCAGCCAGAACTGGATTAGTTGTAATTATTGGTAATCGTGGCCTTAAGCTACTGGCAGTGATATTCTTTGACAGGTAGGGATAGCTCAATAGTCAGTGCTGGAGCTTTGAGTTGATGGGACCTGGCAGACAACAGCAGCAAGAGCAGGCTGCTTTCATCCTTCAGGTTCCTGGGAAGGGAACTTTCTGAACTCTCTGCTCATGGCTGGGGCTGGGAAGTGTTCTCCTGGCCCCATGCATGGAGAGTGAAATTTGACTAGCTCACTTCTTGAAGCTGCTATTTAGATTTTGTTACACAACACTTGTCCTTCCCTTAAACAGAACAAAACCAAAAGCCTTTGGGGTTTCTTGTCTTTATTTTCTCAATTCTTCAATGGTGTTTTGTTCTTACATTACTTCCCTTTTTTTTTAAGCTCTGATGGTTAAATTCTTCCTGGGTCCATAAACACTCATCTCCTGTCCCATCTGACTATCTCTGCATACACCCTGACAAATATTCTTCTATCTTTGCTACAGTGAGGCTCAGCTGTGCTCTCCATTATTTCCTGGCCCTGTCTTTTTTTGCCTCTTACCTCACCTGCCCTATCTCCTTCCTTTCTCATGCTCCTGATGCTTCAGGCTCCACCTGTGCCGCATCCCCTGGGATTGTTCCTCACACACTGACTCTGTCCTGGCAGCTTCTTCTCTGCATCTCTTTTTTCTTCCATTTTCCTGTGCCCTCTTCTCCTGAAGGAGAAGGCATCTTGTGCTACGTTCTTCCTTTTGTATTATATTTTTCTTCTTTTCGCTTTATTCTCTGTCCTTTCCTTGTACTCTCGGAGAAATGAAATTCCTGTAGCTTTGTGCCTAATAGCCAGATCTTGGTTCTTTGTGTTTTCACAGTATAAAGGAATCCGAGCTCTACTTCTCCACTGTGTAGTGTTTTGTACAGCACAAACCCAAGGGTGATCCCCACAACTCTTGTTTTGTGAATTTACTTAATTTGGGATGCAAAGGATAGGAAAATACAGAAACCAAGAATGGTAGTAGTAATAGTAGCAAAATCAGCTAGTAGGACAAGGAGAGGCTGCTGTCTGTATTAAAAACATTTTCTTTACAAGTGGAAATGGTAAGGGTTTTGCTAACTGTCCACTTTTGAGAACAGGCTAGGATGGAGAGCAAGCACTTGTGGCAAGACATGAGTTTGTTTTGTGTTCAGGATAGGGCGACAAGTGATTCTGACCTCTCTCACTTTTTTTCTTTTATCCTCTGTTTGCTATCCATTAATCCTTGTGTCCGTGACCCAGGCTAACCATAATGTGTGCTTTGTAGCTGTCATCTCACTGTGATTTATTTTTTTGCCTGTTTGCTCAGGACTGTTTGCTTCTGTAGCTAGAAATGGGATAACCAGGATTTAGCATGAGGGTGATGTTAAAGCCTTGCTGTGCTTCTGTCATGGAAGAGGAGGAATTGAGCCTTGAATTTGCATGTTCTCATCATACAGCAAAGGAAAACTGAATTGGAAGCTGAGGCTTGATTGTGTTTTTCTGTTCTGTTCTGTTCATAAACTATTATTTCCTATCCCCCCCTTCCCCTCCCTCCCCAGAACTAATTGAATTTAAGCAGAGTCGGCTTTGCATCTAAGAGCTGGGCTCCTGAAAAATGCAGTGGAGATGAATCAATTAATACCGTAAGAACTTTACCATAGAAACATCTCAGTTTTTCCACAGTAGCAGCATTTTTCTTGGTTTATGCAACCAGTAGCTTGTGAAAAATCTCTGTGTTGCCAAAGATGATCCATATGTTGATGTGCTATTGTAACAGCGGTGCACTTTATGGTATTTTAGATCTGGTCGGCAATCAAGCAAAGTGTTTTCTGATAGTTTGGTGGTTTTCCTTAATCATGTGACATTATAGATGCTGGAACTGGAGTATAATAACTGTGCAGAGCTCAGAAGAGAGGAATGGTTTTGTCCAGTGCTCTGCTTCTGTCCTGTTGAGAAATACCAAAACCAAAAAGGTGTATTTTGGAGCCTGGTGCTGGTGTGTGAGTGCTCTGAGCACAGGGAAGCCTAATGAAGAATTTGTCTACTAAAAGCTTGTGTTTTCCCCTCGAAATGTTGTTGTTGATCTAAAGAAGCAGTTTCCTTGAAAACTCTTGAATTGCTCATGCCCTGTGATCGTTGCGGCTGCGAGCACATTGCTTTTTGTTATTATAAAAATACAGCTTTGGATGTCTTGGCCAAACGTGTTTGTTCATCAGCTGCTCTTAACAAGTACTTTGTGGATGCATCCTGCAGTCATCTGTCCTGATTTTCTTTATATTTAGGCAAGGCAAAGGAGCTGTACTGAGTACTGTCAAGATTAACCGAGGGTGGTCTGGACCATCTCCTTTGAGTCTTGGAGTTCTGGCCCAGGATCTTTAAACATTGACTTTTCTGTGTGGGTGTCTGAGTCCAACTCATTTTATCTGACATCCTGAGTGTCGAGTGAGGGGCAAGAAAGACCAAGCTGGAAGGAGAAAAAGAGGATAGAGACAGGGAGGTGATGTGAGAAGTGGGGGCTTCTGTGGGATTTGCTGGCTTGTCTGTGTTCTACCTAAAAATTAATACTTGTGCTCTAGTCAGTGACAATGCAGCTGAAATCGGAGGCAAGTTCTGGGCCCCTGGGGTCCCCCCTTTCCCCACCAGTGCTCTGTGCTGTGCAGAAACTGGAGAGATCATGAGTGTTTCCTTCAGAAGTTTTGGGAAGACTTTGCTGTGTGGATGTCTGTGCTGCAGTGTCTGGTGGCTTGAGTGACACTGCCAGAGGGACTCTGTGCTCGAGTGACTCTGACCACTGGCCAGATCTTCGCATGTCTGAAGGCTCAGTCACCTATTAGGTGAAGTTTTTAAAGTATTTTTATTTTAGTTTATCAAACATGGCTTATTAAATTATTCTAAAACCTATGGAATATTGTTTGTCCGTAGTCCAACAGAAACAGTCATTTAAAAATGGTTTGAGAAACTCATGTTCAAGATAGGCTATGGTATTTCTGTTGGCTGAAATTTCTTATTAACTTCTTGGTGATGCAGCAAGGCTGTTGTCTGGAATAGATCATCTAATACACCCTCTATTGCTCTGCTCAGTCAGTGTGTGTGTTTCCTTAAAAGTGCTACAAGAAGCACAAATATAGCTGGAGCACCTAGTCTGGAGTCAGGGACAAAAATAAACATGACATTATTATATTAGACTTGGCCACAGTTCTGACTGGTGGTGTGCTTTGATAACTTTGACATCTAATATTTTTAAGCAGACTTTAAGGTTCCAACTTTGCTAGTTTGGTGGATTGGCCTTTCTCGGTCGGTTTTTTTCTTTGATGTTCTTGTTTTGGTGTTCATGTCCTCTTAAGGCTGCAGGTGCAGAAAGCCGGGGTTGTGCTTTTCCCTGCTCATACCAAAGGGGTGCTTGGACACGGTGCCCCAGCTGCCAACTGCAAATGCTTTTTTTTGATCAGCAAGGTCAAAATTACACAGACCTGCAATCAGCTCGCTCTGCTACCTTACTAAAGCATTTTTTTTTGTAGCTCTCCTGCCTCCCTTCCTGCGCTGAAACACCTAAATTTAGAAACGTTGAAGCCCAAGGGTTAGATTGTGCAGTGAATTTGCCACAACTCATTTGGTGTGTATTATGCCCATTCAGACAGTTAAATAGCAGTTCCCTTTCTCCTGCTTGTGTTTTGGGAAGCCATGGGCTGCTTGCCAGCAGAGTTTGGCCACTGGGCTGCTTTGGGTCCATGTCACTGCTATTACTCCCACTGCTATACCAGTAGCTGTATTTATATTTGCAGTATCACCAGCTACAGCCTTTCTATTTTAAGAATCCCTGGCATGCTGTAGCCTTTCCAGAACATGATTTGCACTCTTAGGGAGAATGAAAGATGCATCCAGCAGAAAGGAGCAAGCTTGCAGAGGTTTGGATGTACATCAAGTTTCCTTGGGGCGTACCTTAAGAGAAATGATGGCTGGTTATGAATTATGACTGCTAGAAGGTTTCTGTCACTTACAGAAAACTAACAGGGAGAGGTTCTGACTGATTCTGATTACTTTTTTCCAGTACATATACACTGGTCGAGTACTTCTGTTTTCAGTTCTGAATAACTGTTAACTCACTATTATGGATTTGTCACTGAAACTGATGTTCAGGAAAGAAGGTGCTTCCCCAAGCCGTAATATTTTCCTCTTAACTTGCTTAAAGGTGATTTAAAGTGCTCTGGGACACTGCTCTGGAATAGCAATGTGTGTGCATGTGCTGGGTTTGAGCAGGAAAAATGTTGAAGGTTGACTCTTGTTTCAGGGGAGGAAGGGGAATTCAGCCACTCGGTGCAGTCAGATTTGATCCATTTGTGTGTAAGAAGGCAGTCAGGAAGTTTACTGCCTCCACATGAATTTCTGTGCTTGATGAGGAGAGGAGAACATGTGTAAGGTTTCAGTGGTTTCTTGTTGGCTCAGCTAACTGAATTTTAGTAGTTGTCAACATTATTAAAAGCTTACATGATATCTCTAGTTAATTCTATTAAGAGTTTGGCTGGTATGAGCATTCAATCTCTCAATCTCTTAAAATTACAGTAGGTCAACAGACAAACTTACAAGGATTAATAAAGAATTTAACAGCAAGAGCCCAGAGAGTAAATGACTTGTGTAGAGCCTGTGTAGCAATACATGCACACATGAGTTATTGAAGAGTATCAAGAGTCTTGTTGCAACTATAAATGTTTTTGTTAATATTTCCAGTGGGTGATGCAGTGCCTGGGCCATGTCCTTCTTGATCCTGTGGCCAAAACCTTTCTAACGTGAATGAACTAAATATTTTTAAGTATATGATAAGTAAATTAAGAGATAAGGATTGAATGCCGCCGTTTCTGGATCAGAAATAATTTGGGTTGGAAGGGACCCCCAAAGGTCTTCTGGCCCAGCCTCCTTTTCTGACCCCTTTGCTTTGCCTTTCCAGCACCCTCAGCTCTAAACTCTCTTGGCAGTGAGCAGCCAGCCAAGGAACCAAGACAGTCCCGCTGATTTCCAATGTATTTCCTTTTTGTCAGAGAGCTCAGCAATGCCAGGGCTGTGGGGCTGCTGCCTTTCCTTCCTCTGCCAGTGCCGGGCACTTCCCAACGCTCTTCACAGCCCGAATGTTCCAGGTTTCAGAACATTCTCAGCTGTACTGATAGGTACACTGTGGGTGGGAAGAGTTTGTTTCCTATTGAAGAAATTAATTGCTAGTAACTTCCCACATTCTTCTTTCTCGGTTTTGTCACTGAATATTTTCCAGGATCTTGGTGGGGTTTTTTTTTCTTGTTTTTCTTTTTTTTTAAATCTTTTTTTTCCGGTAGCAGTTTTGGCTGGAAAAGCTATAGGCTGTTTCTCAGTGCTGTTCGCTCAAAAGCAGCTAATATTAAGAGGAAAGCTCATTTGCATTTTCAGAACTTGTGGATGATTAAATTTTTTGTAGCAGAGGGGTTTTTTTTCCCTTTATTTAAGTGCTAGCAAAATATGTGCATGTACAAAAGCTGTGTTTGAGTGCACGGAGATTAAGCCAGCTAAAAATAGCGACTTCTATGACCCTGCTGGAATTTTCTTTAAGCTTGGAAACACTGAAGTGTGTGTTTTGTCAGATTTGAATCATGAACCTTGAAGAAGAGCTAATGACTTCTTCTTTCTCACCCCTAATCTTCAACTAGAGCATTCTTTATGTGAACAGCAGATCAGTCTGAAACTGTACCTCAGGCTTCACTTACCTTATTTAACTTTGCTTACTTGCTTTGTTCATTGTAATTTTTTTTTTTTCTGCTCCAGTGAGTGTTTGTGTGAAAATCATTATTTTCAACCCTTATTGTCAGACCCATGCAAGCTTTGCAATTGTTGTTGGGGGTGACAGTTCCCCAAATCTGCCTTGTTTTCTGTTGTACTTAAGGCAAGCTTTTCCTCTCAAACATCTTGTACCCTGATGAAATGTGCTTTCTCCGTTAGTCCATCTTGTTTTCCTGGCAAATTAATGAAGATTTTTTTTAGCTGGGACTAAATGGTCAACTCCTGGGACAAAAGCTGGATTCTCTGCTACCTGTCCTGGCCGATCTGGTTGTAGGTGAGGGATGGCAAAGCTCTCATTTGCTTTTGTGGCTGAGATTCAGTTCTGGCCTTCAGAAGTGTTCCCAGGATGTGCTGCACCCAAAGTGGCTAGGATGCAATTAACAGTACCATTAATTATGTTTTACCGACAAAAGGATGAGAAAAATGATTGAAACTGAAACGCCCCAATTTGGTTGAAATGGAAATGTTCTGGTAGGAAGCAATCATAATGCTTTGCACGTCCCTTTTTGATGCAGATTTTCTTTCAGATATATTAGTATTTAAACTATAATAGATGTTTTAGTAATTGGTTGAATTCTTGCTTCAAAAAATCTTTTCTTTAAATTTGTCTCTGTTTCTGTGTAAAACGGAATTGCAAAAAAATTGCCATGTGCTTGACTAGCTCTTGTTTGGCATGAAGTTGTAGAGCACTTAAAATTCCTCATACAACAGCTTTAATTGCTTGCTAATCTTGCCTAAAGATTGGCTGAGAATGTCAGCTCAGTTCTCCTGTTGCTTATTCTCAGTAGCACAGACTGCAAATGCTTGGGGAAAGTGTACTGGGAGCATTTACTGTAAAACGTGGGTGAAGGGGTATGGAAACACTTGCCTAGAGCTCAAACTGTTGACGTTTTAGTAGCTGGTTATTGATCTCTATCAGCAGCCTGACAGTTGTCTGGCTTTTATAGAATGAGTTAATAATTTCTTGGTGTGATGCACAATCAGCACCCAATTGACCCCGAGCCCCTGAGTGTGACCCCTGTGGAAGGGGATGGTGTGAGATGATGCTCCCAGCACATCTGCCCTCTCCCTCCTCCCACGGAGCCCTCCTCAATGTGCAGCCCTTTTGGACAAAGCCTGCCCGATAGCTTGTGCCTTCCTCTTTCCTTCCTGCGTTGTGCTGGCCTTTGATGAATGTGTTAGTGCTCATGTTGGTGGCTGTTCCCTTTTTTTAGAAGCAAATCTTACCCGCAGTAACTCTATATCCACAGTGAGTAATGGAGAAATCATTGCTCGTTAATGATTCACTTGCAGGTTCCTGTATTGCTCTTGCTCACTCTCTGGTGTTGCTGTTGGCTCCAAAGTGTTGCTCAGCCGAGCTCTTAGACCTGATTTTGCTAGTTTCAGGAGGGTTGCTGTAATGACAGGGCGGTGGGTGGCTGCCCTTGGTTGCTGGTCGTCTGGTCCAAAAGATATCCCTCCAGAGCTGGTCCTGATGGTGCTCTTGGCAGGATTGTAGAACTTCTGTGCTGTTGAACCTTTTAACTGCTTAAAGCCACTTTTATCAGTTATTTTTGGTTAGTTTGCAAAAACTGCTGTTGGGTGTTTGCCTAAAGACTACCTCGTGATTGACCTCGCCTGCTGTATGTATCCCCTCTGTGCTCAAAAGGTTAAATACTGAACTTGGAATTTCCATTTTGAACCTTATTTTCAGTTGAAGTTCTCATCCCAGCCTCTCCAAACTGTTTGTTTTCTGTGTGCACACTTGGTGATCCACTTTGTTGGGAAATGCCAGTGCTTTGCTGCTGCAGATATAGGAATGATGCCTCTAATCAAGGAGCATAAGCAAAC
Source organism: Regulus satrapa (assembly GCA_013396955.1). Classification (NCBI taxonomy): domain Eukaryota; kingdom Metazoa; phylum Chordata; class Aves; order Passeriformes; family Regulidae; genus Regulus; species Regulus satrapa. Next base: position 742,251 of record VWZN01014357.1, read on the forward strand.
TTCAGCTCTTAATAACTCAGAATCCTGAAGGATGCCTGGGGTCACAGAGTCCAGTCCTTTGTCTTGGTTGTGCCTGTCATATCCTCCCTAGGCTGATTGAGTTACGCAGACAGAGCTTGCCTAATAATTCAGCTTCCTATTTTGTAACAGTCATTATTGTAGGCTGTTTCATGGTGCTATTGTTCAAATAAACTAAGGGGAAAAAAAAATAAAGGGCTCACACAAGAACAAGAGGATGCTTTCGCTGCTCTTGGCTTGGTTACTTCCTGTGGAAAAAAAAAATTTGCCATGCAATGCTTGGGATCATTCAGCAGCAGTCAGCCCAATAACAGAAATTAATAAGGTAGAAACCTCTAGAAGCTTTAGGATGTGAAAATGCTGTGGCTTGACTTTTGGATATTCAGCTTCTTTTTTTTCTTTTTTTTTCTTGATGTCTACTCACCTTCTAGCATGGGCAGCCAAAGCCCAGTGGCCCCGAGTCATTTTCCAGCACCGTTTGTAGGATAAGAGAGGCCTTGGGCTTGGTTATGCTACAGTTCAATCCATGACTGGCATAAAACCTGCACCCCAAAAAAGGGAAGGGGAGAGACATGGCCTGTGCTTGGCCATGGGCATGAGCATGGGAGGATCAGGAGGCAGCAACAGGCCCAAGGGGGTGTCGGGTGGCAGGGTTCATCAAATAAAGCGTGGCAAACTTTGGGTGATCTGTTGTGATAACAGGGGACCTTGATATTTTTATTGCTTTCAGAAGTTCCTGTAATTAGTTTGATTGCAGAGAGGAAAAGCAGAATTTTGTACCAATAGTAGTTCTTGTAGCTTTTCTCGTTTCTTTTTTCTCATACAAGGGAAGGCTTTCCTGCGGTCGTTCTCCGACTGTCACTTCACAGCAATGGCTTCATCCCCTCGCTGTTTTCTTCCCCTCTTGCTGCCCTTCTCCACTTTCTCTTCCCCACAAGCTGCCCTTTCCCTGTGTGCCACCTGTTTGCTCCTGGCACAGTCGGGGCTGCTGGAGCACCTCTGCCTCCCTGAATCCATCAGCTCTCCTGCCAGGAGCTCAGACCTGCCTCTGCCTTCCAGTTTGTGCAAGAATGTCTCTGTTCAGACTTATTTTTAATTGAACTCACTGTGTCTCAAATGAAGGAGGACAAAACATGATGTAAAAAAATTTTTAGTGAGGGAAGCCCCTTGGAATAGCCTGAGATCTCTCCACATCGTGTTGATCACAGAAATTGTTAGAGAGTCCTGGGCCTAAGCTCATATGGGGAAACAGCCCTGAATCAATGAAAGAAAACATTCAGCAATGTGCATTTTATACAAGCATTTAAACTTTTTTTTTTTTGGTTTTGTTTAGTAATAAAAGGAACAAAGCTATTATTAGTGACCATGGGCTTGGGAGTTTGCTAAAGCAGCAATAGTTACTCATCTGTTTTCATTTGCAGAAGTGTTCTAACAAAGGCAGCCACAAATGCAGCAGCGGGGTTAGGAGGTGGATGGTAGGAGTGGAAGTGCAGTTTCTGGAAGCCAGTGCTGACTGAGACCTTTCTGGTTAGTCTTGGTTCTGTGGCCACCAGGAACTCAGGTCCCAGGGAACTTTTGCTTTGCCTTGGATTGAAATGTGAAGAGATGAATCCCCTGGGTAAGTCATTGGTCCTTTTTCTTCTCTGAGCTGCAGCAGAGCTCCACCGAGCAGTTGTGCCAGCTTGGGGTTGTGCCTGCACACCAGCTCCTGCAGCTGGCTGGTAGAGATGGAGAAGCAGCAGTGGCATATGATCATTTTGTTTTCGTTTTCCCTCTTTCCTCCTGGCCCAGGTAGGAATAAAATAGAGAAATTATCTGAACTTGGAACAACAAAAAACCTCCAATATTTTCTCGCTCGTTTCTTTTTCTTTTTCAAACCAGCTGAACAAGCGTGCACAAGACCTTTTGCATGTGCTTTCATGTGCAGCCAGCTGGGTCAGGGTTTGCTCCGTGGCAGATGCCGTGGACTGCAGGGCTGACTCTGGTCAGCGTGGTGGGATCCATGCTGCCTGCAAGTTTCCTCAGGTGCAGCAAGAGCAGGCAGGTTTTTGGCTCAAAATGCTGTGCTATGCCCAAAGATTCTGTGGGAAATCAGAATTGAATACTCCTATTGATTTCCTTGAGTTTGGGACCGTGTCACACCTAAATTTGGTTGTGATGTGCTGAATATATGTGCCTGAATTTAATGCTAGAGTTAAATGCTCTGTAACAGTTGATGTCTAATAATCTCAATCAATCTCTTTTTCTCCCCAGTCCTGCAGCAGTCAAAAGTCTGATTTGCAATTTGAGTTTACATCCTGAGGTTGTTTTGACAAATAGCATGAGAAATGTCTTGAATATATAATAAATTTCAGGAATTGCCGTTTGCCCACTTGTCTGCGTGCTGAAGATACAAACTTAAAACCATGGAATTGCAGAAGAGCTAACTGTAAAGGAGAGATGCAGAAGGAAAACTCTTGTTACTGCACAGGGATCTGTTGGGGCAGCTGAGCCACAACCTAGAAAGTTGCAATTATTTTTCTGGTGTCAGAAATGATACTGGGATAACAGATAAGCAAGGGAGGAGTTTCTGCTTACAGAAATGTGAAATTTAGCATGATAATTGAATAAAAGGTCTTATCTGTAGTTACAGTTGTTAATGGTCAGAAACTGCCATCTAAAAGGACAGATTATGTAATTTGCACCAACGTTGTAAATATATCTTTTTTTTTTTCCTGGATTTAATGCAAACATTATTTAAAAAAACAAACCTTCTCTCTGCACTGTGTAGAATAATATTTTGCTTCCAGAAATGCCTAACTTTTGGAAGTAGACTGATAGAATAAAAGATGTTAGACTTGGTGATAGTTTTACACAGCATGTTGGAAGGATTTTTTTGGTTTTTAGGAGTGGGTTATTAAAATTCTTCATCTTCTAGTTTTCTTTCTTTTTATCGTTTTGAAGGTTTTGCAAGCATGATAAGGTATGTAGGCACAAAAGTTTGAAGTGACCTGGTGTTAAAGGGAACAAAGAAACCTTCACCCTCTTGAAACAGGATTCTGCACACAGAACTTCACTTTGCTTGGTTTTCCTCCATGGCAAACAAATTTTTGAAGTTTACTTTGGCAGAAATTCCCACCACCATTATGTTAAACAGAAATGGAAGGGTGTTTCCAAGCAGCATGGTTTTTTTGTTGCCATGCGGAAATACAGTTTTAAATCTGTTTTCTGTAGGCACTTTGTTTTAGTTTTCATTTCCTTGTTTTCTTCCCATGCATCTATAGCTTCCCAACACCACTGGGAATCTTAGAATAATAGATGGGTTTGGGTTAGAGGGGACCTTAAAGACCACCCAGTTCCAGCCCTCCTGCCATGGGCAGGGACACCTTCCACTAGACCAGGTTGCTCAAAGTATTTTAAGATAAATAGTTATATTCATGTTTTTAATTGAAATGAGGAAAGAGCTTCGTTCTGGCTTGAACTTCACTGTTTACATTGTTTTGCATGTGAAATGTTAACTAATACAAAAATGCCTGCAGATTGGGATCCACCTTAGATTTGCATGTTTTTTTTTTAGTCCTAAGGAACTTTATTACATATAATCTCAAATGAAAGCTTATAAAGGGGGGAGGGGGGGGGG
>VWZN01014357.1:755205-783454 GCA_013396955.1 Regulus satrapa
GAGTTTTGTTGCAGAGGTTTTGTGCGTGTACGTGTTTGTTTTCTTGTTTTTGTTGGTTTTTTTTTTCTCAAAGCAGGTCGGTCCACCGGATTAATTTGATTTGGAATTGAGCCCTTAGCTCCTCGGTGCAGTGGGTGTGCATACTGGATGGGTGTTGCAGTTGTGCTTTCCCTATCCCACCAGGTGCACTCAGTGCATCCAGGCAGACGGGTGGGTGCCTTTTGGGTACAGCCCACGGTGCTGGGTCAGGATACATTTAAAGCATTTAAAGGCTCAGAGAAAACATTTATCTTGATGATGGAGCAGGGGCAGGCAGCCTGTCTCTTTAAACATGTAACCTTCAAGCGCGGAAACCTTTCATGTAGGAGCCTGGAACATAGTCCTGCCTTTATTATTAAGGCTGATAGAGGTCTCCACACGGTTTTGTAACTGCTTTGTCCTTGGCAAGTCAGGATGTAGGAGGGTGCCAAATCTTGGGCTTGTTTGTTGGTTGGTTTTTTTTTTTTTTTTTGGTTCTATTTTTTTGCATTGATACTTCAAGCAGCGCCAGGCAGTTGGCGTGGTGAGCCGAGCGTCGCTGTAACCCACAATCAATTATTAAATGTTAGGAATGAGGTACAAAGTGCCTCAGGGAAAATGCTGTAGTAGTTGGAATCCCTTACCTTGGCTGAAGGGGAAAAGGGATTGTGTCGGAGTTTTTTGTTGTTGTTAGTGGACTTTTTTTTGCATTTTGTATTAGACTTTTTTTGGGGTGGTGGTAGTGTTTGTAATCTGGCTCCTCCTTGCATTTATTTTTTTTCCTTTGCTATTCTTCGCTTTTCTGTCACTCCTTTCTGAGGCAAACAGCATTGCTTCAGAAGCTACTATGGGAGTTGTTGCTCCAGCCTCATATACAGTACAGGGAACGAAAAGTTTCTTGAGGTTTTACTGCTTGGTAGAGATTGAAAACAGAATTTTTACAAATCAAGTTTAATTTTGAAGAAACTCTAGTAATTTTCTGCGAGTGGTGTTGGGACTTGAGTGGTGGTCTCCTGAAAATGTCTTCTGGAGGTCAGGTATTTAAGTATCCCCCATTATAGCATAGAACAATCTAAGCCTTTAAAGCAAGGAGATGAGAGGTTGCCAACATTACAACTCAAATGTGGATGCCATTATTTTTCTCTATGAATAATTATGAATGGGATAAGGGAAAGACATAAACAAAAGCGTTTAAATCTGGTGTTGTTTCTTACCTTTGAGATCTGGTGCAGCTCAGTGGATTTCTTGAGGTGCTAAATCTGCTTTTCTTGGCTGATTTCTCTGTGGACTAACCCATTAACAAACAGTTGGCATGAATGGACAGAGGAGAGCAGCAGCCTCCCTCTCATGTGCCATTCCTCAGTTAAGAGCAGGATTGTCCATCCTGCCCAACAAGTGGCTTTGAAGGCTCTTTGTCTAATTTGTCTAAGAAACTGCATTGGAGACTTTTTTTCCCCCTTAAAAATATTAAAAAATAGTTAAAGTTTCTAAAGTAGTTAAAAAGCACAGTTGAGTTTTTTTTTTTTCCACTTCAAAGTGTTCAGAGAATTTTCTTAATCAATGCATATGTAGTGCAAAGTAATGCTTGTACATCAGATAACTCCTAACAAATGCATGTGAACCAGAGCATTTGTTTGATCGATTTATAGAATCTGAAAACAAAACCATCCAGTGAAAGACGTGCTCGTCTTTTTGTCTAAGGAGACAGATAAAATAATCAGTAAACATCTGGGAAGGTTATGGTCTCTGTGGGTTGATGGCATCAACATCAAACTTGATTTTAATGTGATCAGTTGCCTTTTATTATGCAATGGCCACCTGCATAATAACTAATGTATGCAGTAGCTAACGTTTCCCATGCATCTGTGCAGAGGATATGTAATTTAAACTTATTTAATAAAGCTTTATCACTTCATGATTAATTGGATCGGCACATGACACATAACTAATAACTCCCAGTCTGTATTACACTGTGCTTATTAGAGTGCTAAGGGATAACTGGTTTAATCATGTGTCAATTAAAAGGATGAGTCGGTTTCATTTATTGCAATTAGACGGTTTCTATAAACTGTTTGCAGGAAGTATCTGAATTGCGTTGTGTATTAGCTGTGTGTGGGCTCTGCTCTTGGCTCCACGTAATCTGGGGGTGAATCAGTTCGTGTAGGGGAGTTTTGGATCCACGTGTCCACCCCGGATTGTTCTGTGGTACATGGCATCGAGCTTGGTCACGGGAGATCTGCCTGTGCAGCAGCATGTAAAGGTCAAGAAGCTTTAAAAATAACAATTTTCAAAACTCTCTGGATGAAGCCTTTGAAGTTACACGTTTTTAATAGTTTCTTTGGTTGGAGAAATGAGTTTCTGACAACCCTCCTGTTTGCTCTGTGGAGGTACGTGGTCATGAAACCCCAACCATCTTCTGTTCCTTTTGTCCTGTGCTTGAGGAGAGGAGCAGACGTGCTGGAGAAGGGAAGCTGGATGGGAGAATGACCTGTGTGAAGCATGGGACAGACTCAGAGGATGAGATACCAAATTTGCCAAGTGTTTTCCATGTTTGATCAGTGCCACTCATGGCAGGTGGAAGGAATGCTGGTGTGGGGAGACCATCGTGCTCACAGGAGGAGCTTTACAGACACCTGGGAATAAATAACAGGAAATTTGTCCATGTTCCTTTCCAGTGCTTGTATCTGGTTAGGCGGGCGGGTGTTGTGCAGCAGTTTTAATCCCAGAACAAGCATTAATTGAACTCGCCTGCAATGATGGTGGGATGTTGAGGTGCCCACCTTCCTTTCCTAGTTAATAATGGTAGGATAAGAGGAGATGGCCTCAAGTTGTGCCAGAGGAAGTTTAGATTGAGCATTACGAAGAATTTCTTCATGGAAAGAGTTGTCAAGCAGTGGAACAGGCTGTTAGGGAGGTGGTTGAGTCACCATCACTGGAGGTATTTAAAAGACGTGTAGATTTGGCACTTGGGGACATGGTTTAGTGACGGGCTTGGCAGTGCTGAGTTAGCAGTTGGACCTGATGATCCTGGAGATCTCTTCCATCCTAAACAATTCCATGATTCTGTGGCAGTGGCTGCAGTCTGGCAGCACGTGGCTGTCCGTGCTCTCTGTGCTCAGGGCTCATCTGCCTCTTTGCCATGTTAAATACTGAGCAAAATCGCAGAAGAAATAAAGCCTGGAGCATCTTTGCCCGTTGGGGAGGAGTTTGGCAGAACAGCATTTTCTGGGACTGTTGTCTCATTAAAGGACACAATACTTGAAGCTTTTGTTTACAATTTTTGGTTTTCATCAGTACAGCCCTGAATCACCTGCAAGAAGCTGGAAGGACACTTGGTGCAAGTAGGTAAAACAATTGTGTGAGCAAGACGAGGTTCCTGGCAGGAGCTGTTTGAAATGCTGTGGAAATAATTTCTCCTTCCTGCTCCTTCTCTCCCCAACATTTTTGTATATGGGAAGGTTCTTTTGAGATGGTTTCCAGCACACTTGGCTTTGGTAGGCGGAGAAACAGTTCAAAATGAAAGAAGGTGGGAGGAACTGCTGGGTTACCAATTTTGCAACTTTAGGTATCTGTAAAAATTGCCAGTAGCACACAAATGAGAATGCTGACAAGTGTGGTACAAAACTGGCCTTTTTCCAACATGAGGAGAATGAATCCTTCCCTGAAAGCAGCATTTGGGTGCAATTTTTGTTTTCCTCATGTATTACAGTGGTCTCCGAGGTGGGATGCGCAGTGTTATTAGTGGGCAGAAAGAAAATATGAGTACTTCAGTAATACATGTAAATAGGTTATAAGTAAGTAAGTAAATATTTTGGGGGTGCATGTTCAGACATTCCTGGAAGGAATGTGTCATGAAAACAATTGGGAGACCACTGATCTATAACTATCCTGGTCATGGAAATAAAGCGTGTCTTTGGTTTGGAAATGTGCAAGTGGTTCAGATGTGCAGGCAGAAAACAAGCTGCTGGATTTAGATGTGAGAATGCTTTACCCTTAATTGAAAAGGGAGTGTTTTTTACAAGTATCACAGTCAATGACTTGTCTTGAGCAGCTAATTAGTACGATTATTCCGCAGCTGCATTAGTTTCACCACAAAGGTTTTCTCTTGTTTTATCAAAAGGATCAGTGTCTCTGTGAATGTTTCAACATGACAGGTCTTAAACAGCAAGATGGTCCCCTGCCTCCCTGCCCCCAAAATGTGTGCTCTGGAAGAGCAGAGTTTGATCTCTTGGGGCAGTAAGCGTGGGTTCTCCTTTTTTTTTTTTTTTTTTTTTTTGTTTCTGTGCCCTGAACTGTGTTCAACATCAGTCCTAAACAAAGCCAGAAAACTTCCAGCAGTGCTGGCTCTGGCTGTCAGAGCACAAGCAGTGCTCAGTGCCCGCAGCTTCCGAGCAAGACCTGGAAGGGATGCTGGCTCCCAGACTTGTGTGTCCTGCCAGCATCCTGCAGGTATCAGCACTGGAGCCAGAGGTGGGGGTTTCGAGAGCAGCTTCCTCCTAGAACCAGGAGGGTTACTGCTGGCTTGCCAAGCCATCGCCCATGGATTTTGATTGTGCAGGCTAAGAAAACGATGAGTTGCTCCAGAAAGTGTCCCTGCAGTCCACGGCAAAGTCCCATGGGCTGTCCCACGCTCTGCTTGCCAATGGCTTAGTAATATCTCTGAGGTGGTAAAGTTGTGCTGTGTGCCAGCCTGTTGCTCTTTGTAAAGTATGACTGGAATAAAGCTGTTACTGTAGTTTGTTTTGCCTGTTTTTGTATCTGATGGTGCTCAGAAGATGTTGGTAGGCCTGGAGTGGGAGTTGGGATTTTTTTTGAGGTTCTGAGAAGTCACTGTCAGCAAGTCCAACCCTAAAGTATTGTGCAGGAAATGTTAACTGTGTTTTGCTGTGTATTCATGGGAGATGTACATTTACTTTACTTTCAGCTAGATCATTGGACTGGAGTATTGTCCATACCAATCATTAGACTTCAGCTCTTTTTTAAATTTTTTTTTTTTCCTTTTTAAAAGAAAGGAACATATGTGCCTACTATAGTCTATGAAAGTCTTCATTTTTTTTTCCTGGGTAGTTGCTGTAAAATTTGAAAGGGCAAATGGCTCTTTTCAGCTGCATGTTGGCGTTTGGGGAATGGTTTTGCTGCAGTCCAAGTTAAGGCAGCCTAAGGTGGCTGCTAAGTACCTGAAGTAGGTCGGCTGCTAGTTCCCCTCGCGGCGCCACGGATCTCCGGCCATCGCGCCCCGCGTTCCTGTAACCCCACGGCCCCGGCCGCCGGAGCCGCCATCCCGCTCCGTGGAAGCTCAGCTGTCTTTCTCTGGTCTTCCCACAGCAATTCCGAGCATCCTGGCGCTTCCAAGCCTCCCTTAAGCTCCTCCAGCATGACCTCACGAATCCTGCTCCGACAGCAGCTCATGCGTGAGCAGATGCAGGAGCAGGAGCGTCGGGAGCAGCAGCAGAAGCAGCAGGCAGCCCAGTTCATGCAGCAGCGAGTGCCCGTGAGCCAGACACCTGCCATCAACGTCAGCGTCCCCACCAGCCTGCCCCCCGCCACCCAGGTGCCCATGGAGGTCCTCAAGGTACGCATCTTTCCGCTCAGGAGCTCCTCATAACCTGCTTTATTTAACGGGGACGTGGTTCTAGGCGTTTTCGACAACAGAGTTTTGCAAATAAGCTGCGCTCTGGTTTAGTTTGCAGCTTTGTTTTGTCGGCCTGGTAGCGAAGAATGGAAAAACTTTTTTTTTTAAAGTTTGTGTAACTTTTGTTTTCTTTCAACTTTGAGATCTCCGGAGGGAGGTTTCGTAACAAAACAGAATTTTCCGTCATTTTCGCTTCAGAAAACATTTCTCCATCTTTCTAGTACTTTCTTGCTTTCAATACAAATAAATTTTTAGTAGATAACAAATCAATGTTTTGGTTTTTAAAGGAAAAACAAGAAATAATTTTGTAAGACAGAGTCAAAACTCTTTACAAAAGAGCTCCTCAGAAAGCCTTAATCTGAAATATGGGTGAGTTTCCAGCTACTTGCAACGAGTCTTTGTAATCCTTTTTTTGTTTAAATGACTTGTTTGCTGTTAGTAGCTTTGGTTTCCTTGTCCCAGTGGAAACTGTAGGAGCTTGTTAGTGTCCCTCTGTCAAAGGGAATGTAGCTTGCTAATTACTCAGGGAAAAACGTGAACAGCTATAAGAAAAGAGATAATTTCACGCACTGCTTAAATTCAAGTAGGCTGAAGCACCGTGAAATGTGTGAGTAAAACAATGTCAAGTGTTTTGGAGACGGTTGCTGACATATTTCATGAAAATATGATTTTCACGAGTTTTGAAGAGTTCGCTCTGCATTATTGCTGGATCTTTTTGTTACAGTTTGTTGTTTAGTCAGTGAGCATATTCTTACCACATAAGTTATTTGAGCTTGATGACAAACCGCTCATGTTTTGCCTGTTGCTGTTGTATACCAATGATTTGCAGTCAAAAACTCAGTTCTGAAGTAGACTTGCCAGCTCAGGATTTCAAGGTGGTTTTTGTGACAGGTTTATGGGGAAAATATAGGGTAATTTTATTTGCTGAATCTGTATTATGGTGCTGTGTTGTCAGTGCTAAAACTAGCATTGATTTGGAATAGTCGAGTTATAGTCCAGTATGAGATCTAGGAGCAAAAAGGCAACAGATGAATTTTGAATTATCTCTCTCTGTACACACACATTTCCATTAAAAATTAAACATAATATTCTCTGAGCACTCGAGCATATGTCTGCAGTAAGGAGTCTGAAATTGTCTGGGAAGAATTGTTTTGTCTAAAGTTTGTGTATTACTCACAATATTTGTGTATAACAATTTCTTCACCTTGTTTCCAGTAGTTATAATTCAAATCCAGCAGATGTGTAGGTGCTATGAAGTAGGGATTTTTTTTATAATGCACCTAGCTAAATAACCTTACGTTATCTTTTTTACATCCTTTCATCCTAATCTGTCAGAACAGGAATTTTAGGGTATTTTTAAAATACTGTGAAAACTTGTAAGAACGTGTTTACTTTTTGATGATATTTTACTGATAAGGAAGGAGTGTAACATCTTGAAGAAGCATTAGCAGTTGTCATTATTTTTCATTTTGAAATGACTCTTTCTATGGGAGAGGAGGGAAGGCAGCCCTTCATTTCTGAGGGTAAACAAACTTCAGAGATTTCTGCAGCCAAAAAGGGTTGCTCACTTATTGCAAATGGGGTTCCTGGGACCTGGCTTGTTACAAGATCTGTGTGCAAAACTGTAACCTGCTGGAGCATTGTTAGGAAACTTCATGGAAAGGACTTGAACCTGAACCCTCATCCCTTAGGATTCCAAAAGTGATATTTGTCCCCCATTTCCCTCTGGTGGAGAAGGGTCTCATGGAAAGAGGTAGGACACCTCTCCAATTGTCTTTAGCCCAAATAAGAGTGCATGACCCTGAATAATAAAAAAGAATGTGTCCTTAAGCAGCTTGTAAATTAAAACTAGTTACTGTCAGCAAGTATGTTTTGGCAATGGAATTGCATTTTGAAGGTGATAGTTGTGGAAATATGAGCAACCTGCTGGACCAAAGTGATATCTATCTTCTCATCAGCTACTTCTCTAAAGTAATAGTCAAAATTAACAAAACCAAATCCTCTTGGTCTCTGCCTGTGAGAGGAGAGAAAAATTGCAGTACTGAGGAAAAACAGCACAATTGCTCTGCATAGTTTTGCTGCTTGTGTTTTTGGTGGAGTAAAGCAGTGAAAGATTCACCTTTTTATCCTTACTCATAACAGTGGAACAGTTCTGTATTAAAAAAAAAAAATAGTGCAAAATACCAGGTTTGAAGTCATGATTTTCCTGAAACATAGCACTGAGGCTTCAGTGAGAGTAAGATCCATATAATATTCTTTGGGGGGGGGATTGTTTGGGTGTGTTTTTTTTTTTTTTTATTGTTGTTTTTCCAAATAGGATATTTGGCTCAAAAGCTGAGATTAACAATAACTCAGGATCTTCCTGGTGCCACTGTGCTGACAGCCAGCTCTGGCTGCAGTGACATCATTTCCCTGCAGCTGCTTTTTACACTTCAGTTGTTTTTTAGCTGTAGACAAATTTTCCATATGAGCTGTACCGAAGTTTTAATAGATAAATAGGGGGCTAAGTTGCTAGCTTCACTATCCAGATGGTCTGGATTTAGTGACCTTAAAGAATGAGATAGACGAAAAGGGGATTTTTACAACTTTCAGTAATGTTAGCCTGCAAGGCAACTTTGTTTAGAAGTGGTCCTTTAGAGTGTTACTTCAGAAGCAAGACCAAATCTAGCAGGTGGTTTTGTTGTTGTTTTTGTTTGTTTGTTTTGATACTTTGTATTAAAAAAATCCCACTCTAAGCCTGTTGAATATGTCACTGTTTTGTGGTTTTAATTATGTTCTGTGACTTGCCCTTTGCCCCATATCTCACAGTGTGAGAAGGAGAATAATACTTGCATATCTGAGGACGGTAATTCAGAATGACTGGTTTAAAAAGGAGCCAGAGGTGTTAATGAGCTTGGATTTTATATTTGTTTTCAAGATGCCCATTTAGAAACAATACAGAAAGAGAAATATGTACTAATCTATGTCACGTTGCATAGGCATCTCCAAATTGCATAACATGGTATGCTCAAGGCCATGTGAATAAATGGGATTTCAGTTTCTTGAGTAATGACTTCTCATTGCATCACTCCTCTGCCAAGTAATGTAGCTTGGCGAGGTAAGAGATGACTTGCTGGAATTCAAATTTTGCATTGCTTTGTGCTGCCTAATTAAGAGATGGACTGGGAGTAGGTTTGATGCTTTTGGAACAGTATCTCTTCAACTCTGATAGCAAAAGGAAGATTTGTTACAGCTTGTGGTTATCCTTCTGCGGGGCTTCATGGACTGGTTTGTCTTTAAGCACCTTCTCATCCATTTCAAACACTACAGAGATATGTCACCCGGAATTCTTTGCTTCTGCTGTAACTCACCTTCTTTCTCTGCCTTGGAAATAGGAATGTAACATAAACAGTTATTTATTGGAGTAGTTTCAGGCCCTAAAAAATCAGTACCCATTCCTCAGGTACAAAGTAAGCTTACACTTTTATTTTTTAAATTTATATTTAAAAGGATTAGCATCTTTGCAAAGAGTTAATCTTAAGGTGACCTCATACTTCTTGTTCCATCCAGGTGTATTTTAGTTTTGTACACCCAATTAGTATGAAGGAGCTGTTCTTTTTGTTGGTGGTTGAAGTTATTCTCTTGTCTGGTGGGAGTCCTTATTTGCTGGAGCAGGAGAACCACGTCAGATCTAAGTTTCAGAATTGCAGTGCTGGTCTCTGGGAGCTGGTTGCTGCATTTCTGTTGCCCAGGGCTCGAGGAGGTCCTGCTCAGGTCCCTGCTTGCAGTCACTGAGGCCTGGTGATGGCTTACAGCCGGTGCTCCTCAGTCACCCATGGGCAAAACAGGGCTGCTATTAATGCCATACCTGGTGGGGCTCAGGTGGGTTAAGGTGAAATCCTTTGCTTTTAGAGAATGTCCTATTGGTCTCTAGTGCCGCTGCTCTGTTCATCAGTTTCCCCAGGGCTGTCTTGGACTTCATTCCTTCCTGTCTTCCTATTGGAAATCACTGAGTTATTGTTTCTCCTGTAGTCCGAGCAGCTGTGTGTTAACAGTTATTTAGGGAGCATCTCCTGCCAATGGGAACGAGTTCCTGGGTTCCACTTTTCGTGTTGTTCATGCCCTTCTGCTTGCCCACTCCCTGCTCCTTTCCTACCAACTGTCAGGGTTCTTGTGAAGTGAGTGGCATCCAGAGTTTCTGGCAGCAGCAGGACAGCTCCCTGCCTCCCTGATGGCTTGTGATACCCTGGGATGGTTTCCAGTCTTCTGTGTCAATCCAGGTAGTTGATTTTAGAATTTTACTGTTCAGCAGACAGGAACACTGACTTGTATAACCAGTGTTTTACATGGTGTCCCTGTGGCATCTTCACCAAAGCTGCACTTTAGCAGGTTGGAGCTACACTGGGTTTGGAGCTCATAGTCTACGTGCTTTTAAGGGACAAAATAGGAAAAGGGGTTTCCTTTGTCTAAAACAGCTAAAAGATCCAGGACTAAACAAATAATAGGTGACTCCATATGCTGAAATGACCAGCCATCAGGCCTTATTCCCACAAGAAAGACTGCAGAATCCTCTGCTTCTTTTTTGGCTTAGTCTTTGAGAAGTTCTGCTGATAGAAGTAGAACCAACGTGTTGGTTAAGGCTTTCCTTTGAGAAATCCTTTGAGGATTTCTCTCTTCTGTTTCCTTTTTGTTTTGTCTGCTTTTCTCATGTACACAATTGACAGTGATCCTGAAGGGGAACTGCAGAAATCCAGAGGAGTGAGGATTCATCTTTTTGTTCATGTACAAAAACTGAATTGTAGCTGTACTCTATGACCTGTAGTGCTTTGCCTGATTTCTGGATCAGTCTTGCTGTACAGAGCAAGTATGACACAATCGCCTAAATCCTTTGAACCTGCCTGCCCAAAAGACAATGCGGCATTGCAGGAGCTGTGGCTGGTGTGTGTCCTCCATGGGAGAAGCAGCACAGGAGCATCCTCAGGAGGCAGCAAAGGAGGCTCAGGGCCAGCACCGGCCCACAGAATTGCAAATCAGTTCCACTGAAAATATTACCAGTTCTTGCAGGATGGAAAACATCGCTGGTGGGCAGCTGACACCCAGCCCTCTGCATGTCTCACTAGGCAGATGGAAGGTGGAAAATGAAGGGTGAACATTTCTCCCCTCTGTCCTTCCATGTTACTTGTTGGCAGTCCTCAGTTGGTGCGTGGATGTGACACTTGCTGTCATGTTTCTGATGCGGTGCACCAGGTCATGGGTTGATGGAACCTAAACTGTAGATGTGCTGTGGGTCCCTGTCCCTGCTGCTGGATGCAGACGCTCCCAGGGATGAGACTGTTGCACATCCCCTTCCTCCTGAGTGTTGTCAGACCAAACGCATAGCAAGACAGAAATCTGCTGGACTTCTCATGCCTCTTCCTCCTTCTTTGTCTGCTCTTGGGGTTTGAAGAATGCAGCTCTTCTTTGGCACACACGGGAGATCCTTGATCCTACTGCCAAGAGCAGCCTTGAGGGCTTCAGCGGGAGCCTGCAGTGGTACAGATATCTTTGGAGTGCTGCAGAAATGCTTTGCAGGTAATAAGGTAAAAGCAGGTCTTCTCACCAGATGATGTAGCAGGTCCATTTCATCCCCTTTTAGCTTGTTTTTGGAGAATAAGAAAACAGTTCCCTTGCTCCAGGGGCTCTGGAGAAGGTGGTCCTGCTTTGGGGATCTACATGTTGAGGTCTCTGCTTTCTGGACAAAAATCTCTACTTGTGCATATGCTGCCAGCCCTTGCTAGTAGGGCAGTTCATCCCAGAATATATACATGTATATTTTATATATATGTATATAAAACATATGTATGGAAGCACAGCCCACACACCCATTTTTCATGTTTGTCATTAAGGCATTTTTAATAGCCTATTTCCATACAACAGTGCTTGTAATATGCTGAACACGTAAAAGTTTGTCTGCCACTAAAGCCCTCATTTCAGATTCCCCCTGCTACACTGCCTGGGTTCGTGTCTTCACGGTAGATGTAGGCTCTTTTGGTGCCAGAATTTCGTCCTGGCTTTCTTTCTTGTCCTAAGCAAGGTGAAACAATTTCAAAGCCTAGAGCCAGATCCCCTCTCTTGCTTTATTTTTCCACCATCTTTTCCCACCTCATGGCAGTACTGTGTGCTGATCACTGCTGATACCAGAGAGGGTGTGGTTGTCTTTTACTCAGTGCCATCTCATTGCTGCAGTTTGTGCTGGCCTTGCCCCATTCCCACCTTTTCTGAGTGGATGGGAGTGCAGGCAGCCAGCCTTGCCTGTCTCCTTCACCCTTGTGTTATTCATTCAGGCTTCAAGTGTGCCACCACGATAATCACTTTGCATCAGAAACCCTGTATTTCTTCATTTTTGAAATGCCAAGCATTTCTTCCGTTTGATGGTAACGACTATTGGACATGTATCAAAAAATACCTCCTCTTACTCTTTTTCCGGTGTGCTAAATCCAGAGGGTGACCTGTGGAAGCTCTGCCTGGCAGGGAAGGCTCAGCAGCTGGCAGTAGTTTTCTTGGTGTAATAATTACCATAAGACTTCATTGTGTAGAGAACTTATCTCACAGTTCTGAAGAATAGGAACAATGGTACGGCAAGATAAACGTGTGGTAGTGCCTGCCCCAGCAAAAGTGTGTTTGTGGACATGCTTATCTGATTGAAAGTTAATTTAATCTCACCTGACAATGGTAGATAGTAGCATCTGCTGGTGTCTATTTGCAGTCAAGAATTTAGACAAGTGATTTGCCAGACTGAGTCTTGGGGAGCTACAGATAAAACATTTAAACTAAGGTTACTTACTTACACTTGCTGACATACCATAAGCCATCAGCAAATTCTTCATAAAGAAGAATTTGCATTTAACTACAGAACCATTAAAGTCTGCCTTGTCTCTTCAGCCTTCATGTAAGTAAAAGTATCTCTCAGGCCTTAAATCTTTTGCTTGCTCAGTGGGTTGGAAGCTATTTTAAAACAAGCACTGATGCTTGGGATCTGCATCAGTAATAGAGGTAAAATGTAAACTCTTGCTTAACACCCAGGGTATTAGACATTAAAAATGCATGGAATTCGAGGGGGCAACATACTTCTGTGCACAGGTATCTGATGGTTGACTGCTAGTGCAAAACGCTGCTGTCACCCTTTGTAAATGCCCTTTTCCTATGTGTGCAAACACCTGTGTTGCTTGGCTCTTGAGAGAAATGGTTGTTGTGATGAAGACGTCTGATCTTTCCATCTTATTTCTTCAGCTGTGGTCACTGTGACACAAAAATGCAGCTGCCCGAGTTGTGAGACAGACTGTGGTGCTGCTGGGGGGTGAGAGGATTTTTTTTGGAAATGATGTGAGCAGAGTGGAAAAAGAGCTGAGAAACTGCTCCTTCCTCATCACAGAACTCTTGCCCTTGCAAGAGTTACCTGGAAGTTCGAAAGAAGGTGTTTGGCAGAGAGGAAATGAGGATATACTTAGACAAAATGACACAGATATCTGGAGGTCCAAGTTCTGATTGCTCCTTGGAAATTCTTGCTGGTTTATATCCTAGTTGGTGGTCTTGAGGATTTGCTGTCTTCCCGCTGGCAGGGTAACATCCACAAAATTAAGAAGAGCTTGCTAAGTTTGGTCTGTTACAGCTTCAAAGCACTCTTTTTTTAATGGTCTAGACATATTATATGCTGGCTGAGTTACCAGACCTTGGGAAAATGGTGGTTCACCACGTGTCATTGGCAGTTTTGGACCTGCAGAAGATGAGTTAATCTTGTGCAGATTAAGATTTGTAGGTGCCCATAGCTGTGGGTATTAAGAGCATTGATGAGGCTCCACTGCCCCCAGCTAACAGGTTTTTAGCAGCTTCTACCAAGTCCTTTGTCAAGCAACATGAATTTAATAACCACCTTACTCCTGGAGCCAAGGCTGTAAGCAGAGGGTGAGTGCTGGTCACTGCAGTTGTGTTTGCTGAAGCCATGGCTCAATTTAGCAGAAAATAATGCCCTGAGCCACACACAGTGCTGGAAAATGGGGGGGCTGGAGTGATCCGGGGGGACCTCTGCTGACACCCTTGATAGGCGTTACATTTTAAATGTGAAAACTCAGATCTGCTTAAAGTAATCTTTGGGTATTAGGTATACTCACAAATATTTCAGTTCTTCAGCTGGTTTGGCAGCATTATTCTCCGAGATGCTGAACCTGTGTAGTGAATGAATTCAAAGTGACAAGCTGGAGGCATTCCTGCCATTCAAGAGAGGCTTAAAGAATTTCTTATTGGCTAAATTACAAATATGTAGCATTTGCCCAGCACTGCATGGCAATTTCAACCTGCCTGACCGTGACAAGATTAGCACTTTTCCTCCCCCTCCCCAGCAGTAATTTTTTTTTTTTTAAATTAGATTAAGAAGTACCAGGCAGAGATGCAAAAGCTTTCACTCTTTGACTTGAAAGAGTGAAAACCAGCCTTACCTTGAATGATTCTGTCTGTCATTGGATTGGTTCCTTAATTAGCCCCATGTCCTTTAACCTCTTGAGAAATAAGTAAGGGATAAATTTGGGGATAAAGACAAAGACGCCTGGAGATTTACCACACACCGCTAGGTAATTCATCAAGGAATGTTGGTAATTAGCCCTGCCTCTTTCCTTTCTGGCTCATTTAATAAAACTGGTTGATTTAAAATAATGCCTGCTGGTTCATTATCAACTACTTTAAGAGCCAAGTTATGAACTTGAAACAAAACCCAGTATTGTGTTGTCTGCAAAGGACCTGGCAAGTGTTTTGTTTAGTTTTTTATAAAAAGAAATTGCTCTGTCTGGTCATCAGTCTCCCCAACTTGATAATTAAATATTACTTTGTTTGGATTAGTATTTGGCTTTTTGGGTGTATTTATTTCTGGTGTCTACTGCTGAGGGGCAGAGAAGAGGGGAAAAAATCCAAGATGTTGAAGAGGTACGTGTCAGATTGTGTTAAGAAAGCATGGCCTGATGGAATTCAGCTGAATAAGGACTTTACAATAGTAGTAGTTGTCCAGTTGAGGAAATGGGCAACTCTTTTAACCCTTTATCTCTCCGAAGTGAGTGCCAGCTATGAGCCTTGTTCTTTGAGCAGAACAATCCGTTTTATTGACCCATCTCTTTAGTGCTTGTAGTGGAAATTTTCCCCGAGATGAGGACGGGACTCATCTAGTTTGTATTTGCTTAGGAAACCACACACTAGTCTTTCTTTCTTTATAGATGGGAATAGCATTTTTTGGACATTAAGTGAGGGGATCAGGCTAACACTGGATCAGCACTGCTGCCTTTGCACTGTGTGGGAGAATATCTCCGTGTCTTCTTTGAGTTTGTTACAGCAACAGCTGCTGGCCAGTGCATCTGGTTGGGTCAGTCTGCCTGAATTAACAAATGAACTTACTAGAAATCTTCCTCTAATAATTAATGTCAATATTGGGTTGCAACATTTCTGAAGCTGTTGAGGGCTGGAGGAAAAGCAGGCGGTGCTGGCCTTCTGTTGATGGAATCCTCTCTGAGACTTCCTGAACATGGAACCTCTCAGTACCATTTGGAGCAGAAATGGATATATTGTTTCTGTGCAAGTAAAGGGTGTCCTCCTGTTGGTCTTCTCTCTGTCTCTTTTCCATCCCCTGGGGTAGTGCTTATTCTCGGGCATCTTGTGTTCCATGACTGCTTTTGTGACCCAGCAAACCTACTTGTTTGCCTTCATACACTTGGAGGCTTAGTAGATTAAAAAAGAAATTAGATGCCATGGCCTCTGTGGAAATAGAACTCTGCCAGTGATTCTTTTGTCACCAATGAGGAAAGTTACTTGGCTCCTGCAAACAGTTGCAGAGAAGCCTCTTGGGTGTTGGGGTAGCAGCTCAGCCCTGCAGGTTGTCACTGGAAGTTCTGCCACTGGGTACCAGTTACCTACTTCTTTATTATTTTGAGCCTGTTAATCAACTCTGATAATTTAAATTGATTTTAAAATAGGTTTGGTTTTTTTTTTTCCTAGCTTGTAATGATGTGGAACAAAAAAATCGAGTTTATTTTGAAGAAACACCAAAATAACCCCCAACAAACAAAACTCTAATACCAGTTGTTTTTTTTAAAGTTAGACTGTCCATGCCAAATTAATAGTTTGGATTTTACACATCATACTATTATAACATAATGGAACAATATCTATTATGGACTTCTGTGACTTTGTGTCCTAGACTTATTGAATATCAGTAGCTGAGGTTCCAGTCAGTTGTTTGAAAATGTCTGTGTAAGTTACACTGTGCAAACAGATTGTTTTTGAGTTGATCCCCAGTGGCAAACACTTCCACATCAGCATTACAGTAATCAAACAGTAATTCATGGTGTTGCATTTCCATAATTTCTCAGCAGATGGCATTACGGTTTCCAAGACTCTCTATTCCTTGGGAAAGCTCTCAGCTGCCAGGGAATTCATCATTCTAGACTATTCCCTTCACAGATGAAGGCTAATGCTCAGGTGTTAACCCTGTTTTGACACATTATTCTAATTGTGTTGTCTGGTTGTGTTGTTGTATTTAATTTTTCCAGAGGTGCCTTTAAGCCATTAACCAGGTGAAATGCTGTATGTCATAGTTATTGTATTCAAAAATAAGGCAGGCTGCCTGGTTTAAGTAATACTGCTACTGGTGTCCAGCTGAAGTAATAAACTTTTCCAGCAGGTAAGACTAGAATATTAAAAAAGATTAAGAGACAATGTTTTCCACTGAACATTGCCAATCCTCAAAGCTATGTAAGACACAACTGTTCTGCATTAAATTCTACCCCCTTCCTGCTTTGTGCTACAAATCCTGGATTCTGTAGAAAATGTCAGCTAGTGAAAGAAAAATCATTTGGAGCAGTATTTGGTGCCATTGTGGAAATAGTAACAAATATTAGTGTGTTTCTAACGAAATGTGGCTTGGAGAGCACAGGGAGCATCAGCTATTTTTGGGTGCCCTACCTCAGTGGATCCCTGGCTTGTGAGGATGCTTTTGTCACTGACCTGGCTAGAATGCATGTCCTGTGTTCCCAAAGAACCCAGAGTTTCAAAGAGCTGGTTTTCTGTCCTGGAGCGGTGTGCTCCTTGTGTTTCTCTGTGTGTCCATGAGTTCAGGGAGGCAGATCTGCTCACCAGGCACCATCTCAGGATCCAGAATGTCTGACAGTGCCGGGAGCTGGGGGCACCAGCAGCAGCCAGGCACCTGGAGTTATCCTGACCTACAATCCAAACCAGCCCGTTAATCTGAGAGGAAGCTTGTGATGTTCAGCAAAACCTTGTCTTTTAGGCTGCCTTCCTAAAAGTCACCCAGAGGTTCCTGGTTTTAACTATCAAAATTTAGTTTGTGGATGTAATGGTTGGCTGTGAGTGAAATATTTCTGTCCTGTCAGAGAAGAATATCAACAAGCAACTAATGGAAATTCTCTTATTGGAAAATAGTCCCTTTCTTAAAGACATTTGAAGTTTGAGGTGTAGCAAACAGCCTGTCTGCCTCACTCAGGTCTTCATAAAGCTTGTGCCAAGGACCTGCAGGCAACACACTAAACTTTGTCTTGACTTCTAACTTCCTCATGCTGTGGCTTCTCTGCTTGTGTCTTTTCTATAGGTGTGTGTATTCCTTTTTTTTTTCTTCTTCTTTTTTTCTTTTTTTTTTTTTTTTTTTTTTTTTTTTTTTTTTTAATTTTTAAATTTTCTGGGTTTGGGTAGTCCTGGGAGTAATATTGTCAGGAAAAACTTATTTCAGTTTACCAATAGCAGTGGTCTGGAGTACCATTGCCCTTACCTTAAACCAGCATGTCTGTCCTGATAGCACCTAAGTGATGAACCTTCTTTTTGGGAAACAGCTTGTTTTTACTTGGGGGGGAAGACCTGCTGTTAGACCTGCTTACAGCCTCATGTGAAGTAGGGCTGTTCTGTTGAACAGTGTTGACATTTCAATAACTGCTCTAAAATTAATTATAATAGTGTTTTAAAGTTAATTTTTGTCTTGTTATAAACAGAAAATGCAGAGAAGTGAGGATTCTGTTTAAAAAACTGGGGCAATCATCTATATTATCTTAAGTTACTGATTGAAAACTTGTCCATTGAGCTGCCTGAAAGCACTTTTTCTGTAGTAATAATTGGTCTGTTACACAATTCTGCTTCCTGACTGCCACCAAAACTATACTTCGCTGAAATACCTGTGTCTCAAAGAAACAGCTTGTTTAGGGAGGGAATAAAATGACCTTGGAATGAGTCAGCACTTGTGTGTAGCAATCGTAAGCCTTCCGTGCTCTTTGCTTTCTAAAGGGAAATGAATTCTGGACCATGGGCACCATTCATTGCAGGACACTTAATGGGCTCCATTCACATGAAAGTTCACATATTCCTTAAGGGTTCAGCCCTGTGTGGTTTGTTGTGTAGAAGGAAAAATACTGTTTAATCATGCTACTTTGGCTTTTCAAAAGAGTTTATCCTTTTTGTACACTGGCTTTTTTGAGGGAAGAAAAGTGATTCCTTCTGCTCTGGAGTGCTGCTTATGCAATCAGTGGTGGCTCTGTGCAAAGTGCCACTTCCTCCGTGGGTCACTGCTTCAAATTGCCTTCTGCCTGTCCCTGCAGTGTTTGATCTGAGGCAGGAGGAGAAAGCATCCAGCCAGGGCTTCTGCAGGGTTATCCTTGGAAAACCCTTCTCTCTGAACTTGCACCTTCACCAAGGAATTGTATTAATCCCGTTTATGGTTTTGGTTAAAGGCTGCAAAGAGTTGGTCTCAATGGCTCTGCATGGTCTGGATGCTCCTCCTTGGATGCAGAGTGAGGAATATGCTGGCTGCTGCTGGACCCAGGGAACAATGGCAGATAACTGTTAGAGGAACACAATTCAACTTTGCATTTTCTGTTCTGGTAGCGGCAATTCTGGAAAACATGCCCAGAAAGCTATTGGTGCCAGCTGTACATAATGGGCAACCTGATGGGGTAAATCAGAAGCAGCTTTGGCTGTTAGTCCAAGTGGAATGGAATCCTGGGATGATTTGAGTTGGAAGGAACCTTAAACATCATCTAGTACAACACCCCTGCCATAGAAAGGTGACTTTTTAAAAATCGGTTTAGTGGTTTTGATTGCCTAGGTTTGTGTAGTCCTGCACACTTCTTTCCCTGTGTCACAGGGAGCTGCTGTGGCAGGGCAAGAACAAACAGCCGGACATCAGCTCTGGCACCTTCTGAGGCTGACCCTGCCTTTTGTGTGGAGCAGCAACACAATTTTAAAGTCAATTCCCAGTTGCCTCCACATATTACATATTAGCCCATTTTTTCCCAGTGCTGTTGATGAATATTAATTAGATTCTCGTCAGAGAAAATTAAATGAGGAGATTTCATATTATCCAGCCACTTCTGGGAGTTCAGTCTGTGAGAGCAGACTAGAACTGGTCTGACAGCAATGACTTGAAACACACCATAGTGTTGTTTTGAACTATTCACCCCTGGGTCCCACATCTCAGACCACGTTGTTGGCTATGGTGGATTTACTGGCACCTCCTTGGCTCCAGCCAATTTTCACTTTTCATCTGTTCAAGCTTCATTTAAAATAAACTCTACAGTGTGAGCTTATTTGTGGTTTTTAAGCAATGAGGTCTCTAAAATACATTGTTCCATCCTGTAAAGTAGTGATATGCTAAAATGGGTTTATACTTGAGGTTTAAAAAAGGGCAAGGGAGGTGGGAAAGCCTTGAGTGAAGACCTAGTTAATCCCCATCTAGTCTCTAATTACATCCCTAGTTATAGCACCTGGTTGCCTTCAATTGTGTTATGCTCCCATACAGTTTCTTGAGCAGCTCTAACCTTGTGTGTGTTGTCAATCAGTGCTGCGAGGTTTCTTGTGAAGTGCATGTCACGATGTTTGTATTTTTCACTGTTAAAAGGAGATGCAAGATTTTTTGCATAAATATCGCTTTAGTGAAAGATACTTTGCCTGTTTCCCCTTGTGAACATCAAGCTGTTCTTGCAATAGCACTTCAAGGGTTACGTTAGTGCGGGTCAAGTGCGGTTTAAAATAGGATTCTTCTGAGACCAAGCCTGGAGGCCCTGAATTTCTTTCTCAAAAGACATTTTGATCTTCTGACAAACTATTACTTCTGAATTTCTTGGTGCTTCGTATTTGCAGCTAACCTTTGGAGAACTGGAATGGTAACACACACTCTTCTTTGTGTTTTGTGGATGTGCCTCTCCTGGTGAGTCGATGGCTTGTCCTTTTTTGAAGTTCAGATGAAATCATTAAAAAGAGTTTTCTGTAAGATGTTTGGAAAGATGGAATTTTTCTGGTGTCATGTAATAAAATGCATTTCCAGTCCTGCGGAAAGAGCTCTAACCCTTACTTTGACAGGACTTCACACAGCAGAGAATCAAGAGCTTGTAGTCCCTTGAGAACTGTAGGTTTTTTATTTGCTCACATGCTGCAAATGCTGCTCTGACAGGTTTGTGCATATGTTGGAAAAACACCATGGCAGAATTTCAGACTATCTTTTTATATTACCTATTTTTCAGTCCTAAAATTTTTGAGATAAGGAACGTGCTTGTGCAACATCTGTTGAGGTAATGAACCTGAGTGCAGCTCTTTATTAGAACTGCAATATAAGCAGGGCTCCTGACAGCTGACTGGGGTTTTGTCAAAGGTTTCACTCGTTCAGTTGATGGTCCTGCCAGCGTCCCATCCTTCAGCCTCATCAAGGGTCATTTATATGGACAGCAGCTTCTTATTTCACAGGGTAAATAATTATTTGCCTGCCATATGTGAAATAACATGAGGAGGAGAGTTTTCAACAGCTTGTCTCGGGAAGACATGGAGGGGCAGGTGTGGGGAAGGTTACAAAATCGGCCGTGGGGATGTATCTTGTTTTTGTAGGTATAAAATAGATTGTGATGCCATGACTGCATGCATGTAAAGCTTGAGATCTTAAAGGGCTCAATTGTTGGCATCCTTGTTTAACAAATGAGCCCATGCTGCTCTTGTTTTTTCTGGGAGCCAGCCGATAGCGACTGTCTGACTATTGTGGGGACACGATCATGGGGTGCAGAGGTGGGGTCATGCAGCCTAATGGCTATTAGTCTTAAATATGTCTTTCTGTTACAGAGTGATTATGATGACATGCCTTTAGCTAAGAAATAACTGAAATGAAATTCCATGGTGGTTTCTTAAAAGTGAGAGTGAAATAAGCATACTTAGTTTCTTACTCTTGTTACTTTTAATCTCTTGAGGCTGCTGTGATGTCTGCTCTGGCATCTAGTTTGTGAGTGATGTGTCAGGAAAAAAAAAGATGTGATGTTGCTTAATTGAAGTGGTGGGTTGGAGTTGAGCACTCCACTCCTAAGGAAGAGCCACCATCATTCAAAAGTAACCCTGACAGTGTTGATTTCAGTTTGTATGCTCTGTGTGGCATCAGTTTGGCCCCCTGGGTTAATTCTCCTCCCAGAGCAGTGTCATGCTACTCCACACGTGGAGTGACCCACCTTTGTGTCTTGCCAAAGTCCTCAAAAAAATTCTCGTTCTGGTATTTAGCAGAATGCTTCAGATCAGAGCCAGTTGGGTTTGCATGAAGGTGACTTGGATTATCTTACCTTAGCAAACATGATGATCAAGCACTCTGAGGAACTGAAGCCCTTTTATTATAACTCAGTAGATTTTAATACAGTCATAAATAACAGCACAGCTCATTGAGCAGAAGGATAAAAATCAAGAAGTTCAGTGGTAAGCCAGCTTGCATTTCCTTCATGTAAGTGAAGTCAGCGATTTATTATTATTTCAGGCTGTGTCTAATGATCATATTAGTGGTGTGAATAAAATTGATGTATCTGGAGTGCTTTATTCTTCTGCTTATTCAAGCCTTCCATATTGGGGCTGACATGAGACATCATCAGCTGTAGGCAAAGTGCTATAGAGACCAGCTAAGTCCTCCTAATTCTCATTAGCTGTAACATCTAGAAGCTCTGGGCATGTTAGCAGTGTAAAACTGTCTTGAATTAACACTGTCTTCATTCTCTTGTTTCTTCTGGTGGCTCTGTGTGTTTGCTGTAAAGCAGATCCCCTCCAAACAGGTGTGTTCCAGAACTAGTGTCCTTTGTGCTTGTAGGCAGTGTGTTGCCAAGTGCTTTGTTAAAATAAAAAAAAGTGGTCCTTGCAGAATTATTTTCACTCATATTTTGGGGATGCTTCTTTGAAGGTTTTGGTAGGAAATCTTTTCAGTTGACGTTGAAAGCTGAAGCACTGGTTTGGTTTGGTGTGTTTGTGTTTCTACACTGGGGTTGTGATAGGTGGCATGCTCTTGGTATGTGTTGTGTAAGTGACCTTGACAGCGACCCAGCATGTCTGTGGAACTGTGTGAACAGTGAATGGAGCAGTCTTTCACTTGATCTTTTCCAGACAAGTAGGTCAGAAGTGTAAATGTCTTTGGACAAGTTAGCAACAAGATGTCGAGGTTGGGCTTGATGACCTTTAAAGGTGCCTTCAACCCAAACTATTCTGTGACATTCTGCTGATGTACAATGTGCCCCCCAAAAGAGGAGATTTTTTTCTGTAATAAGCCAAGAGTTGCATTTGAGTTTACAAATGGCTTTTATTTAAAAAAGAGAAGGATACAACTGTTCCTGTGTGTGGCATTTGGGTGTTTGATAGATTTTGATCTGGTGCCATCTTTACATCTCTTGTGTTTCACTGCTGAATGTTAAAGTTTTGTAAATAAATACTTCAGTAGCCCACAGGCAATATTCTGAACACCAATTCATTCTCACAGGCTAATGCTGTAAATATGAAAGACTGGTGAATCAAACTCCCTTCTTGCTTAGGCCCAAAATGCCAACAATTACACTCCTCAACACTGGCAGTTACCTTGGTACAGGTGTCTCCATGTGCTGTGTATTTGAGCCCATCACAAACCTTACACTGACAAATGAGACCAGGTTTGAGGGCATCAGGTTTTAAGATTTGTGAAAGCAACAGGTTGGATGCTTTACACGACTCTTACACTTTCTATTTATGGTTTGGGCAAAATAGGCAATTCTATGGAAATTTTCACCTGTCAAAATCAGTATTGCATGGCACATTAAGAGAAGATCATGCAGGGGCAAAGTAGATTTACTGCATTAAATTTTTGAAGCTACTTGACTTTAAGAAATAAAAGTCTGGACAGGCAAACAACCTGTGCCATTCTGCACATGGATAACTCTACATTTCTAGGATAATAAGAAGTTGTATTATGATAATAAGGAGTTGTATTTTAAAATCAGCATGTGCCGTCTCTCCCATTCTTTTAAGCTGAGCTCTGGTTACTTTTTACCCAACATCTTTTATAAAACTAGTTTCAGTTTTTTCCATTATTTATTTTGTATGAAAGGTGCCGTTAATTTTGCCCATTTGTGTTTTTCACATTTGACAAATGAGTGATGGATGAGGAACTTGAGCAAAACCAGGTGTGGAGAAGGATGCTTCTTCTCCCTTGTGGAAACTGCCTACTCAGGCCTTCTCAGGGGCTGAGAGACAACTCATCTTCCTCCTTTTGTATAGCAGAGTGCATCCTCTCTTGGATTTGGGCTCCAGAAATACACCCAGAATCTCCAAATCCTGTGCACGTGTGAAGGTTGATGTGATTTAAGCAGCAGTTTGACCTGTCAAGGGCCTTCTGGGCAGAGGATGGGCATTCTGCACCTCTCCCCATGCCATGGGAAATGCAGTGAAGTCATTAAAACACCCGTTTTTGCAGCTGTTCTACAGTGCACCGGAGACCTGAGAGCTCCCACGCTGTCCCTGAGGTCTAGCAGGGGTTACAGTGGGCTGGGGCAGTGCCAGGGTCAGTCACCCTGGGAAATGTCACTGGCCAGTGCCCAGTACGTGACTGCCGCTCCGAGCTGGGCTGGCTAACACTCTGCTTGGCACCCCACGAGGGAAGATAAGGTTGGACAGATTCTTTCACCCCTCTGACGTGACTCTTTCAAGCCAGTAGTGATCTGTGTCAGAGTGGTCTGGTAAATCTTGTGTTGTGCTGCTTGGGCTGTAGGAAGGGCAGGGGATTGTGCTCGGGCTATGGAAGGCTTTGCAAGGGGAAGCTGGCAGAATAAGTGGCTTCAGACCATCTGCCTGAGCTGGTTTTGGGCTTTCAGGCAGCTGAAATATCTGTAGTCCTATGACTATGCTGCCTCTTGAATTTACGTCTCCATGCCAAGTCTTGCAAGAGATTTTGGAAGCAACTTTATCTTTGAGAAGTCCTGTGAGGAGGAGTCATCGGTGTCCTGCTGTGAGTAATCTCAAACCCCTCTAGTGCTGATGCAACTGCTCAGCTTCCTTCTGAGAGAGAAGGTGGCAGAAGTGGACCTAGATATGTGGTGCCTGAGTTAAGCTTTTCACTGTGGTAGTGCCATAACTCAAACTTGTGTGTCAGATGTAGTTGTGTGGCTGCTGTTGTTGCCTGGGAAGTCAAAATATTTATGCTCTGAAGCACCTGGGGTAGGTAAAATTATTGCAAAATATTTGTGCCTGAGTCAGTTTGCTTGTCTGTCCTAAAATGTTGCAGTGTTTTTTGATATCTTCTGTATAAAATTAAAAACTGTATAAACTGTATAAAATAAAAATTTATGGCATGTTCTTCGGGAAATAAATAGTTGAAATCTTGGTTTCCTAACAGAAAAGCAGCAGGACTTCAAAGGACCTAATTCTGACTGAAAGCCACACTTGTAGAATGGCAGCCAGCAGGCCACTAACTTGCAAATTACATCAGTTCCTATCTTCATGAGTGCGTTTGGCTGAACTCTCTTTAATTTCCTTAGATACCATTGTCATGTGCTTCTATAGCTAAAGCCCAGTTTTTAAATGCTAGTCTACAAAAACTTTGTTCTTGTTTCTTCATGGCTTTCCGTTGGATGAAAAGTCACATTACGCAGAGGAATTTTTGGTGATGGACTAAACAATCCCTGGTTGTGTAAATGATGATAATTCTGTACAATGTGCCTTTTTCATAACTTCGTGCTTGAAGATGAGTGTTGGATCCACTTACTCAGACTGCAGTCATGATGCCAGCTCTTAAGTTACTTGTTCCTATCTGGAGCAAGTTTTGGTTTTCAGGTTCAGAGGGGTTTGGGGTGAAATAGGGGTAACCAGAGAGTTTTATTGTGCTAACTGATGTCGTTTCCTTGTGTTTGCTGTGTCCTAAGGTAAAATGATGGAATCAGCTTGCCATGGCTGTCATTCCCCAGTCAGTAGAAATTCCTCTTCACCTTTTTCTTGCTCTTGGGCTTTTTGGTCAGTGTTGTTCTGGCCATTTTTCCTGGGTAATGAGCTAAAAGAAAGGGGAGCAAAATGTACTCTAGAAAATTTGACATTAAGGGAAGAATGGAAGGCGGAGAGGATACTGAAAAGGTTTATCTATTACTAAATTCACAGTGGCCTAGTGGGGAATCACAACCCAATCAACTTAATTTTGATGACATTGTACATGAGGTGGCTGTTCCATCTTGGAGGACTGGGAAGATCTCAGAAAACAAGAGGGCTGAACTCCTCATGTGAAGCTGCTTCTGGCCGCTGACGTCCGTGGGGGGGGGAAATGTGATGTTGTTTAATGCTTGAATGCAGCATGTGAGAAGATGTCTTTGAGGATGAGTGAAGCCATTGTCTGGCTGGTTGTTTGGATTGCTCCAAGTTTTGTGGTAGGAGGATACTTCCTGGGATTGCACTGAAACCCATGATCGATATTTAATCAAGTTAATTGAAAGGGCTTTATTGGTCCTTAGGATTTTCAGACTTAGTGACCAACCTGTGGTGAATATTATTAACAGAATCTTGAACCTGTACTAGAAGATTTTAGGAGAATAAATCACTCTTACTGTCAGTGGCACTAATTGATTATCTTTCTCAGATGTCATTCTCCTCAAATATTTTTTTTCCCTAGCAACAAAGAACAGACACTTATTTATAAAGCTCCCTATTCTTATTCAGTCCTAGAAAATAACTTATTCCTGCTGTTGTTGGGTTTTTACACTTGGAAGTGATGGGTTGAAGCAGCTTTGAAGCCCAGGACTAGCATGGTTAGCAGGCATGGTTGTGCAGTGGACACAGCTGAAGCCTGGAGCCCTTGCAGAACACATCAGTGGATGTGGTTTTGTATAATTTTTCTTTGGGTACCATTAATTGTTAAATGACACAGAATTTTAACCTTTCTTAAAAATCCCATGACATTTAGCTGTCTAGGCAACAAAAAGTTCTATTGAACTGAGAAAACGGACCCAAAAGTATTTTACTTGTAATTGTAAACTGTAAGTCCTAAGGCAATTTGCTTGAACAAATGATCTTTTTAATTAAAAAAAAAAAAAGGGGGAGGGGGGAGAAGAGTCTTTCTCCCCCTTGGTTAACTGTCTTCTGAACATGTCTGCTATGTCCCTGCTTTAATGAAGAATTGCATGCTTCAGCTTTACTGGTACAGGAAGCTTCAGGGATGTTTTTGTGAGAAAAATCTTCGGTGTGGTTTTGGGATCAGGGACATGCTCCTTCCCAGCTCGTGGGGGCCAGAACAGTGGGCAGCCTGGAGCTGCTGGCATTGTAATGGCCTTTGGTCACTTGTGTTGCAGCAACGGAGGATTTTGGGGCATCTTCAGCTTTGTTTTGAAAGCAGCAGTACCTGGAGATGTGACGAGTAGGATGATGTGATTTAAAGTGGTAACTGCAATGGGAAAAGCCATGCTTGGTGTTCCACCTTCAAGAAATACTTTCAGCACAAGACGTGCTGGGTTTGTTCTTGCTTCCAGAAGCTGCCCATTGCAGAGAAATCAAACCTGTGCAAGGACAAATTCAGGAGTGTGTAAGTAACCCAAACCAACTAACTAAGCCTGGTTACCTTCATCCAGATATACCAGTGACTCAAAGCTGGAGCCTAGAGCAATTGACTTCCAGCTATAGTTGAACTCAATGATCTTAAAGATCTTTTCCAGCCTAAATATTTCTATGATTCTGTGACCTTGAAGCTTTCTTAGAGGATGAGTGGTAGTAATGCCACAGTTCATTAAATATTTTTGTTCTGGTGTAAGTCCCCTGTTAGTTTTTATTGTTAGCCATTTAGTTTCTGGATTACACTGTGCAAAACACATTTATCAAGCCATTAGGCTGCCCTGGCCTGTGCCTGCCCCAGAGTGAGCTCTCCTGGGTGCCTCTCCAGAAGGAATTTGGTCAGTGCAGCACTCTTCCAAGTTCTTGCCATCATTAGCAAGTCGTTAGTAAATTAAGTCTGAGTGATTCCCAGCAAGAGTCGACAGAAGGAGCAAGTATCAGCAGTATTGTTTCAGTTGTTTGTGTTGGCTCCACGCAGAGGAACTACTTGAGCCATGTGCTTTGTGCTTAAGCACACAGCTATGCTTTGTGTTTAAATTCCTGAGCCCCCCCGATCACTTAACGGGAAATATTTTTAGTTTTGGAAACTGAAGGAAGTATGTGGGTCTACTTAGAGGTTCTGTCACTGATGTGTAATATAATGTGGATTTTGAAGAATGTCATCTGAAGTACACCTGAAATTCCCACTTATCTGGTGTGTGTGCTTAAAGCTAGTGAAAGCCATTGATTAAATGGTTGCTTGATTGGTACCAGACCCAAGGGCTGGGAATTCTGCTCTATTTATATGGGTTATTACTGTTCTCTCCAAGATGTGGAAGTGAATAGGCAGCTATTCAGACACTTGAATTGGATGTATGCACTGTAATTAGCAGTTAGATTTCAAGAAGGTACGAGAAAACCTTTCCTCTGCTTCAGATAATGCTCTCCAGGGTATTCCAAAGTGTGAGTGATGAGTGCTGAGTAATCAGGGTGGCTCCTTCCAACGCTTTTCTAGCCCAGCTGAGCCTTGTCAGGCCTAAGCTGGGTTGCATGTGGATGCAGTCGAGTTGATTTCCTTCTACTTTCCTTCCTTTCTCTGTGCTTCAACTGAAGAAAAGAGATCCTCCTCAGTGTCAGCATGGCAAGAGCAGATGGAGATGAATGGCTGGCAGAGACTCAGTGCAGGAGTCCTGGTGCTGGGACCAGCCCATGGAGACAGTGGAGATGGTGCTGAGCTGGCACTGAAGGCTCTTCTGGAGCTGAACCAGTTTTGGGGCTCTGCTTCTAAGGCAGTGTTTTACTCTTGTAGCCAAGTTCCTGTGTTACTGTGCTGTGATAAATCTAGCTTTTTTGCTTCCTTGTCTTGGCTAGTTTCTGAAGTTCTGCAGATGACAATGATAATTCTTACATTACGTCTTGTTTGTCAATACCAAAATCCCCAAAAAACAATGTTCTACTCATTGAGTAACAGTGCAGCAAAACTTTGGTGGAGATTGCTGGAGATAGAGGGTTGGAGATCCAGAGGATTTGGGTTCAAGTTGGTTTATTTTTCCTTTCATGTCCTCATTCAGTCATATTTCTGAGGAAGTGTATCCAAACCAGTAATTTGTCGTCTTGCACTTTGCGTCTCATCAGTTTGGATGAACAACAAGAACTATTCTTCACCCAAAATGCTAGAAGGGGCTGAGAACCAAAATTAGATCTTAAGTCAAAGCTTTTATTCATGGTTTCAATTTCAGGGTAGTGGAATTTCATTGGGGGGGGGGGGGGGGGGGTGTTTTTTGTTTT
>VWZN01014357.1:788181-820582 GCA_013396955.1 Regulus satrapa
TTTCCTTTTTATTTCTGCAGGGATTTTATAAATTTGAAGAGCAAAGCAGGGTTGAGAGTGAGTGCCCGGCTCTGAATACACACTCACGAGCATCATGCATGCAGGTACTGGATGACACAGGAGGTGGAGCACAGGCCCCCTTTCTAATGAGCATGTTTCTTTCATGATGTATTGAAAAATAAACTTTCCCACGGTGTCTTTAAGAAGTTGAATGTACTTGATGTATTTAAGGTACAGTACAGGAATGTTGTTTATTAGCATCGATGTCAAAAGTGCATGAAGATACCTGGAAAAGGCTCGTGCTGTTATAGCTCTATAATGCCATAGCAGAAGAACACATCAACCATGCTTTAAGGTCTTGCATCAGGAAATCTTTTCTAACTGGATTTTCCAAGGCTGCATGGATGTGGTTTTGCCCCGATAATAAGTCCACATTTCTATGCAGATCACACTTGTGTTAAAATATTATATGAGAAGGCTTTAATCCATCTGTGGTAATTCATCCTCAGTAATCTCCCTTTTATATCTTCATTCTTTTTCTTAAAACTAAGGGGGTTTTATTTCTCACCAGAGTCAGTAACAAGACTTTGGGGTATGGGCTGTAACTGTTAGTTCCTTTCTTGCCCTCACTTCCAGTCAATGTAATTTGTTGTGATCACACTTTCTGGAGCCGATAAAAAAATCCCATGTACTGCTGCTTTTACCATTACTGTTATGCATTGATTTTGTAGATCTCTGTCATTTAAGCTCCTTTTTTATAATGAGAAAAAAGGAAATAGTCAATCCTGCAGGACAGTTCGGAGCACCTGTGGGAATGCTGTGAAGGGCTGTTTCCTCCTGCCTGTGCAGGAGCTTATGGAGGCACCTTCCAGGCCAGAAACCTCAAAGAAAGTGTTTTGTACCACCTAAAATCGGCTCTGAGCTGCCCCTGGATGGTGCTTCCTGGGAAGGGTGTATGAGGGACACAAATCCAATGGATTCTGCTGTCGAGGGCCAGCAGCAAATTTTTGCTCCCTCTCCTTTCCCGCAGTGTCCGGGGCTCGGCGTTCCTGCCTGTGCCCAGGTTTTGCTCCCGTTGTACGGAGGGGAGGCAGCAGTGCTGCAGTGGGGAGAGGGAGTGGTGTCCCTAGAGTCACTTATGCCACGGTCACGTCCTCCTCCAGTGCTGCTGGAGGAGCAGTGTGCCCGTGGGCAGGGAGTGCTGGTGGGAGGAGGGCGTTGGACCGTGCAGCCTCAGCTCTGCCGGGACCTGGCCGTCCTGCCTGCATGGCCAGAGTCACGGCTCAGGGGTTCCACAGCTGCACAGGCACCTCTGCTGCGGGGCTGAAGCGCTCTGTCCTGCTCCCGCCTCCCAGGGATCCTGAAATCTCTTCTGTTTCTCTTTGTCCACCTCTCTGCTACAGATGGATGATGTGATCGATGACATCATCAGTTTGGAGTCCAGTTACAATGAAGAAATCCTCGGCTTGGTGGACCCAGCCCTGCAAATGGCAAACACGGTACAATGGTCCTTTCCTTCTGCGTTCCCTCTTCAGTCTAACTGGTTTTCGTTGAGAGGAAGCAAAATTGCAGCAGGACTTTTTATTCCTTGCAATTAACTAGTTATTGCATTGTTCCGAAGAGAGTGATTAGTTTTCCTTTGAAGAGCTTCAGGTGATGCAGTTGCAATGAAAAATGTGAATGTAAAAGTACAAGCTGGAGTCAGGTCAAGAGAGTACAAAGGACAGTTTTGCTTTTCTTATTTCCAAGTTAGTGATGAGAGGATTTCAGCAGAGGAGTAAACTGTGCTACCAGAAGTAGCTCGTTCCCACTGATACTGAGGATTGTCGTGGACTTAACATTTGGCTTCAGAAAAGAAGGAACCTCTGGCATCCCAGGTTCCTGAATGTTGTCATATTCAGATAAGACATTGTATGCCATGTGTTAGCATCCTTATCCAGAGACACTTTCTGTTATCTCTAGCATCAGCTTTATCTCTGCCTGATTTCAAGTGGGGAAAAAAGTCCCCAGCTAGACGGCAGCAAAGATGTTACAGAATTTAGCAGGATAAAAAAAAAATTAGAAAGCAATCTTCAAACAAACAAAAGGGAAGGAGTAAAGAAGGTTGAAAACTGAACAAGGCAGGAGACGTGGGAAGCCTGTGATAAAAGCTTCCAAGAACACAGAGGTGTAGAAAGCACTGAGGGAAGGCGCAGGTGTCCTCCAAGTGGCTCTTTTGGTTTGGTTCACATTGCTTTGAGAATTAATATAATCATACTTCTGGCATAATCTGATTTTGATCTTCTGTGGAGGGTAGTTCCAGTGAATTTTTTGCCTTAGGCTTAAGTGCTGTTAGATCTGGCTGAGTAGATGTCTGCCAGTGCTGGCGTCTGTTTCTGTTTCATCTAGTGCCAGAATTTACAGCTTACCGCAGAGCATTGATTTTGTGGCATAGGTTTGCTTTTGCTGGCAGTAGCTGTCTGATGTCATGTTAACCTGGTCCTGTGCTCCCACAGATTCCCACAGCCCTCTCAGAGACGTGGTGGATGACGCAGGAAGCGGCCCACCAGCTTCCCTTTCTAAATGGTGCCCTTTGAGTGCACAGGGAAAGAGCTGCACGGTCCTGCTACAGAGAATAAATATTCCTTTCATCTAAGATGACTTGCAAAGTGCAGCTGTCCTGAAATTTGAGAGGAAACCTCAAGAAACTATCAAGAAAAGATAGCTTTCAAAAAGTTCATCTGTTTTCCTTTCTTTTTTTTTTTTTTTTCTTTAAACTGTGGGATGAGGTTTTTCTGGAGTCCTGTCTCTGAAGTTCTGTTGGGTTGGGACCCATTAATTCAGAAGGGGCTTGGGTATCTTTATGCTGTTCTTCTTCTCTGATTTCTCAGGGACCCCAGAGTGGCTCTTGGCTCACAGACAGGGATGGAAGGATATTCTGCACTCTTGTGGTGCAAGGAGCCCTTGCAGTCAATGTTTAGGGTAGTCTGCATCCCTCCTGTGCTTTGTTGTGCTTGCTGTATGGCAAGAAGCCTTGTAAAGACTGCCTGATGCACATTTACTGTGGAGTCTCAGAATTTCCCCACTATGTGGTGAAATCTGGAAAAAAAAAAGGATAAGAAACAGTGAAACTAAGACTTCTTATTTAAGAAGTTTAACTTACTTAAAATGGTAAGTTTAAATAACTGAAGGAAAAAAGCATATTTCAGTCTCTGAATCGGCCTAGTACCAATCCTGAAGAGGTCGAAATGGAACCATGTTTCTCGACTATTTGTTTAGGGGAAAAAAAAGTCACACACTTTTCTTTTGGGACAGGATTTAGCTCTTGAAACACGCAACATTTTATTAATAAGGAATTAATGCCTGCAGACTGAGCTAAGTTGAGGTAGGAGAAATCAAGAAAGGAAATGGTCTCTAAAGAGACACAACCTATAAATAGCTATGCTGAGTTTGTGACAAAGGCAGTTGTTGTTCCATAACCAACAAAGAACAAAAGAACCAGTTTGTTACAGTTGGTAACAGTACTTAATTGATAAGCAAAATCAGAGATTTCTGTGCAGAGCAGGCTAAGGGAGTTTACAAGTACCTTGAATTCAAAATCTCCCATTGCAGTCAACTGCTTGTGAGAGTTTGTCAAGTCTGGAATTTGGTGGAATAATAATATCTGTGGTGGAAAGTATCACAAAATGGTCACTAGTTTATAGAGAAGGTTTTCTGCCTAAATGTCACCTGGTAATTGAATTAATGAGTACTGTGTAAAGTTCTCTTGTGGAGGTGACAATTAATCAACAATAATGACAGCTAATCAACTCCAGCCACAGCCTGGCATGGAAAGCTCTGTGAATAGGTACAGCTCTACTTCTAAATGTGGCTCTCTTCTGGAATTTAAACTCACAGTAGGGGATTTTTGTTACAGGGACTGCTGCTGAGTGTGTGCTTGTAGGTCAGGGAACATCACAATACCTTGTGTGCTGCACGAGCTGGGGTGCAGAACCCATTCCAGTGTGTACTGGTACCTTAGAAACAGCCTTGTTGATCACACAGCTGATGTCTCAGTGGTTTTAGACAGAATGTGGGTGCTTGTTTTGTTGGAATAGGGGAGGAGAAATGAAAGCCTCAGACTCCCATGAATGTACGCTAGGATGAATCTGCAGTCATAATTACCATATTTGAAATTTCTGTTATATAAAATCCATTATTAGAAAAAAAAAAGAAGCAGATGCAAAATGATAGGAAGATTGAAATTTGTTTTATCTGGTGTGTTTGTGCAATTTGTCACGCCAAGACCTTGAAATATGAAATCTCCCCAGTGAAAGCATTTTCAACCATGCTGTTTCAAGGAAGGTAACATGCTAAACCTGGCATAAGCCACTTTTCCTTCATTTATTTTTTGGACGAGTAAAGGTGGATGATCTGGCTGATGCTGTATTTAAATTCCTTCTTAGCCAGAAATAGCTAAGAAAGCTGTAAGGAAAACCATATTTAGGTTGGAAACATGCTAGAATTTAGAGAAGATGGGGAAGGAGCTTCCTTAGCTCCAGAAAATTCCATGCCTTTCTCAAAGTTTGAGACTCCATCTTCCCTATGAAATGGCTGTGGAAGTTTTGACGTTTTCCCATCTTGTACTTGAGGATGGCGGTGAAGTCTTTACTGTCTTAGAGCTGAAATGTTTGCCAACAATATGTATTTTTTTCCAGTTTCTTCAAATAAGAAGCATTTGAAATAAATGCCCAGGTGTCACTGCAATGGGCATGTAAGAAACTCCTTTTGGGATTTTTTGCCCCATTTAAGTCTAGTGGCTGTTCAGCAGTTGCTGCCTGTCTTCTCAACCCCCTTTTGTGATCATTGCTCACACTGGGCCTGTTTATTGACATGGAAATCTGGCTCAGTGTTTGACACCTTTGGGGGGAAAAAAAAAATCAGTCACAAGCTGTTTGTAACAATCAGAGTCCATGTTGCAGTAAGGAAAACAACTCAGTGTTCTCCACGTTTCATTACAACCTGGCTGCTTTACCCAGGCTTTGCGATGCCAGTTTCGAGTCTCCTAACCAAAAAATACTCTTATTTTATTTCTGAGTTCCCTGAAGTTCCTAATGCGATTTCACATGTCTGGTTATGAACTTCAAGTCTTTGGGCTACAAACAAGGTCTTTGTGCTCTCCCCATGCTTAGGAGCATGAATAGGACGAGCACATCCAAGTCAGAAGGGCTGTGTGACACTCTCCCTGTGTCGGGGATGTGTTTGGGGGACCCGAAGACACAAGGGTCAGCCTTGTAGAGTAGAGAGATGGAGTGGTCACCCTGACACTGATGTGGGCAGGTCACAACCAGAACAGCTGTGACCTGAGGAGCATCATTAGATCTTCCTTTCTTCTTTTCTTTTTTTTTTTTTTGTTTTAAATAAGGCTGACTCGTAGTGAGAATTCAGTGACATTTATTCCTCTGTCTCTTAACGTTTGAGTCAGGGGACTTTGGTTTTATTGTTGGGCCATTATCTGTTCTCAACAACTATCAGCGTGGCTTCTAGCTGGTGGTACTTTTCATATCAACTCCCATTTCATCTGCTTCCATATGGCAGAGAAATTTTCTTAGGTCCCAGTCTGGCAAGGCCCATCAGTAGGAGTTTAATAGTCCTGGCTCTGACTCACTACATTGTATTCACCAGCATTATTTACATGGGTGTAAAGTTAATACCTACTCTAATCTCTGCAGGATCAGTGTCTTGGAGGGATTGGTTTTCTTTGCAGCAGTGATGATAAGAAGTGTTGCCACTCAGACAAGATACCAGGGTGTTTTATACCTGTCTTTTCAAAACCAAATCAGAAATGGGTAAAAGAATCCACTCAGGATAATTGCAAGCTTCTTTAAGTATGTTTCAGTATAAAGGGGTAGCTTTGATAGATCTTGCTGAAATACTGTCCTATTTCTGTATAAATCTACTTGTTTAAATAACTAAATAAACAACAGCAGAGTGAACAAGTAATTGAGGAAACTTACTGTAAAAATAATCTTCCTCCTACTGGTGCGCGTTCTTGTTATGTAAGGCAAAAAACAAAGTAAACTGAAATGTTTTCTGTGTAGGTAGCTTTCAAATCACATGAAAAATGTGATTAATTAATACAGTGTTCTTCCTCCAGCATGTGACAACTTGCAAAGTACTTCCAGTCACGTATCCCTGGAAAAATGGAGGGGGTTCTCTGGGAGAGTTCTGTAGGCTCTTTCAGATTTGAGAGAAGTTTAAGGGATATAGATGTAATAGTTTTAGTGAAAAATAAGCAATAACAGTGCAGCAATATCATCAGCATTTTACCTCTTAATATTTTAAGTCTGCATACTTTTGAGGAGAGAGAACAGAATTTTCCCAGTGTAGATGTTTCATCCCTCGTGCCCATGAATATCTGTGGATTTTGCTGACCTTCTTGCAGGCTCTGTTTGCACACGGAAAAGAGCACAGAATACTTAGCATATCCTGACTCTGTTCTTCTGTACAAAGGCATTCATAAAGGCAAACCAAATGATCCTTTTCCTTGTTTATCTTTTCCAGTTGCCTGTGTCTGGCAATTTGATTGACCTTTACGGCAACCAAAGCATGCCTCCTCCAGGACTGAACATCAGCAACTCATGTCCAGCTAATCTTCCTAATATAAAAAGGGAGCTCACAGGTAAATACATCTAAAATGCCACTGGTTTGATTTCTGTTATGAGAAAGAATATGTGGGTGAACAGTTAGTTTCAGCCTGTGCTCGTGTGTGAGTGTGTGTTCACTGTCACAAGTTGATATAGAGTCCTTAATTGTTACAGTCACACCTGCACTGTGTTCCAGGAAGCTTCCATGCATCTTTTCCAGGGCTGTTTACTAGTTTGGGCTTACTCTTTGCTTTATCAACACCAAAACTTAACAACTTCACATCTGGAGTCTCTGTGGGGACTCGTGTCAAGGAATGATACACACTGGGGCTTTCCTTGAGTAGGGGAGGGCAGTAATGAACAAATAACCTTTTATAATGTGAAGTCTGGACATGCAGACCCTTTAAAATGTAAAATTAAGCACTTGGGGGATTGGAATTTGATGATCTTTAAGGTCCCTTCCTACCCAAGCCATCCTATGATTCTATGAATATGCATCACTAAATTAAGATTAAAGTGAAGTGTGCCTTAAATTTTTTAATGCCAGTTCTTGCAGCAATGCTCTGAACAAGCTGTGGGAGGCAGGGGCAGGAGAATGGGACACTAAAACCCTCTTTTTCTCAAGCACATGTGTACAGAAGCAAAATAGTTTGAAGCAAATAAAATGTTTAATATTCACAGGCGTGTTTTATTTCTGCTCATTTGGAAAAACATAACCACACATAGGGTACATATACAAACAAGGTGTGGTTGTCTGTAGGCTGAAAAAATGGAGATCCACTCTAGAACTTATGGCAAAATCCTATTAATGCCCAGAAATGCCTGCACTTAAGCCCAGCATAGAGTCACTGACCATGCAGTGGGGTAGGGGCTTGGATTCTTGTCTGTCGTCTTTCTGGGTTTCTGTTGTGAAAACTCACAGAGTGACTCAGTTGCAAAGCAGGTTCTGGGCAGGAATTAGTTTAAGCAGAGCAGTTTTAATAGGCCAGGAGGAAATGCCACCTCTCTGAGCTGGCGGATATTTGCATTTATAGGACAGCACAGAATTTGAGCTCGGCACCAACAAAAGACACACAGAGCACACAATGATTTGTGGCTGCTAGAAAAAAGCAAGGCTTGTACAGAGGTGGAGCTGTAAAAGGAGGGTGGGATGGGAGGAGAGCTGCTCGAAGTCCTGCATTGCAGGCAGTTTTGTTGCCTCAAGTATAGAAAGTTCCAGGGGCTGTAGGCTGCAAACTCAGCAAACCAACCCGAGTGTGCAGACTGGTGGATTTGCTGCAGGTGGTTGTGCCAGACTTCAGGCCAAGAAGGCAGAAGAAAGAAAGAAAGGGGAAATTGTAAGTGAAGTAGTCCTGAAATTAATTTAATGTCTATACACTACACTTACCTGTACACAAAATTAATTTAGGTGATCTTTTTCTGATCAAAATAAAGTAATAGAGGAAAGAATTTTACTGGCTGCAGTGAGAGATTCTTTTCCCAATGGACTATATGATAAAAGATGATGCACTCATTGCTCCTCCTCACTGATTGCATGCTGATTTGGTGATTTGAATGCAGTGGGGCAAGGATTAATGACCTCACCTTTTAAATAAATGAAAAGGGGTAGAGCAAAGATCAAATACTTAAAATTGCTTGAGAACCTTAGGACCAAATGAGAACTGAAAAGAAAAAAAATGTAGTTGTGCTGTTGCCTGAACTATTTCATGCTGAAGTTAATAATGATATTATTATTCTAGAATATAATATAAATAATAACAGAATAATTTAAAATAGATAATAAGTATGTGGAGCAAGGTGAAGTGCAGTTCTGAGTTGAGGAGACAAGTTCTCTGCAGTGTGGCTGCCATTACTTTCCTTTTTGCTTTTCCCAAAGCCAGAACCACTGTTTTCCAACTTTATTGCTAAGAAAGGTGTTGAATTTTTCTTTAGTTTTGGTTTTTTTTTCTTCATAAGATAGGATCACTTAATGTAGCTGAAAAAGACACTATTTTTTACAGGTCACTTAAGTTATCCCTTGAGTGCTGTGGTGCTGTGTGTGCACGTGCCACAGAAGGATGCAGCCTTAATTGGGGTGAGCAGAGCCTGAGTCCTGCCTGTGTCACATCCTGAGCAGGCAGCAATGCCATAAGCATGCTGTTCCTCTGGTTCAGCTCCCCTGGGATGCGTGTGCAGGCACAGAAGGCATGCTGGATTTCAGCAGTTCGTTGTCCTCAAGCACCTTGCTGAGTCAGGGCCTCCGTGGGAAACATTCCCATCACGGGAGTCACTCTGGCAAGTTGTGGAAGAGATGCTTCACAGGTGCAGAGGTGAAGCTCAGTCCCAACCTTGTGTTTTGGCATCCACAAACCCTTCTTGCTGCCTGGAATGGGGGTAATGATTGGTGTGACAAATATCCAGCAGGCTTCCTGTGCAGATATTTCACAGGCTGAAAGGCTGTGATTTAATTATTTTAATTCTAATTACCTCATTCACATGCACAGCATGTATTTTTCCTACAGAGTCGGAAGCGAGAGCGTTGGCTAAGGAGAGGCAAAAGAAAGACAATCACAACTTGAGTAAGTTTTGGTTCCTCATATTTTGCACCAATTCTTGGAATGATTTTTGGGCATCGAGTTGTTTAAGTACTGATGTTTTAAATCTGGATGAGGTACTGCATGTAGTATAAAGCACTGGATCATTGTGTTATGCCCATAGATCAAATACCTCAAATTCTTGTGAAATGTGTCCTTAAATCTTCTATTGTATTTGAGCTCTGTTCTTATTTATTTTCAGTGAACCAAGTCAATAACTGGTTGGTATCAATGGCATTCCTGGGTACGACGTGTGACCCAATTGTTTGTAACAAATCCACCAGCACAATTTTGCTTTTTACATTTTTTTTTTCTTAAATATTAGATCTGTGGTCAATTTGTGATTTTAAGCGTCAGTGTGGGTGGCAATTTTATAAATTTCATTTTTTGAAAGGAGCTCGTATTTCCAAGTTTGAAAAAAAATCCTTTTAAAATAATGAGCACCTTATAATTGAAAGTTTATATTTTAAGAAGTAGTAGAAGTAAAATTTAAAATTTCTTTTTGTATTTTATGGTAGTAGAAAAAAAACTGTTTCATGCTTTGAGCCACTCAGAAGCCTTTTCCATAGCATGAAAAGGTAATGCAGGAAAATGGATATTCAAATTTGACTTTCGGATCCTCAAAGGGCTGCACATGAAGGAGTACTTTAAAAAAGAGATTGTGCCTTTTGTTCCTTTTTCTATCTTGGGATTTCCTTGAGCATCTAAATTTATTTGTCGCTTAATTTGTCTGTGGTGCTTATCCCTAGAAAAATGTTTGCTTCTCAGTCATTCTGATTTTTAGTTTCAGTTAAACTCTGTGACTTCAGCAGTCCCAAAAATTTACAGTATAGTCAGAAGTTCTTAGTGTGTCATGTGTAGGAGAGCAAAATAAATTATCACTGGATTTTAAGCTTCAGGTAAATATTTCAATGGTGCTTTTAAAGAAATCTTTGAATAAAACACATGATAAGTTGTAATTAAGTGTGAATATTACTTGTAACATTTGTGCTGTTTTTCCTAAAGTTGAACGACGAAGAAGATTTAATATTAATGATCGTATAAAGGAACTGGGCACCTTGATACCCAAGTCAAATGACCCGTAAGTACAACATGCCCAGGGAGACTGTGGGAAGGAGGAGATAAAAAAACCTTAGGGGAGAGCAACAACTTACCAAAAAAAAAACCCCAAATTCCTGTATTCTTCTTAATCTTAGCACTCTGTTACTGTAGAAATGCTTGAAAGTTTCCGTTAGATTTTTTTGGAGTGGTTCATTTTTCTCCTGTTTGAACCTGCTTATGTTTGTATTAATTCTATGATTTTTGTCTCAAAGCTGGGCTTGGTGCTGGGAGTGACTGACTGCCTTACCAGAGGCAGAGTTGTGAGGATGGGAAGCCTTATGCTGGTCTGACTCCTTAGACGATTGCATGTCTTGCTGAACGATTCTTTTAATTAGTTAGATGTTAGAGCTTGACAAGCCAGAGCTGGTCCCTGTTTCAGTGAAAACGGAGGGCAGTTTATGTGGGAAGCTATCACATTACCCTTCCCTCCAAAGGAAAAAAAGAAGCAAAATAAAGAGCATAACTCTGTGCTCCTTCGCTGATAGTTTGTCAGTGTATGTTTTAATTTCCCAGATGTTCTTGATGATAATTCTACAATGATTCTACTGCTTTTAGCTTCTATTTACACTTTGCCAATGCTGGTTCGAGTAGCAAGGAACCTTCCTTGCTCTGGAATTTGAAAGTCCACTTAAATCTGAATCAATGCCCTGTGATGATTCTGGGGAAGTTTTCCAGTATTTTGAGGCACTTGCTCATGGAGCAACTTCACAGCTGCTCTGCAGCCTCCTCCCAGGCCAGCAAAACAAAATATACCTGTTTTCCAACCCACAGGACAAGTGGATCTTTACGCTGACAATCTGCAGTTAGATTCTTTTGGCCTATTTTGAGAAAGTAAGATGATGTGAGGAGATGGTGATGCAGCAGCCTCTCTCTCTTTCTCTCTCTGAAGCAAACGTGCTTTCCATGGGCTGTGCTCCAGCCCCCTCTAGCGCACTGCAAACGCCTTCTTGTATCCACAGACGTGGAATAAATAGCAGCTGGGTGTTATGTCTGCATGAAGTGCAGTCCCAGGTACAGGTGTGAAGGGAACAGCTGTGAAGCAGAGCCTTACCTTGTCTTTTTTGTGCTGTTCCAAAGTGACATGCGCTGGAACAAGGGAACGATTCTGAAGGCGTCGGTGGATTACATCCGCAAGCTGCAGAGGGAACAGCAGCGCACCAAGGAGCTGGAGAACAGGCAGAAGAAGCTGGAACATGCCAACAGGCACCTGCTGCTGAGAATACAGGTTTGCTGAGAAATGAGCTGCAAATGCTCTTGGTGTTGCAGCGTGTGATTGCAAATAGTGGTGACTTGTAGGGTGCGGGTTAGAGGGAGCCAGCGTTTCAATTCACGGCAGGCAGCGCTGAGATGCCTGCAGAGAGTTTTCCAGAAAAAGCCAAAGATACCTTAGTTAAAAAAAAAAAAAGTCCTAACACTCTAGTGAAAGCAATTATGAGTGGTCTGTTTGTGTTCTACCATGGGCAACACTAGTTCCAAATTATACCATCAAAAAGATTTATATGCTAATACATTCTTCTCTTTGCCAGGCCTAAGGCATTGGGACTATCATGTAGTTGTTGATAATCATGAAATTAAGTTCAGCTGCTTGGGAGTCTTCCCTGCTGCTTGAAGTCTGTAGGACTGTACGACAGTTCTCCTCAGCACTGAAGAGCAGTAGGTGGTATGAATATGTTTTCGCTGTGGGTTGTTGCCTAGTTAGATTCACCCAGGTTCCCAGTGTTCTGAGCTGCACTGAAATTTAAGGGTGAAAACTCCATTTCTCTAACTCTAATTCATTTGTCTTCAACTCAAGGTGGGTAGGAAACTTTAACCTTGAAGCCAACACAGGGTTTTTTTCCTGGATAGTCACCTCTCTCCATGGAAGGGTAATTAAAGAAGTGTACCAGAACTGGGTGTAAGAAAACCTGTCATGGAGACAGTGATATCCCAGATATCTTCGTGTTGCTGCTTCCCTGCAGCAGGAACAGCTGAGCTCTGCATGCAGCTGTGGCCTGCCAGGAGACCCCTCAACAGCCCAGTTAATCCACCAGGGAGATAACGAAGCTGCAAATACCTGAGAGTCAAGTGTGGAAATAAACAGCTTTAAAATAGAACAGGCCAAGCCGAGCTTCAGTGCAGTTTTGTACTTGGTTGAGCAATCTGCTGCTAGAATGAGATGATAAAAACACTCAAGCAGTGGTGTTTCAAAGCTAAGTGAGATCACTTTTTAAACATCTTTCATCTTGCATATTACCCATCTGCTCTGGCTTCTTCAATCAAAATACCATAAAACCCAGACCCTTGGATAACGGGCAATACATCTGGCAGCAAATAACCTCAAGTGTGTATTTTCCTTTTTGCGTTGATCCTGATTAAGCAGGGAATAAGAAACTCCCGATTCTGGCATGTTGGCTGACGGAAGAAGTGCTTGCTCATTCCACCTTCTCCTCTGATCTTGCAGGGTGCCATTACAAGCTTGTTTTAGCCTAGAAGTGATGGAAAAGGGTAATAGTCAGCCTCAGAGACAGGAATATCCAGAAACAGTACAATCCCAACAGAGACTGCGATTGCCTAATATAATGCAGAAGTAGAAGCAAAACATCTCCTTTACCGATGTATTTTTGAGAGTGCATTTCTGTATGATTAAATGTGAAGGTGGGATTTAAACTTTCCATGGAAATTTGAAGAATCTTGGCTCTGTGTGAAGTCTGAAACCTTCTTGTGACTTCCTTGTGATTTTTTTCTGCACA
Source organism: Regulus satrapa (assembly GCA_013396955.1). Lineage (NCBI taxonomy): Eukaryota > Metazoa > Chordata > Aves > Passeriformes > Regulidae > Regulus > Regulus satrapa. Next base: position 801,190 of record VWZN01014357.1, read on the forward strand.
GGAATAGTGTTGTTGCTCAGTTTTGATTGACCTCTTCTAGCTCTGGCAGACTTGTAGAGTGAGAAATGTCCCCTCCAGAGTCTCAGCAGGGATTGATAAGGATCACACAGACATACTGTGCCTTCACATATGACTTTTTAAATGGTTCTGCTATTTCTTTTTCATTTTTTTCCCCCCTATTTTTAAATGTTTTCCTCACCCTACCTGATGCCAAACCTGCCTATCCTGGCACTGGTTGGAGAAGATGCCTGAGGGGAACATGTCTGTGCTGCAGGGTGCAGGGTTTTGGCTCTGGTGAAGGTGCTGAGGAGGAGTGTGAAGGGCCTGTGTGGGATGGTGTTCACCCACCTCTTCAAGACTCTGCTGTTCAGGTGAAAATCTGCAGGGCTGGAGTGTGCAAGGTGCAAGCACTTGTCACTACAGGAAAGGGAGGAAATGCATACAGGAGGAGGAAACTGGAAGCTGCAAGATGAGCGTAAGATGGCAGATTTTACTTCCAGGTTTTCTGTTAATTTGCCCCTTATTCTCCTTCACAGGAACTTGAGATGCAAGCCCGGGCGCACGGACTGTCCCTTGTCCCATCTACAGGCCTTTGCTCCCCTGACATGGTCAACAGGGTGATCAAACAGGAGCCTGTGCTGGACAACTGCACCCAAGACATGATGGCACACCACACAGACCTGTCCTGCACCACCACCCTGGACCTCACCGACGGCACCATCACCTTCAGTGACAACCTGGGAAACGTGACTGAACCAGCTGGCACCTACGGGGTTCCTGCCAAAATGGGATCCAAACTGGAAGATATCCTAATGGACGATACCCTCTCCCCCGTGGGGGTGACTGACCCGCTGCTCTCCTCCGTGTCTCCTGGGGCATCAAAGACGAGTAGCAGGCGGAGCAGCGTGAGCATGGAGGACACTGACCATGCTTGTTAGCATCTGTTGGCACACCTTTCATAAACTGCTTTGGTTCTTGATCAGTAGATGAAATAATTTACCTTTTGTAGAATTTTTTTGATTTTTTTTTTCCCCTTGTGCTTCATCAGTGTGTGTGCGTGTGTGTATATATTATATATATAGGATTTTTTTTAGAATTTTTGTGAAGAAACTTGTATATTCTATTTTAAAACTACCAATGCCTCCAAAATATTGTACAGCATATGTACAGAATCTGTGAACTGGATTTGCCAAGAACTTTGGACTGGTCAAATCTACTCAAAGCAATAGAATTACAGATGAAGAGTCTGTTTCTACGGGGGGGGAGGGGGGGCAATTGTAGGATTGTAAATGCAACCTATTTACTTGGAAACAAAATGTAAAGTTTAAGAATGTAAAGAAACAACAACAACAAAAAGTCCAATTTGTAATTGTATTAATTGAATAGTGCTGCCTTAAAGATACAGTGTCCCTCAAATGTTTGGTCTTACATGACGGGTGTTTAGGGAAAGTACCCACCCAACTTTGCTCATAAAACAAGCTAAACCCAAGTGTTAAGACATCCTGATTGTGTTGATTGTGATATAAAATCCTGTTGCTGAAACTGCAAGGAGATGTGAGTGTCTCAGAGTGTTGTTTAATTTTACTCTGAGCCGATTTGGGTTTTCCTTTTGATCATGGTTCAAGTTTTTCCTCTTAAATTTTTGTTTTTTGTTTTGTGACACACATGGATGGCTTTGCCAACGGCAAACCAAGCAGGAGCACTGTAAGTTGGGATACACTCTTTGGACAAAAAAAAAATTATGCATATTATCAGCTGGGCACATTATGTTGTACATATCTAATTGGCTTTATTTTTTTTAAATTGCATTGTACAGTTTCTTTTGATTTGCATGGATTCCTTAGTTATCCTCAACTTTTTGTTTTAAATTTATTTGTATTTCATTTGTAAGATTTTTGCCTCCTAATATTGCAGCGATTTTTTTGACATTTTTAAAACTCATTGGAAGTTTTCTGCGTTCTTTGTAAACACTTGAAAGGAAGCTTTTATGCAGGATTCTGTGTTTTAAGAGAGATTTTGAGAATATTTTGTATATTACAGTCTCACTTTGAAAATGTTTTTAAACGCATTTAAGGTAGAGTAAAAATTTAGATTAGGTAATAAAACAACTCTGTAGAGAAACTGAACTTACATATTTATTTTTAGTGATACAGAAAAAAAAGTAGTAATATGCTTGGAAACATAACTATGTAGTTAATATACCCGTTAGAGCAATTCGTGTTCTATTTCAGCACTGGGGCTGACATAAGAGAAAAAAAAAAAAAAACCAACAAAAAAAAAAGAGTAAATTACTGTATCTGCAAATAACTGTTACTTGATAACAATGTTATTAATTTTTAACATGCAACCATGTTGTAAAAGTAGTTCGGTGCATTATCTACTCAAGTGTAGTCCTATGCAATAACGGTAGTTTTCCTTGTATTATATCCAGCCTAGGTGTTCCACGGAGGTGACAGGTGGTGTTCCGAGCTAGACGGAGGGAATGGAATTCTCCACGGCAGCCTACAGCTGACTGGCAGGCGTAGCTCGTTCAGAATGAAGTGCCTTAAACTCTAGTTGTAGTCTTCCTCGACTAGCACTGACTGAAGTGTGGCGTAGACTGAGCTTTAGGGTGGTGGTGTGTAGGGCGTTGAGGTGTAGCATGGTGCCTATGGATAGAGAACCAGAGCTTCCCTTTCTCCTTTGTGCTACACTGGAAATTACATAGGGTGAGTGCAACGGTGAGTAACTTGAGTGCCACTTTGGCCGGCTTTCCAAGGAGACCTTGGGCTCAGCAGGCAGTGTTCAGAAACCAAATGTGAACTGGGTAGGACGGGGTGGCCGGGGATAGTGATAGGAGTTCCTGCAGCTCGCTGAGCCCACTCCCAGACATTTCCCCACGGGAGGGCTCCTGCTGTCCCCTGCCTGGCACTGCTGCTGTGGCATGGGGACGAGGGCTCCTGCTGTCCCCTGCCGGGCACCGCTGCTCCTGGTGTCCCCTGCCTGGCACCTGTGCTCCCAGCACAGGGGGCTCGGGCTCGGCAGGGCTGTGGAACTCGGGGTCTGTGTTCCTGTCACTCTTCCCGTGGCTGTGTCCAGCCCTCCCTTCCCGCTTGAGCCGCCAGCGATGTGTTAGCGTCGATGCAACCATGGGGTTGTGGCTTTTTTTTCTTGTTTTTTTCCTTCCTTTTATAGTTTTTGAAGGAGGAGCTGGAGTTGGGTTGTAAGGATGCCTCTCCCCCTCACCCCAGACAGGTTTTGGGAATATGTCTTTCCTAAGGTAGAGAAGCTCTGGCCCAGGCAGGACACAGGATGCTGCAGGATGTGCTGTGGTCACCATGGTCCTTGGGCAGGAAATGCCCCCAGTCCCTGCAAGGCAGCTGTGCCACAGCTCTGAGTCAGGTATGGGGATACAGGCTTCTGGTGCTGCTGTTTGGCTGGGGTGACAGGTAGGAAAATCAGGGCTGTAGAAAATGCTTGTTGCTATAACTTGCCCTTCCCCAGAAAATAGGGCAGCTCTGCTGCATCGGTACAACAAATCAGGGTGTGCATGCTGGAGCATAGTAACTGAGAACCACTGAATGTATTGAATGAGGCTTTTGGTTTGGTGCCTGCCCTGGGCATTCAGAAATTCAAGTCTAGACTGTGGTATATGAATATTTTTCAAGCTTATGTGAAACCACTGGTACTCACTGACAGCCATGATTTTTGAGTTTTGGCTACATGCTGTGTGGAGATGAGTTAGGATTCAAGGCCAACCATTCCATCACGAGCTGGTTTCCTTGCCAGAAATCTTCGTGGCCGCAGCAGCTGTGTTGTGTGCTCCTATACCTGGTGTTTTCTGGGCTAACACATAACTTGGCCGTGCCCTGCTCATTCTTCCCCCCCCCCGTGTTTCCTTAGGTTCCAGCCCTTGTCTGAGCTTGCCCACCCCTGGAATGGTAGCACTGCAGTGGGGACACCTCTAGGAGACACAGACCCCCAGTGGCTGCTAATGGGAGGTGCCTTTGCCCGTCTGAGCGTGTGGAGGGTGTGACATTTTGCAGGGGTTGGTGGCGGAGGACAGAGGCAGCAGTCCCAGGCAGGGTTTGGCATGGGCTAGGTGGAGTGGGATGGCCAGGAGCTGTTGCCCGGTCTGGTGACGGTGGCGTGTGTGACGCTGGGCAGCGGTGGCTTCCCCTGAGCAGGTGGGTGGGGAACCCACCAGTTCTCACTTTGCCAAAGCCACGCAACAGGCAAGGACGTGCGGAGTACCATGAAGTTCTTCCTTACTGCTTTTGGCCTATAAAGCAATATTTAACTCTTAAAACCTGTAAAAGCAAAAAGAAGGTACATAAGGAAAGCACAAAGCACAAAATAATGCACTTACATTTATGTTGTTTGACATAAAATGCACTGGGGGGGAAGCTGATGTTGATAATAGTATAAATACCTATATTTCTTGAAAAAAGTGACATTAATTACTGCCTCTTGCTATGATGCTTGGTACTGTAATGTTGATATTCATCTGCTGTTGACTGCAGCAATAATTTGTGTATGGTCCATAGCACTGTAAATTATGGATCAATATTAATGTATCCAATGAAATAATTTGAACTGTTGTTCTTGATAGATGGATTAAAGCATTTGGTTTTTCACATACATCTGTGTAAATCACTCGTTTTCCATGTGAGTGGATCTTGTTTTCCTGTGCATTTCAAGTCCTTGCAGTGCTTCTGTGTCTGTGACTTGGCCATGGATGTGTCCATGTCCCTGACCTGGTGTTGGTTGGCATCCTTGGTTCCACAAGAGCTGTCCAGTTGTGTTTCTGTGGCGATCACACGGGAATGAAGCTGCAGACCAGACCCCACCTGTGCTTTGCAAATACATTGCTGCAGTGGAAAGACCCAAGGCTTACGGTCCAGAGTAAGGAATAAAACATGTAGATGTGGAAAAATGTCATTGCCTTTCTCCCCTCCCAAGGGCTCTTGTAATTTTCCTCCCTCCCTCCCTGCCCCTGGGCTCTGTGAGGCCTTGGGGTACCTGCCCCCCTTTGCCCTGCTGTCACTCCTGCAAGGTCACCTGTCCCCAGCAGTCCTTCACAGGAGCACCTCACCCCCTTCTCCAGCTGACCTGTGCAAGGTAGGATCCCCATCCCCTCTCTGCTCACTCTTCTCAAACCTCTCAGCCAACATGGAAGCAGCTGCACCTGTCTTCTGCTGGTGAGGAACCAGCTGCAGTTTTGTTGTGTTCTTCCCATCTTCATTATTTCTCCCTGTCTCTGTTGCTCTCATCCCTTCTGGTCTTGTTCTTCAGCTGCCCTTTGCTTCCTGTGCTCACAGCATTGAGTTCCTGCTCTCTGTGGACCTTGCTGCAGCAGTACTGGGGGTTATTGAGTGTTGTCTCAGGGGGCTTGAGCCCTGAGGATAAAGAGAAGTATTGAATTTGACCAGTGTCTTTAAAGTCTGATACCTAGTAGGGTAGAAAATACCTAATTCTGTTGGATTAAAAATTACTAGCTCAATTTAAAAACCAAACCAACAAAAAATGCCTGACTCTACTAGGACTACAGCTGAACAGCCCCATTCCCTCTTTGTAGAAGATACTTGAGTAAAAGTCACGAGTGTTTCCAGCAGGTTTTGTAATGTAATTTTTTTTTAGAAATTAGGCATAGTATTAGAATGGATAGTACTGCATTAGGAAATCTATTCATTAGCAGCCTAGGATATAATTGCTAATTTAAATTTGAGTTCTTAGATATCTTTTGACTTTGCTTCTTGTGGTCAGTTGGGATTTTTTGTGGTTAAGCTTAGAGCGAATTTCTTGCTGTGGGTGGCAGCACCTCAAGGTTTTGGCTGGGTTGGAGAACCCAGGAGGAGCAGGAAGAGCACCAATCACAGGGATATTGGCTGTAGGCAGTCACTCTGTGTCAGTAAGGAGTTGGTGGCAGCTCTCCTTAGAAGCCTTTTCAGTTGTGTTGGACAAGCTTGAAAAGTGCAGGGTAAGAAAGTGGATTTTAAAACTAAATCCAGCTGTGCCTGGTGTGGCCTGTTTCACTCGTGGCTGGGCTGGAGGGTGCTGCAAGGCTCAGCTGGGTGGTGGCACAGCAGGACACTGCCACTGTGTCACCTCGTTGTTCCTTTCCAGGAGACATGGGAGCCCAGCAGCTCTGCCAGGAGGGAGAAGGCTGCTGTGGTCAGCAGGAAGGGCCAGGGTGTGAACATATTTATATGCAATATGTATATGTAAAGCATATAAGTATAGGTTGTTCTTTTATATATACATATAATAAAAGTCACCATGGAGTTAATGTACAATATTGAGGATGCTGCCTCAAAGCAGGGTTTGGTGGATGGGCGCACATGGCTCTGGCAGCTCTGATCCTGCTCAGACACTTTGCTATCTCTCTTGCTGTTCAGCAGTGCCTCTCCAGAGCTCCCTGCTCCCTCTGGCTTTCCTCCTGTGTCAGCAGCAGGAGTTAGTCTTGAATTAAAGAGTGGGGAACAGCACACTCTTGTGGGGCCGTGTCCTTCCCAGCACGGACCCTCCTGCGCTCCATCCCGGCACGGCCCAGCAAACCCACCCTGCTCCAAGGCGAGCTGTGATTTACTGATGTCCTTTGCAGATTGTTTTCTCTGAGTGCAGCGTGTCATTCGCACCAGAGGTGTCGGCTCCAGGGGGGCAGGCACAGGGCAGGGGGCAGGTGCTGTGTTGTGTGAGGAAAGGGGCATTGCTCTTGTGTTCAGCACTGTTACTTTAGCCACTTCAAATACATTCAGTCAAAATCTTTTAATGACTTCAAGACCTTTGTTTGATTCTCATTTTACGCTGAGTACACTGAATGCTGCTGTTCACTGGGCATGAGTGATTAGATACTCCTTTATACATTCCAGAACCACGGAATCAGAGACTGGTTTGGGTTGGGACTTTATTAATATTTCTCTTCTTTTTTTTCCTGCTGAAAAGCAGTTTATAGAGCAGGTTGTTGCAAAAGAATTTACTTCAGCACTTGTAAATAATAAAATAAATTTTTATTCTCTGACCAGTAAAATGATTTTGTTCAAATCCATGAAGAATTTGCACTGCATGAACCCAGCTGGGACTTTCTGCTTTTCTCCTTGGAGTAATGCATTATAAGAGAATAAGCAGAGATCTTAGGTCTAATATAATAGTTCTGTTTGAAAAAGAGGAATAAAATTAAAGCTGAATAAAGGGAAAATAATTAAATTAATGCTAGACATTAAAAAAAAAGCACCTCAAACAATGAGGGTTTTTTTAAAAAGTCAGTGTTTTATTAATAATACTTTCCACCCCTTTCCCTTGATCTTTTGATGACAAGCCTGGCAGAGGCACTTTTTATCAGACACTGAAGCAATTTTGCTGCTGTCATGTGCCTTTCTTGATACACACACATTAGTCACGCAGCCGTTTTATGTTCTTTAGCATATTTTAATATATAATTAAAAATGTGCCTGTCTGCTACCAAGCAACCAAGCACGTCAGGGGCTGATTGTGTTCTGTCACCCACAGCAGAAGGGTGGGTAAAAAATACTAATAATCATGCGTTCACTTTTCAGTCCTAATTGTGCTTCAGCTCCTTTGGATGTGTTGTCACAGACACAACCCCTGGCTCCCAAGGGCAGAGGCAAAGCCAGCATGGGGGAATGGCTGGCAGGTGGCCCACAGCCAGCTCACTGTCACCAATAACATATTAGTCCTGGATGCTGGGCTTTTAATGTGTGTGTGTGGTTTTGAGACTCTTTTTAGTTCAGTTCATCTCGACCCTGCTAAGCTGCACCTTGGCTTTCCCTGGAAATGGAGTGCCAAATGCCTTTGGGCCCCTGGGATTCTCTCCCCAAACATTTAAAATAAGAAACTCAAGTTGATGTTTGTTTTGTACCTCCTTCACAGAGGTAGATGGGAGTAGGACACTGGCTTGGGCAGGTGATAATCTGTACTTCATTCCTTTCTAGGTTATCTGGTGTGAAAAGCGGCCCACCCAGACAGCTGATGGAGAGGAGGAGGACCATTTCTGAGTGTGCCCAGGGGATCATTGTAAGCACAACACTGGCTCTTAGCCTCTTTGCCCCTCAGACTGCTGTCCCTCGGGCTCTCATGCTCCCAAAATTTGGGGTCATGGAATGTTTCAGGTTGGAAGAGAGAGACCACAGTGGGTCATCTGGTCCAACCTCCCTGCTTGATGAGGGTCATCCCAGAGCACAGGACTGCGTCCAGACAGTTCTGGAATCTCCCCTGTGAGGAGGACTCCACACCTCTGGGCAGCCTGTTCCAGTGCACAGTCACTGCACAGGAACAAAATACTCCTCAGGTTCGGGTGGAACTTTCTGTGCATGAATTTCTGCCTGTGTCCTTTTGTCTTTTTGCTGGGCACCACTGAGCAGAGCCTGGTCCATCCTCTGACTCCAGACACTCATGGGCCCTCGGCTGCTCTCCTGTTGCACTCTCCCTGTCTGCTCTAGAAAGGTGGTGGTGCTGGTGGGTCCCTGAGAGAAGCCGTGATGCCCTCCCCACGCAGTGGCTGCTGTCAGAAACCCACTGAATGAGCCTGTGTTTGATGGTCTGGAAAAAAGAGACAAGTTCCCTGATACCCTCAGCCCCAGGTTTATTTAACTCTGTGAAGTAAGGGTTTGTTTCTAAGAAGTTATGGCTCAGAAAATGTGCTCTAAACCTCCTTGGCAAGACAGTACCATCTGTGTGAAACCCTGTCCTGAAACTGGAGAGATGCTCTGCTCTGGGGAAGGCTGAGCAGGGTTTACTGTGTAGTTTTAAGTGCCTCTTCTCCAAGCTCAAGAGGAAAAGGGATTTATTATGTCAGCTCTATGCCACACTTCTCCAGTCTGTCTCTCAAGCACGTGCAAACAGGCACACACTGTTGGCAGCAATGCAGTCATGAGCTCAAAAGTTTTTCAATTTTAGTAGCTTTTATTTCTTTAGCAAAACAGAAGTCAGCACATCAGCACAAACTGGTATGGGGAAAAAAAAACACCAGGGAAAAAACAAATAATGTTGTAAATAATTCAAAGGCTGTTTGTTGATTTGCAATTCCTTTGATTGGGCCTCCAGGGAGAAGGATGGCATTACTTTTACGTTTTTCACCATCAGCATCCATTATATAAATCTACTCTGAGTGTGCCAGGATCCTGAGACATGACATTGAGGCTGCTTGAAGATGATGACTTGCTTGGAGTCCTCTGATTTCTCTTGGTTTTCCCCAGCTGGCCTTATCTAACCAGAAAAGGCTGAGATGGGAAAGGAGCCAGGGTCTGACAGGTATGAGGAGCCCTGTGGCAGATGTGGGGACACCAGGGGGTTCTGCAATATTGCCAGGAGCCCAACTTTGTTCTTAGGCAGCAGTGCTGCAAATTGTGCTCTGTTTGTCACACCAGTGGCTCGCAGGGGTTACAAAGTGAAACCACCCCATCCATTTGGGCAGCAAGAGGAGACTTGCCAACATGTCTTCACTATCTGAGAGTCCCAAGACAAAGGGCTGCCAAAAGCCAGCCCCCACATGCTTCACAGTAGTGATATTTACTGATTTGTAACTTGTGATGGTGCCTCTAATCAGAGCATGTCCTTCCCTTACACTGGGTGCAGAGGTTGGCAGATGAGCTTCTTTGTTTTGCTCTTTTGAATGAGAGAAAACAAGGAGAACCCCAGGAAGAAAAGAATGACCAGTGAAGACAATAACCTACTTGAAGTATTTTATATAGCATAGGAATTTTGCATAGTGCCATACCATAGTCTATGAGCCAGCTACACCTGCTCGAGTCAGGGGCCCCAGCACAAGCAATGGTGGGGTACCCGTGGCAAAGGCCATAGCAGTTACCAGCTTGGATTAACTAAATAAATGAATAATAATGCTCCCTTTCCCTGAAAGGAGGCTGTTTGCTATGAGCTACACTACAGGCACTCATTGGTTTCACTTGTGAGCTATCAGTTATTCAGCAGTAATAGATTCCCTTTCAAACAAAGCAATTTGAAAAGGTAAATCATGTCAGATGCTGATGTTCTGCTTGTTCCATGCAGCTCTGGGGTGTATGCAGTTTCACGGGTGCTTCTGGAATGATCTGGTTCAAAATTCAGTTCTGCCCACCACCTTACAGTGGGAAACAGCTCAGGCCTGGGGCAGGACTGTCACCTTGGGTTTGCTGCTCTTCCTCCAGCACCGTCTTGCAGTCCTTGACCCACAGCTCATAGGCTCTTTCCAGGGTCTCTTCACTGGTGTCATTGAATATGTCTGGAAAATAAGAGTTGTAGTTAATAGGACATCCAGAGGAGTTTCCTGCCTGCATACACTGACTGACTGTGGCAGAGTCACTCCAGTTTGTGAGAGCCTTTTGTCTTGTGTGTAGAGACTGAGCTTCATGGAAATGGTGTGAAAAGCAAAGAGATGCCAGAGACCACAACCTGGTCCCACGTATGGCTTCTCTGTTAGGAGTTGGTTTGGCTTTTATTTTTAAATCTTATGAGTATTTGATCCCTGATATTGAAGAGATATTATTTAATTTGCAAGTATTAGTTCTAGGCACAATAAAAAATTAAATTCTTTTTGCCAAGGACTATTTAAAAAAAAATCTTTTCAAGTATAGCAGAAAAATTGTTTTTCTCTTTTCCACTTGCTGGTTTGTCTGCCAGAGCACCGCATTTACCTTTGCAGGGTGAACCGGTTAATCGTAATGAAATCAATTTGACCTCAGTCCTTAAAGGTGTTCTGGGCCTTGCCCACAGGGGAGGGGGGGAAATCCTGCCTCTCAAAGGGTTTACCATGATGTGAAAAAGAGTGCAAGAAATGCACCACTGCAAACCACGGGGCGCTTTTCCCAGGCCGTCCCTCCCTGCCCACCGAGGGCCCTCAGGCAGCACCTGCCACGCCGAGGCCGGTGGGCAGCGGCATCCTTGGCTGGCCCCCGCCGTGCCGGAGGCGCTCCCGCAGGGCTCTCTGGATGAGGGCCCAGCTGCAGCCGCTGTGCCAGAGCGGCAGCTCCAGGCCCCGCATGCACTGCAGGATCTGCTCCTTCTCCTCGGCGCCCAGGAGCCCGCGCGCGTGGGCCACGTACGTCATGAATGCCATGTCGACGTTCACAGCTTCCCCGTGCATCAGCGACGGCAAAACCCTCTGCAACACAGAGGAGGTGGGTGGCAGAAAAGGTTCGGGGTGGCAGATAGGAAACAAGCGGGGTTGGTTTCTGAAAGCGTCCCTGAAAATCGACATTTGACTCACTGCGGTTGCTGGATGTTGGCATCTTGTGGTTTATGGGTTGCTAGGATGGTCCGTTTTACACATGATTAATCGCAGCTAGAATCTCCCATAGGGATCTAGGATCTAATTCTCCTCCCATCTAAACCACTGATAGGGCAACAGGAGATGGAGGGATGAGCTCTGAATGTTGGATAAGGTGTAGGTGTCCCCAGTCATCCCTCAATGGCAATTTTTCCCCAGCAATACAGGCTATGGCCTCCATGCCTTTGTGCTGTTACAGTTCACGTGGGTGATTTCTAGTGGAAATCTGGAATCTGGTTGTCTTTGAGCTTCAGTGAAAAGCAACAGCTTGGAGTGAGGTCTGAATTGGAAAGAGATGGGAGTGTGGGGGAAACAGGGCAGGAGAAGGAGTCCCTTTGACACCAGGCTGGTCTGCTGGGTGACCTGAGGTAGCATGTGCAAATCTGGAGTTTATCTCAATGCCTTTTCATAAGGTTTTTATGCAGCCTATTGAATTTCTTTTTTAAAATTGTCTTTGAGGTGGGTGTTGGAATATAAAGTCTGTCACTCACCATTTCCAGCTCTGGGCTAATAAGGTGGCCGAAATCAACCAATCTGTCCAGGTCGTCCTCCCAGAGGTTGGGAGCCAGCTCTTCCAGCATGGTTTCAATGGCAATCCTGGTAGTCTGCAGTGCAGCATCCCCGTGGTCAGCAAAACCATTGTAGGACTGGAACTTGGTGTCCAGCAGGTATTTTCCATGGTCCTTGAGCAGGTCGAACAGCCCTTTGTGTTTCATGAGGGCCATCTGGGACAAAGAAGAGATAATTAAGGATAATTGTCTGATCCTTGTGTGTGCTGTCAGAAACTCGAGTGTTTCAGTATGCAATAACACATTATACACTAGCAAAGAAACACCTGCACATGTGGCACATGGACAAGTTGTACCTCTGCAACCTGAAACAGTGGTTCTGTAGACACCGTTCCTGGTTAGCACAAATATATTTGGGGTGTGTTCAGCAGGTTTCTAGGGAATGTGACCTGGTGGTGTCACACCAGCTGTGCTGGGTGAAGATGTGTGCCCAAGACAGCGTGGAAATGCCCAGTGGGACTCTGGTGAAATGGCAGAGATCATGGGAGCCCTGGAGTGCAAGTTCCCCTGCTGTGGGACAGTTCTGCCTCTGCTGGGGTTTGCTACATGCCCCCACAGCCCACCAGGGGGTTTCTAATGAGCTTTGGTTATTTGTTTGCCTGGAAGGAAACTCAGGACTGGATGGTAGCCATCCCCAGGACAGGGATGGGGTGGTGGCCAATTCCAGGACAACTCTCATCTAATCATTGGGGCTGCTCTTTGGGCAGTGGAAGGGGGGAAAATTTCAATATAGAGAATATGAGGGTATAGAAGTGATTTCCTTGTTAGAAGCACATATTTTTTCCCTCTCTGACTCGGCCATTAGCCTCCCCTTCAGTGCAGAATGGTGACCTGAGGGTTTCACAGTGCCTGCCAGAAACCTCCAGATATCCTGGGGATTTCTCACTGTGCAAGCACTGAAAATTACTGTTGATGAACTCATCTCTAATACACTTTAATAACTTGAACTCTGCTTTATCAAAAGTTTCTAAAGCTCTCCAGACATAAAGCCATTTACTGTGCACTTTCCAGGTAATTTTAGGAGAATTTGCCTCGCAGGAGATTGATTGACCACACTCGACATACGCACTGAGGTAGGTGCAAATGATCTTGCAGATTATTAATCCCCATCATAATGAGCCTCAGAATCTCTGCCAGGAGTTCATTACAGAGTGCTATGGATCAGCCACAATGGAAAGGTGAGGCTTTCCTTCCCTGGCTTTGCTGTGTCTCCTGTGAGTTTTTGCTGTGTCTGGCTGTGAATTTTGGAGTTTCCTCCACAGGGTTAGCACTGGACACTCAGTGTAAGGGATGTTCTAACAAATTTAGTATCTGTAAATATATATATATAGACTCAGTGAGAGTTAAAAGTCCCCATGTACCCTTGATGGCTCACCTTGATTCCTCTAAGTTGTTTATGCAATACCATGGATGCTGCTGGACATTTTACTTTTCAGTACTTAAAAGGGACAAGAAAGATGAGGACAGACTTTTTAGTAGAACCTGTTGTGACAGAACAAGGGATAGTGGTTTAAACTGAAGGAAGATAGATGTGAGGAAGAAACGTTTTACAACGGGGGTACTGAAACCCTGGAATGAGTTTTCCAGAGGACCGGTAAATGTTCCATTCCTGGAAATGCTCCAGAACATGTTGGACGGGGCTTTGAGCAGCCTGACCTGGTGAAAGGTATTCCTGCTTACCGCAGGGGGTTCAGGTTTGGTGACCTCCAAAGGTCCCTTTCAATGCAAGCCACTGTATGACTTCAGAGTTCGAAACAGCAGTTGCACAAGTTCCTACCTTTAAAATTTCCCCGAGGCCGTTGGAGATGTGCCGCCGAGGGATGCTCTGGATGAAGGATCTATCCAGGAAACTCGCCACGGGGGGGGTGTAGCCCCCGAGCTTATTCTTACACTGCAGGAAGTTCACGCCGTTCTTGGCCCCCACGCTGGCGTCCACGTAGGAGAGGAGGGTGGTGGGGACTCGGATGTAGGGCGTGCGTCTCCTGTAGAGCGACGCGGCGAGGCCGACGATGTCCAGGCACACGCCCCCGCCGATGGCGATGATGGGCTCCGTCCGCCGGTCGAGGCTGAAGCTCTGCACCTCCTGCAAGATGTTCAACACCAAGTCCATGGATTTTGTTTCTTCGGTGGTCGGCAGGGCGAGGATTTTGTGCTGGACGTTGTTCTCTTCGAAGTATTCTCGGACTTTGGAGCCGTAAAGTTTGTCGACGACTTCGTCTATGACGATGAAGCGCCGCAGTTTCCTCTTGCCGGCAGCGGCGAGCTCCATTTGCTGGGGGTCAGTGATGTGCCCCCAGAGCAGAGTGGTGTTAGAGGGCTCCAGAATGTTGTATGTTTCTACCACTTTGTAGCAAAAATAGATGGGAGCTTCAATTATCCAGGAAATCCCACCTTTGGAGATGCACTCGCCTCTGGCAAGGATCAGAAAACAGGGTTTGAAATCACTGTATTCCTAGTGTGACCTTTGCATGTCTGGACTATGAAAGGATATAGCTGGGAGGTGAACAACGTGGAGTCTGCTGCCCATGATCAGCAGAAACGTGGGGCTGGGAGGGTGGGACACCCCCCTGGGTGTCAGCAATTTTATTCATGGAGAAGCTCTCTGAGATCTTAGCGAAGAGTTAAATGTCTGAATTTCTACATGGCATTAAAAAGATACGGTCCAGAAGGGCTGGAACATGTTTTTCATGCTAGAAGTTGAAAATCCATAAAGAATGATCCAGCCCAATCATTTCAGCTTCCAGAAAGGGAGAGGGTAAGAGAAGAGGTTGCCAAAATGTTCCATATTTATGGAAAGAGCATCCTCTGATGGTGAATCTGGGTGCTAGGAGTTAATTTATTCCTGTTTATCTATAAACAGCCACTCATCACCATTCAGACCGGTGTTTCTACAATGCTTTACTTGAACTAGCAGATTTCTACCTTGAAATAGGTGTGATACAAATAGGAAGTGCTCCTGGAGAGGGAAATAAAATTATTTGGGGGGTGGGAAACATTTCCATACTGGAGTTTTCAAGGGTAAATAAAAGCCAAAATTTGTTTTCTATCTAAACCAGTGAAAAACTCAGCCCTACAGCCCCTTCCTTCTGTGGGATGGGCAAACCAGGGAAAATACAAGTTGGGAATCAAAAAAGAATAAAAAAACAGGCAGAAGAAAATAGCAAAATACATATAAGCAAAATAGAGAAGACTTTTTTTTTTAAGCTGCTCTTCAGTAAAAACTTAGTTTCTGTGATATTCATTGGATAATTAGATTTCTCTACATGCCCAATTTCTTTTCACATGCCTGAACATTCACTTAGAGGTCAAAATAGATGCTTCTCTGCTTTCTTCACCAAATTGCATCTAAGTCTTAAATTCTTAAAATCTCTAAGCCCTTAAACTCCATAGCTGTTAAAGAAAACCAGCGAGGATTTACACCTTCCAGAAAATTTCTTCTGGGCTTTCCAAATGTGGTATCAGAAAAAGCATTGCTGTGTACATTTTAATACACCATCTTATAGCTGCACTTAACTCCATGTGCATTTATCTCTGGTGTGTGTCCCTTCTAAGAGGATGCTTTGGAATATTATTTGGTGGAAGCAGCTTTGGGTGCTGGATGGCACAACCAGCACTACTTGCAACCCCTCTGCTGTATGAAAATCATAGTGAATCTGGGGCTGAACGTGCCCTTGTGGCAGCATATGCCAGCTGAGGATTTTTCTGGGTGTTCTTGGGCCCTAGGCTCACCCTTCTATTGACTGAGGTGCAGCAGGCTGGTTTTGGGTGTGCTAAAGTCCTGTTCCACCTGTTGCAGCTCTGCCTGGGGGATGCTTGTGTGCCAGCACTGGTGAAGGTCCCTCTGACCTGGCTGAGGAAAGGGTTAGACTTGTGCCATTAAACACTGTGAGTACAAAAAAGGCTGGAAAACTTCTGTCATGCAGAGGAGAACTGTATGAAAAAAGATCTGCATCATGAATGGAGCTCATGAAAAGAAGTATGCTGTAATTAAAAGATAATTAACTGGAGAGATGTACTACCAGCAAAGAGCTGTATGTATCCCTGGGGGAAATTTTTGTCTCTGCTCTATCTGAAGCAGCGTTAGGTGACTTCTGCAGTTTGAGTGATGTGTTGAGGGTTTTGCTCCTGTCAGTGACAGTTTATTTTCCCCACCTACTCATTTTGTTTGTCTGTGACCACCTCTATAAACCCATCTGTCTCACATGCCTGAGTGTGAGATTTTGCACACACACAGATTGCAGTTTCACAGAAGTGGAGAAAATGAGCCCAAGTGCAGCACACAGATGTCCCTGCATAAGCTTTTCAGAAGTTTATCGAAAATTCCTGTCTCCAAGAATGGAGGCTGTTGATAAAATTCCCTCTGTAGTTCTGAGCTGTGTCAAGGAGCACTGCTACCACCCGTGCTGCCATGCTGAACGTGTTCCCAAGGGCATGCTCACAGGTTTGTACATGTAGATCAGGTTGGGTGGGCTTGGAGCACCCTGGTCTAGCGGAAGGTATCCATGGGGTTTGGATTAGATGACTTTCAAAGATCCCTTCCAGCCTCAACTATTCTGTAATTCTGTAACTCTGTCATTGCAGGTTGAAGCTGCCACGGCACCCAAGATGGTTTTTGCATCCCACCAAAAAGACTGCCCAGTTTGGATGGCCAGAGCAGCACGAGCTCCTTCCTATACTCACATTTTGGCCTCAGAGCGAGTGATCTCATCCTCGTCGTTGGAAAGGTCTTCTCCTTTCTTGATGCGGCACCACGTGCTCCTGACTCGCACCAGCTGGAAATCTGTCTGCTGGGGCTCCTGGGCCATGGTGGCTCCTGGGACTGCTGCACCACATGCCTCCTCTGTCACCAGCATGCTTCCAGAAGGTGAAATCTCCCTGTCCAGAGATCTCCCATCACTGGGTGCCTTTGAGGTGCTTTTTAAAGGCTCCAGGGCGACCGGGCATTGGAAGGGGAGGTCTCGTCTCCATGTGAGAGACTAATTACAAAACTGAGATTACCTAATCTGGGATGCACGTTAGGGGTGGCAGGAATGTTTGAAGACACGTGCGACTACAGGGATGGGGTTGTGTAATCAACTGGTTTTATAATGCTTAAGTTCTACAATAGGAGTGCATATGTTAACTTCCAACATGATGCCCTACAGCAAATTTAAAGTTATGAAAGGCAGTTTGTGTGATTCTTCACATCATTCAGGAACCTCCTTTGCTGAGCTGAGCCTCTGATCTGGCTGCAGCTCTACACTCTTCTTATGGGATGAGACAGGAGCAGAAGCATGGGGATCAATACCAGCTGGTCAAACCTCTTTTGAGCTCAAATTCCTGGGATTCTCTTGAGCTGAGGAACAAAACTGTACATATAACACATATTTTAGCTTTTAAGGTGGGTTTAAAAAAAATTATCAGAGAGGATATTTCTCCTGAAGGGCTGTTTGGGGCATGAGCTGGGTTTTGATCCCCACGTGACTGGGGGATGCACAATTCACTTTTCCATGTGATCTTCCAGAGGGTGCTTTTGGAAGGCCCCAGGCTCAGGTTGCCACATGAAGTATTCCCTTGGCATACAGCTCTGTGTGCTGAGGACAGGAAGATCTTCCTTTGATTTCACCAGCAGTGCCTGAAGGCACAAACCTGTCTTTGCCACCTTCTCAGCCGTGTTTCTGAAAGCTGTCCTTGTTCAGAAACAAAGATCAAGGAAACCAAAATCAGATGTAAAGGCAGAGTTGGGAAAAAATGGGTCTTAAAGAACCCATTGGACAACGCTGTGTCATTGCTTTGAAGGTTTAATTGCAGCCAAACTCACTTTGAAACTTTCATCTACCTCAAAATTAATACGGAGAAAGACCTGCAAGAAAAATCTCCAAAGCCATGTAGCCCTGCTCCAAGAAGTGTCTAACTCCTGACTCCAGTCCTCACTGCTGGCTTCATCTCCATGGCAAAGTGCTTTTTAAAGAGGACAGGCTGTTAACCCCATTTTGTAGAAGAAGAAAATAGAGTCCCAGAAGTGAAACAACTTGCCTAAAGTCACCTTAAAGCTAGTGCACGTGGATTAGATGGCACACTAAAGCTCGTAGCCTGTTTACCAAATACTCGTCTGAAAATTTAACTCCCAATCTAAATACAATTTTTATTGCTTTCTGGAGGAACTGAAATTCTAATGCAGTTTGTTGTTTACTAAATCATAAAATAGAATAATCTTAGATATGCCAGGAGGTCTGTTTTTTAAATCTTGTTTATTTGTTTTAATTAATAACTGTCAGGATCCAGACTTCTTTTATTTGCTTTTCTTTCACTCTTCCATCATGTGCATTTACTTATTTTCTATTTATACTTCCCTGTTCTATTCTGGGGACACTGCAATATCTTCTGTTGCATTTGAGAAGTTGACAAATTAACTTTCCACAGTCCAGCTGCTTGCCAGCACCAATGACTGCCCTGTCTCTGTACCTTCCATCCTGCAGAGGGGCTGCCAAGAGCCCTGTGTGAGCTCTCCCAGCCTGTTCACCTCCTGTGCCCAGCCCTGGGCTCTCTCTGCACACTTTGCAGAAGCATTGAGTCAGTCCTTGAGGGAATGAGCCCAGGGTGGTACATCCCAGAGGTGACAGATGCTGTCCTGGTCATGGGGAGTCCGTATTTCCTCATTCCCTTCAGTTTGTGTTTCATCTGAATGAAAAGGAGATGGCCAGCCCACCTCAGCTCCAGCACACGCTCTTTAAGGACTTTGCTTGAATTCTTCAGCAGCCCTTTCTGCCCAACCCTGCTGCAGGCCACCTCAGGCTTTTGGATACCTTGAGTGTTCTCACTGCTTGCTCCTGATGCCTCTTTCAGCCAGTCCATTCCTGGGACCATTTCTGGGGGCACAGATCAACTGGTGCCTGCCCCAGCCCATGCAGACCTGGCCCCAGAGCAGGGGTGATGTTTGGCTGTACGGGGCAATGCTGACCTTGTGGCCAAGGACCATTTGTAGATAATCTAGGGTTCAGAGTCCTGGGACATTTTTGGCCCCATACCTAGTGGTTTAGCTGAGGCATGTCTGTGATATGTAACTAGAAGGTTATGAAACTGCCAATTACTTCCTTGAGAGCCAGCAGCTTCCCAAGGTCAGGATGTGAACTTACTCTTATGCAAAAGCATTGCAAGTCGGCTCTTTTGTTGTGTTTTTTTCATGTCAGATGCTGTTGGATCTCACCCGCTGCCTGTGCTCTGGGTGGGACAGGCGGGTGCAGGCCCAGCCCGGGGCCATCCTGCCCACGCAGCCTCTCCCCAGGGCTGGGGCTCTGCCCTGGTGACTGAGGGAGGAGACTTTGTCCCTTCACCGGGCACCCAAGCGCCGACCTCCTGTCCTGCAGAGGCAGCAAACCCACCGCAGCATCCTCTGAGGCCAGGGGACAGGAAGGAACATGCATAACCCTTCAGGTAAACTCCCTGTGTGGCGTGGGGAGCTCCAGGACAGTGGTGTGACAGGAGAGGACACCGCATGATGCCGCAGTGCTGGGTCCCCACCTTCCCCGTGGAGAGGGGACCTGTGGGCTCTGTGGCTTGGCAGCAAGGAGCAGAGGGTGGGCTT